>BSBK01000380.1:4720000-5262500 GCA_027943335.1 Chamaecyparis obtusa | reverse complement strand
ACACTATCTTTATCTCCACCAATCTGAGAATCACATGAGCCTGCTCACATATCAACAATTGATGACCTTTATGCAACCATGAAACCTTCTAAGGAGACATATGCTTGACTCTTCTAAGTATTAAATTCTCTACCATCTTGGTTGCCACAATGTTTTCTATACTACCACTATCTATGATGACTTTACAAAATTTAACTTTGGACTTACACTTGGTTTTGAACAAGGCTCTCCTTTGGATTGTTCTTGGCTTTCCTTTTGAGGCTTCAACAATACCCTTTTTATCATCAATGATTCCCCCAATTATAGTTCCTCCTCGAGGTGAATAACCGACCCCAAAATTTCTTGGTCAACATAGAAAATTTGATTACTTCTTTCAAATTTTGAGTGTCCTCCTTGAGATGATTCAAAGAATTCCCAACTCTTGTGTCCATATTAGTTACACTTAAAACATTTTCCAGCAAATCATCTACCTCTACCTTGAGAACCACCATGTCCATAGGATCCCCCCCCCCTTTGTTTTGATAACTTCCTCTATCGTTATTGGTTGCTCCACTAGAAATTCCATCCCCTTCTTCTTGGTGTTGATGTCCTCTACTAGTTTGTTGTCCCCTTCCTCTAAATCCTCTTCCTCTTTTTCTCTCTTTCTAACTTCGCATCCTGTGCAATTTATCATATGCCTTTAAGACAAGTTGATAATCCTTCTCAAGGATTCTAAGGGACTCAAGACTTAATTTGTCTTGCAGACTATACTTTAGACTATTCATATATCTATCTATTTTCTCCATATCTTCCTCACTAGGGCCAAACCAAATCAACAACTTATAGAACTCTTCAGTGTAATATTTGACTGTCATGTCTTTTTGTTATAAATTATATAATATTTTGAAGTGATTTATTTGATAATCTCTAGGAAGGGACTTGACCTTCAACTTTGTCACCATACGATTCAACAATTTGATCTTCTCCTTATTCTTCTTTCATCTCTCCTCTTGTACAAGAAAACTTCACTTTCTTCTCTTCTACCACTCCTTCAAATTTGAAATATTGATCAAGTTCATGAATCCAATCTAGAAGTTCCTCTCCATTGAGACTTCCGGAATATGTAGAAACTTCCACCTTAGGATTGGTGAATGACATATTATTTAAATGATTTGATAGATTAATGGAAATAGAATATATATTATTTAATGGATTAATGAGATGAATAATATAATAAATTATAATGAATGATAGGATTATTATAATGGAAGGTAGAATTATTAAATAATGAATTCAAATGATTAGGGAAATATTAAGATTGATAAGAGGACAATTTAATAAAAAAATTTGTATCTGTACAGTATGTTAACAACTTATTGTAAAGGGCCTATGAGCTCTATAAAATAGAATTTTATTGTAGTTTGAAAAATAACATGCAAAATGTAATTGGTGGTGCAATTTCAATAAAAAACTATTTATATTTGTATTAATAATTTGTGTCTTTTTTTCCACTATTTCTCGCATGTGTTTTAAATCTTGACCTGGGCCACCATGAATTAGTCTTTTTTTTCTCACATGAATTTATTGTGATTTATTTCACGATGTACTTTAACAGGTGTTCTTAGGAATGGACAGTAAATGATGAGATGTTACTGAGTCTCCTAAAATAGGTACCACTATAATTTTACAAATGTTCAATACCTATTGCTCGATTAAGCCGTTCATAAATTAAACTACAGTCAAGAAAAAAAAACAATTTCCCTTCTTTTCAATCCCCTTTAAAAGGCAATATCATCTATATTATTCACTCTATCCAAAAGAATAATAAAGCAATACTAGGACGTATAGAAAAGAGTCTCATGCATATTCCAAAGATAAACTTTCTTATTTTCTCTTTATGCTAGTGAAAATGATAAACTTACATCCAAAGCTATTTATGTTGTACAACATTGAGCCCACATCTACAAATAGACATGTAATTGATACAATAAAAATAAAACAAATATCATTAAGCCATAATAAATATGTTAGGACCAAAAACCATTATAATCAAGGTTTAGAAAGCAAAAGTTGCAATAATATGTAGTACTTGTAGTTTGTGATGATGAAGTCAATCATTCTTTATGTGCATAATGGACTTAGACGAGTATTCTTACATGATTTTAGAATTAATGCTTTAAAAAACATTAGAGAAACCTTGCAAAATAGAACCTCAAATACCATTGTCTATGTAGCACCCAAAATGTATCATTTTATATAATTATTAATTTGAAAAAAAAAAATCATTGTACTCTAATTTTTAATTAATTAATAATTACATAAAATGTTACATTTTAGGTGCTACATAGATGTTTCCACCACAAATTAACTTGTCTTACATTTCAAATACCTAAAAAAGGTGCCTTCTTGGAATAGAGTAGTTGCAATACACAGCCCAAAAGATTTTTAAAAACTTGATAGTTATAGCTCCCATTTGTATTAGATGCACATTTGGTTTTGCTTAATCTTATAATTTGTGTATTTAGGGCTATGGAAATGTAAGTCTTGAAGATAAGCTTGAGAAGTATAGGGTGCAATTAATTGCTCAAGGCTAATTCTTTAGATGTTGGAATAGATTTTAATGAGATATTCCTCCATGCTAGAATCTTATATCTTTTAAATGTTGTGATCTATTTTTGTTGTTTTTTACCTCGGGGATGTGGAGATAATTTTTTTGTATGGAGATTTCTTTGATGAGATCTATGTTACATAGCTAAAGCACTTTGTGGTGTTATAAGGATATGATTTATTATTATTTTTATAATGAAAGTTTGTAAACTAGTGCATTCTTTTATTATATGGAGATGAAGGTTATAATTGATTATTTTTCTTTAATACCAATTAACATTGAGTACATGGGTCACGTTCTTTATGCAAGTCTAGTTCTAGTAGTTTGTTATGTTTTTTCATAAACTGGATATTACTCATGTAGTAGGATCCTAAGAAATTATATTTATATTGTAGACAAGGAACCTTGGACTATGGTGAAGAGAGTCTTTAGGCATTTTTAGTTGTCCCTAAGTATTTTTTTTTGTACTAGTAATGATAGAATTTTGAGCAAGATAGTGGATGTATAGAATTCATAGATTTTTCAGGAAGGATGTGTGGACAATCATAGGTATAGCAATGGATATTTATTTATCTTTTATTTAGTTTACTTATTAGATGATCAAGAGATAAGTTATAGTTGATGTTTTGATTGTAGAGGTAAAGTATTATTAGAATTATGTGATATTTAATTGCAATCGTATGAATGTTATTATTAGGTTTGAAGGGCCCCCTTAATCCTTTGACACCTCAACCAAAGTGGAAGGTGACATAGAGTGTAGCTAAACATTGAGCCAAGAGGGGTATTTGAAGGAAAATTTTAATTTTATGATTTTTATCCTTTTAGGAAACTTTTCATGTTGTTTTAATGGCCCATAATTTTAGTGTCAGTGGTTTTGTAAAAACACCTTTTACATGTGCCTATTAATTTAGATAGAGATACATGAGGGGAATGGTGAGTTTTATAGAAATTTCACGAGTATATATGAGCTACATGAATGCCAAAGGGAGAGAGTGTGTTTCATATGTACTCTTTTGTTAAAGATTAATACATATCTAGACTGCTCTTTGATTAAAATTTTTATCATAAGGATTTATCCATGTGCATGTAGTGTCATGTGTTTATTTATTATGGCTTGTTGATTTCTAAATACTTATAAATATCTTAATAGGTAGTTAAATATTGCATTAATAAAGAGATGTTTTGCTTTGTACTAAACTTTATTTGTTTATATTTGGATTATTAGGAACTTTATATAAGTGAGAGAATGTTGGGATAAGGTGTTAAATACATCTTTAATATTCATTTTTTTATTATATAAATTTTTGGTTCATCCCAAAACAACATGCTATATTTTAGGAGATATAATCTTTTATGAAGGGTTTTTTGTGTGTGATATGTAAAATGCATTTAATGTCAATGTCATTTTGGGGATTCAATGCATTTAATAGTTGGGAGGTATTGATTTGTGAGAATATGATCTATATCACCTCTAATATCATAAAAGAACATTTAATGCTTGGGTCATTATAGATAACCAATCTTGTGTGCTAAGCTTTGAGAATGTAATTGAGCTACCCTAGAGAACCTATTGTTGCTTGGTCCTAGTGGCATGCTTGGATGACCCATTTTGAATATACTTGGTTACATTTATTATTGATTCTTGGGGCATTAAATAATGGTGACAATAAAACTTTCTTTTTTTCCTTGGTTGTTCTTTTTTCTTAGAGGTAGCAAGCATTGGATGGAGCTTTGATTAATTATATACATCCTCATAGTGAATGAAAATTGTGGTAAGTGTCTTGAGTTGCTTGTTAAGAAGATCTTGAAGAGCATGGAGTGGAACATAAGGATCTTATTTGAACTCTTCGGTTAGTCTCATGAGGAATACAATAATGGTTTCTTACTTTGTCAAAAGGAGGTCATATTTGCATGGTTTTCTTCTTGAATGACAACATTGATCTCCATATGAAGGCTTAGAGTCTAATAATTTATTGTAACTATTTTGTTGCTAAGAAGGTACTCTAGTATTAGTGCTCTCGAGGCTTGGTTTTTTTCAAAAGGATTTTCTTCTTGGTATAGTAGTGTCTCTCTATTGTGTGGCTATTCTCTATTCTTTGACTTATTCTTGGTATGTGTTGCTATGCTAGAATGTTGTTGGAGCTTCTATAGATAAGACGATTGGTAATATTTTTCTCATAAGATTAATGATGGAAATCATCTTAATTTGGTTTGAAAGTGTTAGGGAATTTGTATTTCAGTTAAACCCCTTTTTCATTTCTAGGAGATTGAAAGCAAATAAGGATGTAAGAATTACTAGAACGGAGTGACATTATAGTGTTGATACAAGAAAGTGATAATACTTGCTTTCTCTTTTGAGTCTCTTTATTCTTTGACACCAATGGCCTTTGTCTTTTAAAGTGATAATCTTGATGTTAAATTTTAATGCTTGGTTGTGCAAATGAATAGATAATAAATAAATTTAAAAGCTACTAATTTTGTTTATTTAATGGAAGTTCAAACTTACAAACGAAACCCAACAACTAATTTTTAATACAATAAATTTTAAATTTTAAATAATAGAATGTGATTCTATATACATCATTAAATGCAATAAATACAATCATACATAATTCTATCCAAATAAAAGAATCTAAAAAAATCTATCTAATTTTATTAATTAATTTCAAAACTTACAGACAAAACTTAACAAATTAAGCACTAACACAAATATATTTGAGACAAAGCCTCTAAGAAAAATAACAATGGACTTTTCTCCTCCATAATCAAGTCTTTTAGGGGAAAGAAGAAAAAACAATGGTGAACTTTTTCCCTCTATAATTCTATAGAAAGCTATAGAAAGTGAAATAACAATCTTGCACGCTCAAAACTGTGTGTGAGAGTTAAAGTTAGGTTTTATGGACCACTGCAGAAAGGTTGATGTTCAGAATAACTCTCATATTCCCCACAAAAGAAAAAAATATGGAACGTGGATTGGATTGCATCAAATCTCCAAAAATCACAGAACTTTATCAGCACATATGATGTCCTGCTCATTTGCAGTGGGTGCCTACCATTTCCCGATTCTACACTCGTCTGCTAACGAAATAAATAATTGATTTTATATGTGGGAAGACCCGAGCATGCAAATCTTTCCTACTTCCAATCGGCCATAAAAGAGCAGACATTTGTATTAAACTCTCACACTCCCAACATACGTGTTTTCTTCCCATCGATTACTAGCTGGCGCATAAACCCCACCAGAATTCTGTTCTTTCCTTACTAATCAAGTTTTCCCTTCACCTCTTCTCAATCTTCACGTATCAACAAAAATGCACAATATAACTGAATAGACAGTTTGATTCCAAGTGCGCAGACGATGACGCAGATTCTCTGTAGCAAAGAATTTGGCGGCTTCTGGATGTTCAGAAATGGGGGCCCACCCCAACATTACTGATCGACTCTGCCATTTAATGCTGCAACTTGCATGGCTTGCATGGCGTCGAAAACAATTCGACGTAGCGCAGCTTAACGGACACATTTGGGCGTGAAATGTTTTAGTTTCATGTCGCTATAAATCTCAGTAGGCATGACAATGTAGAGAGCACCAGGACCCCGAGACTTACTGACTAAGAAAGATCGATTACGCTATCTATCCCTTGCTTTACACAAGGTTTTAGCCGGCACGGCCGCCATTAAATTTGATGGACGTGTGGCCGTATTTTTCGAAAAACGGTTAAATCTTTTGACCGTTAAATGGCAGGCGACAAAGTCTGTAGAGAGCGCAGTGTATTAAGTGAGATGTTGTACGCAACCCAAAGCGGTGGCATACGTAGAAGAATTTATTTCCTATCATGCAAGGCACATTTTGTATTGTTAGAATATTTTGGGGGAGGCAGGTCCCCCATCGGCAAAGGATACGTTGGAAGTTGATCGTGGTTTAAGATTTGCGTGAATTGGCGTGAGACGGATGGAAAGCATGCCTCGTTTCGGTTGAGAATTGGAGGAATACAAGGCTCCTCGAAATGCGTTCTAGTCGTTTCTCCCTCTATTCATCCGCAGCCTTTTTAATGCCCTCTGTTTTTCTAGTCGTTGGCACGTGCACAAACCTGCGCACGCCCTTCCTTGTATTTCAAGGAGCGTATTTTAATCCCCCCCCCCCCCTCCTTATCCAATCTCTCTCACAGACTCATTTCTGAATGTTACGTCGACTTGACAGGGAGTGTAGAGCAAGGTGCAAGATTGATTCTTTTCGCCTACCAAGAATAGGAATTGTATTCCCCATTGCTTTGCGGCCCTTTAACGCCAAGGAAAGCGAAGAAAACCAAAAGAGGTTGTTTGGAGGCACCGCGCAATCAGAAAAGCATGGGTAGGAAACTGATTGTAGAGGTCTGTAATGCGCACAATTTGATGCCCAAGGACGGGCAGGGAACTTCCAGCCCTTATGTGATTGCAGAATTTGATGCCCAGCGGTCGCGCACGCAGACTAAATTCAAGGAGCTGAATCCGCAATGGGACGAGAAGCTGGAGTTTGTGGTCCATGATCCTGAAACCATGGCTTCAGAGCTTCTGGAAATCAATGTCTACAACGACAAGAAGCAGGGGAAAAGGAGCAACTTTCTCGGGCGATTGAAGATCTATGGCAGCAGCTTCGCTGAGAAGGGGTCTGAGAAGCTCGTGTATTATCCCCTCGACAAGAGAAGCGTCTTCTCTCAGGTCAAAGGGGAACTGGGTCTCAAGATATATTATCTGGACGAAGAGCCCGCGCAGCCACCTGAGGAAGCCCAACAGCCTTCGGAATCCAAGCCAGATGGAGAAGCCGCCAAATCAGAAGAAGAAAAGAAAGACGGCTCGGTTCCTCCTGATGACAAGGAGAAAAATCCTGAATCAGAAGCATCCCCGCCTGATGACAAAGGTGCAGCAGAAGAGAAAATGGACGAAAATCCCAATTCCAATCCTGATCCTAATCCCAGTCCAGACCCACTGGAAGAGCAACCTCATCCTATTGAAGAAGATCCCAATGAGGCGGCGGTGGTGGTTGCGGCGCCCCACAAGTACCACCAACCGATTTTTCGGCACCGTGACCAACTTCCTGAGTCTTACGCCCCGGAGTCCTTGGGCTCCATCATTAATGGCGACAGAAACAGAACGTACGATCTCGTCGAACCGATGGGTTATCTCTACGTGCGTGTTCTCAAGGCCAGAGATTTGGCAGCCAGGGATCTCGACGGGAGCTCGGATCCATATGCAAAGATCAGAGTGGGAAACCACACAATCCGCACACGAACAGTCTCCAAGAACCTCAACCCCTTTTGGGATCAGGTCTTCGCTCTGTCAAAAGACAAGCTGAGTTCATCAACTCTGGAGATCAGTCTCTGGGACGCAGATGTCGCTAAAAAGGATGATTTTTTAGGGTTGGTGTCGTTTGATCTGCAGGAAATTCCGACCAGAGTGCCGCCAGACAGTCCCCTGGCGCCGCAATGGTATAGGCTGGAGGGCGAAGGAGCCAAGGGCGATCTCATGGTGGCGGTCTGGATGGGCACGCAGGCGGACGAGGCGTTTCCTGAGGCTTGGCAGTCTGATACGGGCGGTTTGCTCATTTACACGCGCTCTAAAGTTTATCTATCGCCCAAGCTCTGGTATTTGCGTGTGAATGTGATCGAGGCGCAGGACATCAAGGGCGGGGGAGATCTTACTGTCAAAGCCCAACTCGGGGCTCTGTCTTTCAAGACCCGTCCCGCAGCCATTAACAAGAGCACTGGAACCGGCACATGTCCGTTTTGGAACGAGGATCTCATTTTCGTGGCGGCCGAGCCGTTCGAGGACGAGCTGATGTTAACTGTGACCAGCAAAAACGACGTCATTGGGCAAGTCAGGATTTCTCTTCATGCAATAGAACGGCGCTTCGATCACAGGCAGGTGAGTTCTCTGTGGTTCAATTTGGAAAAAGTCGGCGGCGGAGGAGATGAGGAGGAGAAAGAAAAGGAGAAAGAGAAAGAGAAATACAATGGGAGACTTCATCTTCGCATGTGTTTCGAAGGTGGGTATCATGTTCTAGACGAGGCGGCGCATCTGACGAGCGACGTGCGGCCGACGGCGAAGCAGCTGTGGAAGCCGCCATTGGGGGTTCTCGAGGTGGGCATTCTGGGCGCGAAGAATCTCCTGCCAATGAAATCCAAAGGCGGGCGTGGCTCCACAGACGCATACTGTGTCGCAAAATACGGGCAAAAGTGGATCAGGACTCGAACCGTGGTCGACAGCTTCAGTCCCAGATGGAACGAGCAGTACACCTGGGAAATCCACGACCCCTGCACGCTTCTCACGCTCGGCGTATTCGACAACTCGCAGCTTGAAGAACAGCAGGACGCGACCAACAAGCCTCGGAAGGACCTTCGCATCGGGAAGGTCCGAGTTCGAATCTCGACCTTGGAGAGCAACCGAATATACACCAATTCCTACCCGCTCTTAGTCCTCCACCCCACAGGGATCAAGAAAATGGGTGAAATCGAGTTGGCTGTTCGATTCTCTTCGTTTTCTCTCCTCAACGTTCTGCACGTCTACACACAACCACTTCTGCCAAAAATGCATTATCTCTACCCTTTGGGAGTAGTTCAGCAGGACGTTCTGAGGCACACGGCCATGAAAATCGTGAGCTTTCGACTGGCGCGCTCTGAACCGGCTCTGCGACAAGAAGTAGTCCATTTCATGCTCGACTCAGATACCCACATGTGGAGCATGCGGCGCAGTAAAGCGAACTGGTTCAGAATCATGAACCTTCTGTCCGGCCCAATCGCCATTATCAGCTGGTTCGACCAGATATGCAGATGGAAAAACCCGTTAACCACCGTGCTGTTTCAAATCCTTTACCTGATTCTCCTCTGGTACCCGCACCTCATTCTGCCCACCATCTTCCTCTACCTGTTCCTGATCGGCGCCTGGAATTACCGGCACAGGCCGCGCATGCCCCTGCACATGGACACGCGTCTGTCATGCGTCGAGGCAGTTAATGCCGACGAATTGGACGAGGAGTTCGACACTTTCCCCACCTCGCGCAGCAACGAGACTGTGCGGTTAAGGTACGACAGACTCAGATCCCTCGCAGCGAGAATTCAGTCCGTTTTGGGCGATTTGGCGAGCCAAGGTGAGAGATTTGGAGCTCTGTTAAGCTGGAGAGATCCTCGCGCCACCTCCATCTTTCTTCTCTTCTGTCTGTTCACTGCTGTTTTGCTCTACGTCACTCCGTTTCGGGTCGTCGGGATTCTGTTGGGTGTTTATCTTTTCCGGCACCCCAGATTCAGAGATCCTCTGCCTTCTTCGCCGCTCAATTACTTCAGACGTCTTCCGCCGCTCTCTGACCGGATTTTGTAAAATTTGCTGCAAAAATTCTCTGCTCCTCCTTCGGGGCGGGGTCCGCATCTACCAAATTCTTTTTGTACTTAACAGTTAAATGGTTTTTTTTAGTTGAATTTTTTGATAAAACCAGAGAAGAGAGTTTTTGTACTTAACAGTTAAATGGTTTTTTTGAGTTGAATTTTTTGATAAAACCAGAGAAGAGAGAGAGGTGTGACTTGTAATATTGCTGATATAATGTTTGTGATGGCACTGCGGACGTTGAAATTCAAATTTTTTAATTCATTTCTAGACTGGGACGGTCTGTTTTTGTGGGCGTGATTTTGGTGATGACGGAATGAAGAGAACAAAACAGGCGTGGGTTTTATTTTGTTATTATGACTAAATAAAGTTGACGTACGGATTGTGTGACATGTACGTCAGCAGAAACTTGTCGACTGTTCTTGCTTTTTTTTTGTGTTTTACCTACCTATTGATGTGATTTGTCAGATAAATTTGATGGTCATATACGACCGGATATGTGCATTGTTTAAAAAATGTAAATGGGTCGGGTTTAATTTTTTCTACACTATTTCAATTCAAATTTGCAGGTACATTTGGTTTACATCACTTTCACAAAATTTAACTTTAAATTTTTAAATTGTGAAAATTAAATTTTTAAATTGTGAAAATTTAAACTTTGGTGTTTCTTTCTTGTTAGTATTTGTTAAAATCTGATGTGAAAATTTTATACTTCTTAAAATCTAATTTTATACTTCTTAAAATCTGATGTGAAAATTTCAAATTAATCACAAGTTTTTTACAAAATTTACTTGTCAAGTTTCTTATTTAAAAATAAAATTTCAAGTCTATATGGTCAAATATGATGCCACAATAGTATGTTTTTTTTTTTTGTGAAGGTGTCCAAAATGGTCTCAAAAAGTGATGAGACCAATAGGTGTGTAGTATGTCATGTTTAATGGTGCACTGATGTGGCACCATTTGAGTGGTTATTTTTTGAAATTTAAATACATCTTTTAATGGTGCGCTGATGTGGTGCCTACTTATCTATTATCTTCACCTTCTATAACATGTATTGGACCCCACTCATCTATTGGCTCCTCTCCCTTAATACATTTGGACAATATATAAGACTAATCTAATCTAATCTCATTAAGTTGTGTTCTCATGACATTATCATGACAAAATAATGTAGAGATCTTAGTTCTACCATTTTGTTGAATCATTATTCGACATATTACATGTTTACTATTTATACATGCATGCAACATATAAAAATTATATAATATTCTTAAGATAATCTGTATGACGACTATTATTATATTGTATAATATTTTATTTATAGAATCTAATTGATTCGTTACCTTATAAACATGCTGCATATTCTTCTTATTGACAATCTTTATTCATTTTTATTAAATAAGTTTATAAAAACCTTACTAAAGAAAATAAATCTTTACTTTTTTAATTCTTAAATAATATTCTTTGTACCGCCTCTCTTTAAATTTGAATGTCCTTCATGAAAATAAATAAAATTATCTAAATACATGAAAGAGAAACAATATATGTCAACGAAGAAAATATGATCCAAAATAAAGTACAATCAATGGATTGATTACCATTTATTTCTTTGTTGGACATCACCTAGGTTTTTTGTTAGACATAACCTGCACAGTAACTTTAGACATAGTTTATGGTGTTCATTCTATTATATTAGTAATTAATTTCACTTTTTACTAACTATCATAGTTAAGTGCAATATAAAAAAGTTCACCAAACCAAATACTTCCATATATTCAAATGGGGGGACTTTAGGGAGTAAAAGAAGCTTCAAGTTGACTTTGTATGGATTAATGCATACGCGTGAAAGATGTGAGCTCTCGTGAAATTCTGTGTTCTATAGAATCAATCACACTGTTTCTCGTATGCTCTAGAAATTAATTACTTTGACATTTTAAAAATATATTAGTTGCATACACTTTTTGACTTTAAAAAAATATATTAGTTGCAAGCATTTTTCGACTTTTTAAAAATTCATTAGTTGCATGCATTCATCTATTTTGATGTTTTTTTTAAAAAAATATTATTAAACTTAGGAATAGTAATTATATTATTTATAATTTGTGATTTGTGATACAATTATTATTTATAATTTAGTATTCTTTTTAATTATTATTTAATAATAATTTTATTGTATTATATTTGTAATTTTTATATAAATAGTTTCACTAAATTACTTATCAATATTATATTTATGCTTCTGGATAAGATTGTGTGTGTTTTCTACATCAATGCTTTATATTCAATGATCCATCATCGGGATGAGAAAGCTTAAGAATGTCAAATGATATTTATCAATTCCAACATAATATTCATTTCTTTCTAAGTGAATTATTCCCTCTAAAATAAATATTTTCTATGTTATAAAGATAAGAGTATTATTTAAAATATTGTAAAACTATAATATCCAATATTTTTCTTAATAAATACGGAAGAGGAAGAAAGTGTGGAAAAATACAATAGATTTTTGGCTCAATATGGAAAGATACCTAAATGTCTCAATAGTTTGCATTATTTGTAAAAGAAGAAACAAAAACACACTTACGACAAATGAAAGAATTAAGGTACACATAAATGAATGTCACAATAGATGTGTTGTCTTTGTGTCCTATTGCCAATAGAGCATCAAGGATCATCCAAAAAGAACTAATATAGAAAAATACACACTAAAAAGCACATCCCAAGGAATAACATTTTATGCCCAAGAAAAAATATATACAAAAGACATTTCACTTGTGAATTGTTCTAAACAAAATCATTTGCATCCCAATCTAGCTCATCATAAAGAGACAACATGATAGATGGTAGAGTGACTACAAAGTGTGTATTTAGTCTAGAATTTACACCTTGTTATGTGCATTCTTCACATGCAATTTAATTCTATCGCTCCGAAGTGAACAAAGCATGTAATAAAAATATAGAAAAGGCCAATGTGTATCAATGGATGATAATACAAAGTCAAGCTTGTTCCATTCTCATTTATGATCTAGAGTTTGCATCTTGTTATGTGTATTTTTTAACAACAAAAAAAAAAACACAGGAAAGATCAATATTGACTTAGATCTGGGTGCTTATTGTAAAATAGAAGTCATATTTTTTCCAAGGTTCGCATTATTATAAAAAAATTATATGTTCATGGGCATCCAAAAAATTAAAGTGTCTTCTAATATTTTGCAATCAAATGTAAATTAAAAAAGGATTGAAGTGTCTTCCATTAAAGATAAATTAATATGTTGAATGAACAACTCTAAGGTTTATTTTATCATTAATTCTTAATATTAGAGCTAAATAAATTTTATTTATTAAGTCATAAATAAATACTTATCAACAAGATATCTAATCTGAGATCAAATATTTTCATAATATAAAGATAGAAAAAAATATAACAAATGTTTCCATAGACAACGTGCATTTTTTTTGAAAAGTATGCACAGTGACATTGGGGGTATAACTAAGACCATAATGATACTATAATACCACAACCATATATGCATTTTATGCTCATCTATGTTTACATCAAAACTCGAGAAACATTCATTATCATTTTATATATTTGTTCTCTCATATCATATCACAAGTATTATATTTCTACTATAATATAATATTGATATTTCTATTACATTTGTCAAAATTACTATATATTTCAAACAATTAAATTCTCTTTTATTTATTTTTGTCTACAATTACAAAAATAAAGTATACTTAAGATTACAACAAAATTAAACATTATTCATAAAATTGATATTTTGTAAATTAAATTAAAAAATAACATAAATATATAAATTTTACCATTATTCAACTTTGTTATTTAAAAATTAATATAGAATATTCTTAGAAATTTAATGTTCCACGGGAGCTCTTTATCAAGTGATGGGCGAAATATATTGATGGCTTTAAAGTAAAGGATTGCAAAATCTTTTGTCAACAAAAAGAAAATGTTTGTCCTTATGAGCTTTCTAGAGAATAAAGAATAACAATCCAATAGTGACGTGAATAATCTCGTTCAATCTATTCAGCGTTTCAGTGGGATTCTCCCCATGCGGAGAGAATAATATACATCTTTCAAAGTGAGAATAATGCTTTTTAATTGTACCATATTTTAAATGCTCCAAATCAAATCCTTTTAAAAGAATTTAAACCAAAGCAAAGGTCTTTATCACATTATCATCCAAATTCTTATTGGTATTTTTAATATATATATTAGAGGAAAAGTTTATGAATATCTATGAATGACACCTTGCATATTAGATAATTAATATTAATGACTTATCCACCTAATTAGTTTTATCTAGGTCAAAGCAAATGTCTTCATCACATACTATCAAAGGAATCTTAGTCATATATTATTCGCTCTAAATTTGGCAGGTTTTAGTATATATTGTGAGAAAAGTTTGTTAATGTTTATGGTTGACATCTTGCATATTAGGCAACTAAATAAATAAATAGATTATAGTGAAGGAATGTAAGGCAAGCATATATAGTTTATCCATTATTTTTGTAGTGATGTTTAGTTTTAATGAATGATAGTTTTAATAATTTTTAATTTATATTTTAAAAGTTTAATGCTTATAATGATGAGTATGAATGTGTAAGTGATTTGGGTGAGATGTGTATTTATATATTTGATTTGATTGAAGATGGTAAATAGTGATTCTAAAATCATGAGTTTTTTTGGATGAGGATAATTGAATTGATATTTGATAATGCAATGAATATAAAACTTGATGTTACATTTAGATTTAAAATAATTGAACTTAGAATAATTAAAATATTTTTGAAGTCAATAAAATTTAAATTATTATTGTGTAGTTTATAATTTATAATATTTTTTATTGTATCATTTTTTTATGATAACAATTATAATTAATTAAGTTCTTAATTGACATAAAAATAGTCAAATTATATATTTTTATATTTTTATTAAGTTCAAAATTATTATAAAATCTTAAATTACATTAACCAAACTCATTTTGTCTTAAATTTCAATAATAATGTCCACTATAAGTTTTTACTATATAAATGTCTAAGTTTTCATAAGTATAATGACCCTTCTATTATGGCATTGGAAAGGCACTTATAATTAGTACTAGATATATTGCTAACATTTGTCACTGTACATCATTTTCACATGATATATATCAACCTTCTATTTCTAAGCTTAGCTAATGACCACTTTATTAGCACAACCTATGTACATAATCTAGTTGGAAAGTTTCTAGCTCAATATATGAAACATAATGTGTTATAGATATATGTATGCATCCTCACATAATTCTAAGAGCTACCCTAGAAAATCAAGGGTATGCATTATTTCATCGGTTGATCAGGAGACTCTACTTCTCACAATATCCTTTATATATTATTCTACACATGTAAAATCAATGAATAAATTAATTTTTTTCATGGTGTTTTCAATTTCTCATTTCTCTTAATCCATGGAATTATATAGTGATGCTTCTACAATGAAAATGTTTTATTGAAATTTCATATATTTCCACTTTAGAGGCTAGCCATGACTTTTCCTACACGTGAAGTTTCATTTTATTTTAGATTGAAGTTGGATAAAAAAGTGTATACTATGTTTTAAACATTAAGAAAAGCAACTACAGTTTCACTAGAGTGTACATTTTAATTGTAACTATTATTTCGCAAAAGTATCACATTAATCAAAACATCAAATTTCAAGATATAAATAGCATGTTAACTAATTAAATTTAATCATTCTTGTACAACCACTAAGATAGATGTAACATTTGCAAAATAACAATATATAAAATCAAGATAGATAGATATAATAATGTCATGTAGATGGTTAAACATAATATTTACCTATTCATTAATAGTTTATACAAATTTTTATTTCAATGTTTACACTTTTACCCTTTATCATAAAGGTAGAAAGCGCTAATCATGTTATGATGACAAAGCCTAATTATTGTCGCTAATGAAATAACTAATATGTAAACAAATTCGTCCATAAGTTTTCAACATATTCTATATCCCAAAATCAATATCACGCCTCATTCATCCCTTCTAGGTTTTTAGTTGTATTGATAGATTTGATCAATTAGTTGATTACTTACAAGAGACATTTATTAATTTCATTTTGAAAATTTCTTAAACAATTCTGTTTACTTAAAGATAAGTTCAAAACTCTAAATAAATATTTACAAAAAATTGTAAAGTGTTAAGAATATGATCAAAGTTTTCTTTAAAAAGTGATTTTTCTATTTACCCATTAGTAACCATCTGACTAATTAGAAAGTTAAATAATTATATTTTAATTTATTCTATTAGATATTCATTAAACTAATAAAACCTCTTGTTGACTTTATATGTAGAGATATTTTTATTAGTTACTTTAAATTGGACGAAACTCAATTTTCGTTTATAAACAATAACTTTTCATATAGATTTGAGTCATAAATTAATTATGATTTTGATTTTAATTTGAAATAAGAAAATATAAATAAATGATATTAGATGAATAAAAATATTATCTTATTAGACTAGATTCAAGTTAGTTCACTAGACTAGAATACTATATATCATTTTATTCACTCTAATTAAAAACACTTAGATAGGTGTGTAAATTCATGTACTCTTGATTAATGGACCTGATTAACACTTATAAATTCTAGGTTGAGTTACACTGCATATATCATGCTAATTTGAGCAAGTTAACTCCCCTCCTAATTGTGAGTTAAAATCTTCTCTTAGACGCATCGTTTATTTGATTCATGGATTTAAGATGCCTATATATATTTATCCATTCCTCTTCATAAGAATCTTCATTATATTATTTGTTAAATAAGATGGTATTTTCTTAATAAATCATTTAATTACTTGAATCCTTTTTCACACTAGCTACTTACACTTACTTGGGTCATGTGGTCTTTTATCTCATGTCATTGAATTGGGATATTTGTCATTATCTATTTTTATTTTTGCCCAGGATTCATCTATGATTTCTTCTTTTCTTTTATAAGAATTTATTATTGTACTCAATTCATTAAAGTATATTAAAAGTTATTTATATTTTTTTTGGATTGATAGTCTTTTTAGCCTTCACAAAAATTTCTATTATTTTTTCTCTCTTTCTATAATAGGTATCTGATTGAAAGTTATCTTTAGAAGCTATCGGGTTGAAGAATCAACTATAAAGTTGAAGGAAATTTATTTATTTATGTTTTTTATTAGCTCATAAACATTAGCTTATTGGTATATTTGTTTAGAACAAAATCTAGAATTATATTAAAGCTTTGATTTCATATGGTTAGTCCTTTAGTTAATTAAAGAAAGTGTATTTGATTCTAGGGGGTTTATTCTTGGGTGAATTGGCATATTCTCATTACACGTTCAGCTTGTGCTGAGCTCAAAATCTTTGGATTTTTTTTTATTTCGCTCATCATTTTGTCTAGATTGAGCTTTAGAGGCAAGATTTACAAGGCTTTAAAGGAGGAGATTTGTATCGGACACTAATGGAGATTTCTTGGAGCTGTCAGTTCATGGTTAGCACCTCAAACACTATTCTCCTAAGGGTGGGGTTTTTTGTTATAATCATTGTGTGTCTCTATACTTACTATTATTTTTGTGCAGTCATGACCAAGATTTGTTAGTGTTTTCTTAGTCAGTCTCAATCCCTGTCATTCCCTACTTCGATCTTCTTTCAGAGATCTAGATTCTGGCGATGCGTGCAAAAGGCATACATCCCCCACTAAGAGCAATGTTTTTAGAATGCCTAAAATCGATTTCCTTCTATACTGGTTGTGTAAAGACTAACCTTCCGACACAAATTCCACATCAGCAAAAATAATAAAGGCTAAGGAGTCGGTCAACAAGTCAAAGGTCCAATGCACAAGTTGACTAGATAAAAATAGATTCTTGATAATATAAGAATAAAATAATTATAATTACAACCAAAATTGTTGAAAAGATAGGGAATACCTTTGTGTCCAAGAAAAGTGGAATTTTGACCATTTGTCGAATGTACTAACATAATCATAATAATAGATGTTATATTGACTCAATATAAAGGTTTCAACCAACTTGTCTAAGTAGCAACTCAAAAATATATCGACAAAATGTCAAATTAAAACAATGTAAGATAAGGCTTAAATTAAATATGAACTTCCATATTAATGACAAAGTAAACAACAAAATTACCAATACCACCAAGACGAGTACATAGGAAGATAAGCACTATAAAGAAATTTCTTCCTGAAAGAAGCTACAATCACTTGTTCACACAAATCATCAAGGGCAAGAATATTGTGGGAGTGCGTTTCCACCCTACCACGAAGCAGTTACGCTTCCCCGAAAACTTTTTTGACATGAAAGATACCCAACCCAGCTAGAGGAAGCTAATCAAGTAAAACTATTAGCAGTAATGGAATTCGTGTAATGGTAAGTCCATAAACCAATACAACAATAATCTTGATCACACAGTAAGCACATGCCCAAAAATATACCAAAAAAGGAAATCACCCTTGCTTGACCATCATTTTGAGATTTTCAATTCCATCTCACCCACTGAAACATAACGTGATTTTATCCAACCATAAAGAAACACAAATTGAGTTCATGTAACTACATACATCAACATGAGAAAATATGAACTGCTTAAAATTTTGTAAGATTTAATTCCTATATGCAAATTTACCACATTTACAAGAGCATATAAATTTCTAAAAGTACTCATAGGCATACATTCATCTACAATCATCATTTGATGTTTAATCAACAAATAACTTACACCTATGTATGGCTTTTTCCTTTCTAACAATTATTACTTACATGGAATATAATCTAGGATCTTTTCCATAATCATTACATTCAAAGAAATCAAGTGGTTCTAACATATTAAGTCAAGGTATCATTATATTCAAGTAGTCAAGATTTCTAGTCAAGTTAAGATCAAGAATTCTCTATAAATTCATCTTAATCATAATGTATCACTATTAGTGATAAGTATAAGTCAATATTTCATGACTTAGATAAATTCATCTTAATCATAACATATCACTATTAATGATAAGTATAAGTCAATATTTCATGACTTGGATAAGCAACATTGTATCTATAATATGATCCACTAAAATGTTGTGATTAACCTCTTCAATCTATATCTTTGATTTAAATCTTGATAAAGATTTAGTCTTATGAAAATGAATTATCATCATTTAGTAGATTTTATTCAATGTACTTAAAAAGAAATTGGATTAAGTTACTTATATTCTACCCAACAATGGATATGAAGATTTCTTCAATTCATTTGACTGACAGAACTTAACTAATCCTTTCTTAATTAATCACGATAACCTTTTCCAAAAAAAATCCAAGTATTGTTATCCTTGAATAAGAGATTATTCTTAACTAACACATACAGGAATAAATAAAGACTATGTTATCAGTCAAAGTCAAAGCTTTAACCCGACCCTTTCTTGTAGATTAATAGATGCTCTAACATGAATTTAAATCTAGATCTTTAATGGTAGAATTATTATTTGAAACATAATTTACCTGAACGTTGACTTAGGAATAATCCCTCTCAAGTTCTGAATGTTCTTTGGGGTATTACTAAATAGGAAACATGCTTAAATACTAATCTGTTATATTTTTACACATATAGAAAAACTTATTTCTGAATTATTTAAACATGAGCTTTCCAGCTATATTCTCTAGGATTGATATCTGAATGAATGTAATTTGAATAAGTTCTAAATCGAAAAGAAAATCTCTCTTTAAAGGTAAGTTCTTCAGCTAAATCATACTTGAGTTTTTTATCATTTCTTTTTTTTTTAAAACACAGTGCATTTATAAGTGGTAGAAGTTCAGATTTTTTAGTGAATTAAGAGCATTAATTGATCATAAGAGTAACCCATAATTAGAAAAAAAAACAACGAATAATGGAAAATATACAATCTCCAATCATGTAAAGGGGTTTTTGCTAAATCCGTCGCTATGTTTGCTTGTGCAATTAATAGATATTGATAGATTTCCAAACGGTAATAGAGAGAAACAGACCAGCACAAATAAATCTTAGATTCATCATTCAGAAACAGTTATGAATTATTGATGAAATGTTTCCTCATTGGTAAAATCGATTCTAACTAGCCCGGAGTTTCTTAATATTCTAAGGAGAAATTGTAGGAGAATATTCCAACACTGATTCAAGGTAAAAGCATAAACCGAGACTTACAACCTATTGAATTGAAAATAAAAATAATGTATCCATATAGAAAAAAGAAGAACCAACTATATAAAAGATGATGGCCTTAGATTCCTAAGTTTTAAAACTGGCTCTTTAAAATACAATCCATTTGATAAGACAAAGTATGTTGAAATAGAAGTAAAAATAGACACCTAATGTAGTGTCATGGAAATGAATGAATGATTTTAATGACGCCTACGAGGTCAAACAGTCTGAGGGACCACCTCTATACACCAAATATGGGCCACCGAAGAAAGGATTGAAGGTGGTTGTAAAACAAAAGCCAGCGCTAAATATCAATGCCCAAACACATTTTAAAAAGATAGCTATCCAGTCCAAAAAAGCAAGAGAAGAGATCAAAGAAGAGATGGCACAAGATTTTTAACCATAACTAAAATACCTTCATTGAGCCTTAGGAAAAGAAAGAAAAAAATGCAAACTCGAATACGGTAATTCACAGACATTGGCTTTGGAAACAAATTTATATAGCTTAGATGGATACCCAAAATCCATTGAAGATATATGGAGAGAAGGCAGTGATAGGATCTTTAATTATTTAAACAAAGGAAAACACAGTTGCGACATTATTCCAAAATGTAAAAAAAAAATACTGCCACTTGCATTCAACATACGCAAAGAACTTAATAAAAATAACAATTCAAAGACAATCCAATCCTATCAGGGTAAAAGCACAATAAGTTGTCACCCTTTTACAAAGGAAGAGACTAACAACACCAAAATTAAAAAATTTCAAGGGCATAAAAGTCACATTTTTATTTTGAATTTGAAGATGATGTAAACTGATGAAATGTGTGAAATAGGATGAATTTTATGTCTATAATTTTTAAAAATCGTTTTGGACTAAAATTAATATATTTTTTTAAATTTTTAGGTCTATTTTTCATGTCCTGAAAGATACTGCAAATCAGGGGGTTTACTTCCCGTCAAATCATTTTGGGTAAAATATTGTTTTTTCCTCCAATTTCAAAATATGTTTTAGATGACATGTATATCTAGTGCAAGAAAAAAAACAAAAGTGTTTTTGATTTATAATTTGCCCGTTATAAGTATTCAAAGTCAAACTTACTTGAAATCAAGAGTTTTTGTCTCCCGCCACTTTTCCCCTATAAAAAATATTTCAAAAATCAAATAAATTATATATTCTTGAAAAAGATTCTCTTCTCTAGTGCCGCATATGATTTTAATTTTTTTTTAAATTGATTTAGTATTTTTTTATATTTACTGAATCAATGACTTCTCAAAGTTTTATATACCTACATATAGTTTTTTACAAATTCATTTAACATTTTCTAATTGAAACAATATAAAATTTATATGTTCAGAATTGTAGTTTCGAGATCTAGAAAAGAGTAGTTTAGTTTTTTGAAATTTTTTATTTGCAGAAGAGATTAAAACACCAGAAGTGCAAAATTTTGCATTTTTTATATTTTTGAAAGTTTGGTTGCCAACTTGGCATACCACCTAGATGACTCGGCCAAGTTAGACTCGGTCAAGTACCCTAAGGGGTCGGCCCCCCACGAGAGGTCGCGTGGATGACCCACCCTTTCAATTTGAAGGCTATATATAAGTGTTATTTTAAAATATATATATATATATATATATATATATATATATATATATATATATATATATATATATATATATATATATATATATATATATATATGAATTATGAATTTTTATTCTTATTTTAGGATATAAGAATTTTTTGAAGCTGGAAGTCATTTTTTGGGGGAAGTTACAAAGACATTTTGGTTTCGAAGGAGTGTGAAGGCAAGTTTTTCAGTGACAAAAGAGTAAGACAATAAAAAATTTCTTGCTTAGATATTTGAGCAATGGGAAATAAAAGGACTAGAACAAGGAAGTATGATTGTAAAAGGGGTGACCAAATGAAAGGTCATACAAAACTTGTCGAAGAGCAACCAGTCGATGTTGAAGAAGAACCTATCGATGTAGAAGGTGCAACTCAACTAGGGGAGGATATTGGTAGTAGTTGAAGTATACATATTTTTCCTACAATGTAGAATTTGATGGACATGAATGAGGAATCACTTATTAGTCAAATTGCACTGGAACACCTGGTACCTGAAAGCACTATTAAATTGCATCTCAAAAATATGTGGATGGAATATTTTGAGAGTAAATATTTGGTGGGAAAAGCACAATTGTTTGCAAAGTTATTCAAGAAAAAAAAAATGACTCTGGTTTTGGAGTTGTTGGGTATTGATAATAGAAAATTGTAGGAGGTAAAGTAAAAGAGACAATAATTCAACATTTACAAGATGCATTGAACGTTGTTAATAGGGCAGATCATAGAGGACTAGATTCAAGTGCGGCTAAAAGAGTGTTGATGACTATGATTGCCAGTAAGAAATTGACACATAGAAATCAAGTTCGAGCAATTTCTGATTTAGTCAAAGTATCTCGAAGAATTGTTCAGAGATATATTAGGAAGAGAAATATGTTGAATATGGACATTGAAAAGAATTGGGTACAGATTTGTAGAGTTCCTCGTAAAGATAGAATTTCTAAAGATGTAAGAAGACAGGTCATTGATTTTTGGACCAACCACTCTCGTGTTTCTTCCAATAGAAGGGACACTATACAAATGAACGATGAAGAGACCGGTATGAAGATTTCACATCCAAAATATTTTGTCGATACTACACAAAGTGAATTGTTTGAAGCATTCAGGCATGAATTTTCAAATGTGAAAATAGGCCATAGAATGTTTGAGATGTTGCGTCCTTGCTTTGTACGCATAAATAAAGTTCGTGAAACATGTTGAGTTTCACTTATATTTGCAATCATATAAAAAGGTTATGGCAATACTTAATCTAGATATGGTTACTGGAAGTACAACATAATTTGTAAAGTTTATTTTATGTGATAAATTAGAAGATTCAGATGAATTCAATGTCCAGTGTATAAAAAATGAATGCAATAATTGTGGAAATTTATAGAAATGTTCTTTACAATTTGATAATATTGATGTTACAACACCAGTCAATATATAGCCGCTGCATAAAATATCGTATGACTTCCATTTTTTTTTGAAACGTAGAATGGATTCTTATCTACTGACAACTTAGGTTTTGAGGCGTGTCTCATCATATAAGTCACCTAAATAATGTATCTACTGCAAAGTGTCCTAAAAAAACTTTTTAAAGATTTGACCAAAGCTTAATTTAAAAATTCCTATTACTTGAACACTAAAACACCATTTGCTATAAATTTGTGCCCATATTTTTCTTCTATACATAACTTATTAAACACAAGGAGGTTCTTCATATTTGTTAATAGTGCTTATTTTTTTATTTTATTTTTATCAGTAAACGGCCGAGGCCTTGATTTTATTATATTAATTTTTAATAAATTTACATTTTTTCCTTCGTTCGTGCGGGCACTGGTAGGAAAGAACGGGGAAGAAAACCTCCAGTCTGGCCCAGGACATGAGTCCAAAAAATATTAGCAAGTACAAAATTCCTACAAGCGTAGGTTTACAAACTCCCTTTGATGGAGACGAGAAGGGCATTCCCTTTCTAATACAAGTTAATGGAGGCATACGTCCATGATTCAGAACATGGTTTTTATTATACTTTGATTACATCACTCTTATATATCGAGCTGATGGGCATACCCATCTTTTACAATACATTAATACTTATCAATGTTTCGTATTCTAATTCCTTATCTTTTGTAAATAATGTATCTTATTTTTCTTTCAGCTGTCCTTTTGTGTGGTCGTGCCATTGCTTTCTCTTGCCATTGCCTTTTATGACTTGCCCTCGCATTAATGTGTTTTCAAGCCTTCTGGTGTTTTTTTATGCTTTTATGAGCTGTTATACTTTCCCTGTAAATCTGCAAAATAGGATAGCATCCCACCACCTCTATTCTTCTAGCTAAATTTTTATGATTCTGTCTATATTAATTCAATGTGCCAGTCCAAGTAAAGAGTTAACTATACTATGATGCTACAAGTATTGACATTTGTGTTAGTAGCCATATTGCAATCAAAACCATTACCACTTTTTACATATTCATTTTCATCATAGACTGATATTGTTGTTATCACATCATCTTCAGTTTATATTCATATGAATACACACTTTTTTGTTCCTGCAAGATAAGAATCTACTACACCAACTCTGCCCACCACACGGTTATAAATAATGCTGAATTATTTCATATTCACCTTATTCATATTCATCTTATATTGCATAAAAAGTACTAAACATTAGATATTCATATTGAGAAGTTACTAACATATGTATTTATTCAGCTACTCTCAAATCTTTGGTGACTATACTTTTGATCTTATTAGATATGCTTTTTTTATATTCATAGCTAAATTTTGAGGAAATTTTTGAGCATAAATTAAAGGACTGGATGACACCTTAATCTATGTATATATGCTATTTATATATGTGTCTCTATATCTGCAATTTATATTATACTCACAAATGTATCTGCACTTGTTTACCTTTAAATTCGTATATAATCATTTACCGCTATACTTGATTTCCTATTATGAAATCACTTTTCTTCACCTTCCGTGTGCTTCTCTCACACATACATCAATTTCTTCGATTTCTTGCCCATCGGCTCCTAGGTTAGCTAATTTATCTGCGTCTGTATTGCCCTCCCGATAGATGTGATTCACTATATAATCTCCTATATCTTCAAGAGTTTCCATTATTTGTTCTATAGCACTATTTAGTTTCCAATTCGGTGTTCTACCCTATCTTATTGCATTTATTATTATAGTTGAGTCTCCTTCAATCGCTATTCTTTTAAGCTTCCATTTTTTGCACCATGCCAAACCTATTCTTATAGCTTCTATTTCAGCTTCATTGTTTGTCTTTATTCCTATAGGTTTTGCTATCCTTCCTAATAGCTTTCCTTCCACATTATGTAGACATATTCCAATTCCTGCCACCCCCGGGTTTCCCCTGGCTGCCCCATCAAAGTTCAACTTAATCCACCCTTGCTCCGGTGGTTTTCATTTACAGTTTGCCCTTAATAAGGATTTATTGTCAATGCTAGGACCAATCCAGGGTGGAACTTTCAAACCATACCACTTTTTCCTCTAGTTGTTGTCTTCTAATGAGAATTTCATCCTAGATTGTCCCAGCATATTTCTATTATTTGTAATTTCTACTATATTTGCCTCTAATTTGTTCAAAAATCTCTCAATGTTCATCTTTTTATCTTGAAAAATTCTACGGTTCCTTTCCTTCCATAATTCCCATATTAACAGAGATGGGATTATGTAACTCATTTTACTGTATAAGTCCTCTTTACATGACCTTTGCCAAGAATTAAATACTTCTGTGATATCATTTTGAAGAGCAGTCTTCAGATCTAATTTCTCCAGTACCCAAAGACAACATTTATTAGCAAACTCACAATTTAACAAAATATGATTAATCGTTTCACTTTCCTTCTCACATAGGGCACATCTGGAAGGACCATGGTACCCTATTTTTTCAAACCATTCAGCAGTGAGAATCCTTTTCTGTAGTGCAACCCATGAGAATAGACCTGCCTTAGGAAGACAGTTTTTGTTCCAACATAGATCAATGGGAAGACTGGTGGAAGGGATATCTATGCCTAAAATAACTTTGAAACCTTCTTTCGAATCATATACACTACTCTTTGAGGCAGCCCATATGATTATGTCCTCCCCAGAATGTGGATTGAAGTTTCGTTCTTGTAAAGCTTTATTTAGTTTTACTTGGAAATGGAGGGGAAGTCTGAATTCTTCTAGAGAAATCCATGCCCAGCTACTTCCCCCACTATTATTAATTTGTGAAAAATATTCTTTAACCTGCTCACCCTTACTTTGTTTGATCAGTTCAATTAGCTGATCATTCCCAAGAATTTCCCTAAGGGCAGGTTTTCCACCCCATGAGTCATCCCAGAATAAAGCCTTATCCCCACTTTTCACATCCCAAGAAAGGGACTCTAGTACTATATCTTTACACTCTTTTATGAAGTTCCATATGCGTGAGCCCGTCGGATAGTTATCAGAATGACATACACTTTCCTCATCTTCTCCTAGTAAGTATTTATATCTTAGAATTTTAACCCGTTTTGCCTTTGGATTTTTAATCATTCTCCATACTAATTTCGCCCCCAAGGCCTTGTTTTGTAGCGTAAGGTCTTTAAATCCCAGACCTCCTTCTTCTTTTGGCTTACAAATCTTATTCCATGCAATTAAAGCTAGTTTTGATTTTTCCTTCGACCCTTGCCAGAAAAAACTTCTCAATTTTCGTGCTATCTCCTTATTGATACCTACCGGGATTTTCATGCTCATCATCTGATAAATAGGAACGGCAAAGAGGACTGACTTGATCATAATTTCCCTTCCTGCATTTGATAACCATTTTCCTTTCCATTGATCTAGTTTCTTGGAGATATTTTGAATTGTATTTTCCCATAGGTGATTTGATTTGACCCCCTTATCCAGAGGTAAACCTAAATATTTACATGGAAATAATCCTTCTTTGAAGTTTAGTATTCGTTTAATCTCATTCTTTCATCTCTCTTCAGTATTGATGAAAAATATTTTTGATTTTTCCTCATTTATACACTGTCCAGAAGCATTAGCATAAGTACTTAGGATTTCTTTGAAAGCTTGAGCTTCTTCTAAAAGTGCCTTTCCAAAAAGGAGATTATCATCAACATATTGTTGATGAGTAGTTGCCTCGACTCCCGAAGTAATCTTGATTCCTTTTACCTTATCTTCTTCTTGAAGTTTCTTAATTGCTCTCCCCAAAGCTTCCGCCATAATAATGTACAAAAAAGGTGATAATGGATCACCCTGCCTCAAACCTTGAGAACATTTAAAAAAGCCTTCAGGAGACCCATTCACCATGATTGAGAAGTGAGGGGTGGAGATGCATTCAAAAATCATATTGATCCATTGTTTTGAGAATCCAAAAGCTTCCATACATTTACACAAAAATCTCCAGTCCACTTTATCATAAGCCTTACTGATGTCTAACTTAATCAACATACTCAGATCCTTATTATTTGTTACTGAATGTATAGCCTCATGAGCAATAATCACTCCATCCAGAATTGACCTATTAGGGACAAATCCAGTTTGTTCTTCAGATATAATTAATGGGAGAAGTTGTTTCATTCTGCTTGCCAAAGCATTTGAGAATATTTTATACAAAGTGTTGCATAGGGAGATAGGTCTGTACTCGTTAAAGTTCTCTGCATTGACCTTTTTGGGAATAAGAGCAATGAATGTGTTATTTAGCTCTTTAAGAATATGTCCTGAGTTTCTCATTCCCTCTAGAGCATCGGTAATTTCCTTGCCCATAAATGACCAACACTTTTGAAAGAAAAATGTTGGGAATCCATCAGGACCAGGGGATTTATCCGGGTTCATTTCTTTTAGAACCTTGAGAATTTCATCTTCCGTAAATGTGGCATTTAGGAAGTTATTCTGAAGTGGGGTTATTATATGAGGGATGTTTCTTAAAAGCTTGGCCTGGTCCAACATATCCACACTCCCTAAGTTATTCAGAGAGTTTTCAAAGAAAGAGACTGCTGAATCTGCAATTTCTTTGGGATCCTCTATTATATTTCCATTTCTATCTTTGACTTTGGAAATCTTATTTAAATTCCTTCTAGCTTTGACGCTATTGTGACAAAATTTTGTGTTTCGGTCCCCTTCCCTGAGCCATGTCTCTCTCGCTCTTTGCCCCCAGAAGGCGCTAATTTGTGAAAGAGAATCATAGTATTTACATAATAGTTCTTGCTCTATGTTATCGTCTGAAATCTATTTTCCATCTTCAATAATCTCCTTATTCACATTTTCCATCTCTTTTTCTATAAGGTCTCTTTTCACAAATATATCCCCAATAGTGTTTTTACTCCATTGAGACAGATTTCTTTTTATTAATTTTAGTTTCCTTATGACTTTATATATCTTGGAACCTTCAAACCTTGCCTCTGTCCACCATTTTTTAATTAGATCCAAACATTCCTCATTAAGTAACCACATTTTTTCAAATCTAAACGGGATTTTTTTTTTTCTGATTGGTTCTGAAATTACTAGTTCTATAGGAAAGTGGTCGGAACCGGCAATGGGTAGGACCTCATTAGTAAGATTAAAGTCAAAGTTCCTCAGCTCCCCTATAAAGAAGAACCTGTCCAATTTTTTGACTATTAATTCGGTGTCTTTACGTTTGTTAGTCCAGGTGTATTTCCCTCGGTCTGATTCAATTTCCAAAGCCCCTATAATATTTATCCATTCTTGGAATTCTAAAGTAGTTTTTGATATGTGTTTTGTCCCACCTTGTTTATCTCCCAAGGATAGAATAGCATTAAAATCTCCTCCTAGTATAAATGTTTCATTCGGGAAGCTCTCAATATAATCCTTAATCTCCTGCCATACAGTTCTCTTTTCATGTAGGAATTTAGGAGCATACATGTTTATTAGATTAAATTTTAAATCTGACTTTAAACTTTTGATTTGACCTCCCATCCAATTTTTATCTTTTTCATGAATATTGAAAACTATTTCTCTTGGGTCCCAAATAAAAGCAATTCCACCCGAAGCGCCTTCTGCCTCATATCCTATTAATTCTCTTATTCCTATACTCTTTTTTATATTCTCATATCCTTCTTTAGAAAGTTTAGTTTCTTGTATCATAGCCACGTTTGGTTTAATTTTTGCTAATTGCCTTATCACAAGGCGTCGTTTGTTAGGGGCATTTAAACCCCTAACATTCCAACTAATGATCTTCATGAGGACTCGGGAAGGACCTTCCCCTTCCCAGAGTATAGAATATTGATAATTTTAACCTGACCTGGCGCCATTCCTTCCTTTGCTCTTAATTCAGCAAGGGATTTTCTTCCTCTTGGTTTGACTAGTTTCCCCGTGTCAGCTTCTAACCTGCCCTTAATTGATTTTCCTAAACCTAAAGTTTTTGTATTGTTCCTAACAGTGTTCTCTTTTTTTTCCTCACAAAGTTCTTCATTCGATAGCGAACATAATATTCCTATTATTATATCATTACTCCTAGAATCCTCTAGAATAGAGGCAGGGTCTAATCCTAAAAAGTCTAGCAGTGGGCCTTGGTCAATGGTCTCCACTAAGGGGGATTTTTCCATTCCTTCTTTTTGCATTTCTTTTGTCTGATGGCACGATTCGGAGGGGATGTGTTTCAAGTTTTTTTCAATATTAGGAATATCTGCAATCTCTTTTTGGATTCCTACATTAACATTCATAGTTCTTAACTCCACTGCGGATTTCCTCCCCCTCTTCTTTTTAATTCTATTGATATTAGGGGTGCTCAGACTTCCTCTTTTCATTTCTATACCTAACTACCTGTCTTCATTAGTGATACCAAAGAGGCCTTCTATGGAGTCCTTAACCGATGAAAGATTGCTGCCGGGTTTGATTCCCTCAATGGTTGTTGCCATGCCTAATTGTCTATCATCATTATTGAATTCTTCTAGGCAAATTTTGATCTCTTCCTCTTTTTGATTTCTTGTATTATTTATATCTTCTTTCCTAACATACAAGGGATCTTCTATATCATTAAGATCCATTTCCATATCTCCTATCTCATCTAGATTTGGTAAGCATTCTATTTTCATGTTTTCTTCTCCATTTTCCTGAGTGTTGTTTGATGCTAACATCTCCTTAATGCTTTTAATTAGCAAACTTTTTTGGTGATCGAGTTCCTCTTTGTCACATATTTTGTCTATAAGGCTATCCATTAATTCATTGGTGATCTCAACTATTTCTTCTTCTATTTTTTGGTTCTCCTTTAGAAGTGATCTCTCTTGATCTTCTAGACTGTTGGAGATTCTATTCGGGCTGTAAGAGGTAATTTCAATGTTAATTCCTTGCTTGATACTCTGAATGCTAAGGTTATTCTTATGCTCAGGGGATAATGGTAGGGGAAATTTGACCTCAACATTTAAGGTCTCATTTATTGATATATCATTTTCAATAGCCAAAGGGGGTTGACACAAAGAGTCTGAAGGGTGTGTGGAGATGCTGATCGGATTAATTTCCTTAGGAGACATCAGAGTGAAACCTCCTTTATCTGAGTTAAAGCTCACCATAAATTTCGGTGTATTTTGAATATGAGTGTCAATTTGTCCTAAATTTTTGGTTTCTAGATCCTTTGTTTGTCTTTCTACAAAATCGTCTAGAATAATGGGGTTAATAATAATAGAATTTGAATTAAAGCATAATCTAATGGGATGAATCCATTTTTTATGATAGTTGATCTTTACTAGTTAATAGTGCTTATTGTTATTATATTGTATCTTTATATTTTTCAACAAAGATCTAATCATTAAACACTTGCAATAAAATATATGTTCTCAAAATAATATAATTATGTAGTTTATATATAACGTAGCTATACCTAAATTTAGTTCAATTTTATCCTATATTTTATACTATTTTTTTTATAATAGATCTATCACTTCCCTATAAACTATATCCCCTATACCTTATTCTTATAACTAAATCTAAATTGCTTTCACTCCACCTCCTAAAGTGTTAGATGGCCTTCCTAAAATTTGACACGTTATTACCTAAACTAATATGCCAAGGTCCAAATCTTGAACACCTCTCTCTACATAGGAAACCCTAAGGTTTTAACCTATCAAATGATATCACAAGAAGAGGCTTTTTATCTTAAGGTTTTCTCCAAAATGATGAGCATGCATTGTAAGCTGCCATTCTAGACTCGCCTCTCTGGTTCTAAAGGCATCATGTTTGAGGTAATTTGAGAATTTTTTTTTGTAAATCTAGATTTATCAAAGCCATAGTAATCTGTGTATCGAAGCCTAACAAACTGAGTAGTATTTGGGTTGCAAGAACATTGGTTGATTGCATGGCAACCTTTGAACTAGTCTTTTGAATCAACCATTTCAAGTTGCATTGTAAGCCGCCATTCTAGACTCACCTCTATGACCATAAAATTTGAGATTGTTTTTGGTGTGTAAGGCATCATGTTTGAGGTAATTTCACTTATTAAACTTCTGATTTTTGCATTTACACACACACATCTTCCCCTTATGCTAGGTAGGTTATCTTGGGGATATCCTAGCATGCTCAGGTCCTTGGCAATCCCGTGTCACCAAAAAGATGTTTGTAGTTAGATCTGAGTTGTTGAAGTGTTTAAAAGTTTAATTTATACATCTAGACCTAATAATAACTGATTCACCCCCCCTCTCTGTTGTTCTAAATCATATTAACAATTGGTATTAGAGTTGTTGGTGCTTACAAAGAACAAATTTAAAGGTACTTGAAGTAAATGATCAGGATGTATAAGGAGGTACCGAAGCTAAATAAGGAGAACTTCCTTGCATGGAAGAGTCTGATGAAATTGCATCTAGCTGGTATTGGTGACTCAACAAAGTATTATGTTGAGCATGACTATGTTACACCTATTGCACCCTTGAGTATCGAGGAGATGAGAGCTAAACATAAACACAACCAAGCAACGTTGGAGATTGCATCTGCCTTAAGTTATCCTAAATTTGAAGACATTAAAGATTGCACAAATGAAAAGAAAATGTGGGACACTCTTGCAAACATCTATGGTGGTGACATAAATGTACTAAGGGCAAAATTTGAAAGCCTAAGAGGTAAATTTGATGAAATGAAAATGCAAGAAGGTGAGAATATTGCTCAATATTGTGGTAGGATAAAAGAGGTTGTAAATTCTATTAGAGGAGCTAATGGAACTATTGACGATGAGACTGTTATTGGAAAAGTATTAAGAACTTTGTGTCCTATTTAAATGCCATCAAAATTTTAGAAATTCAAGAATCTAGATGTAACGTTGGTAATGCTCTAACACTAGAAAGTCTTGTTGGTAAGCTTACTACTTTTGAGATTTCTAATTATGATAACTTCACTGTTGCTAATGTTGAATCTACATTTAAGTCACAAATAGTTTTGAATAAGTCTAAGAAAGAAAAAGAAAGATGCATCAGTGAGAGTGAAAGTGATAGTGACACTTCTGACGAAGAACTAGAGGATCTTGAAGCTCTTATGGCCAGAAGATCGAAAAGAGGAAAAGGCAAGTATAAAGGTAAACTTCCTATCATATGTTTCTCATGTAACAAAGTTGGTCATATAGCTACAAGATGTCCTGACAGGGATGACAAGGATGAGGAAAGAGATAGCAAGCACAAAGATAAGAGAGAAATAAGAGGTTACCGAAGGTACAAGGACTACAAAAATAAAAGGTAAGAAATCCTGTTATATTGCTGAAGAAGAAACTGACATTGATAATGATAATTTTGAAATTGAAGTAGTCTATGTTGCTATGAAAGATGAGTCTGATGAAGATGAGAAAACTGCACTTGTATCCTATATGAACAAAAATGATAAATGGGATATTGATATGGTTGCTCACACCACATGACTGGTGACAAAAGTAAGTTTGATACCCTAGATCATTACAAAGGTAGAAGTGTTAAGTTTGGTAATGATGCACCATGTCATGTAAAGAGTAAAGGATTAATTAAGCTGAATGATAAGATCACTTGTGAACATGCTTATTGGGTTGAAGGTCTGAACTATAATCTGCTAAGTGTTGCACAGCTTAATAGCACTGGTTACCAAGTAGAATTTCATCACAGGATGGCTAAAATATTTGATTCCACTAGTGAACTAATTGGAAGTGGAGAATAGACAAGAGGTAATTTGTTCTATCTAGACCTATCTAAAGAGACATGTTTGATTGCACAACTTGATGATATATGGTTATGGCATAAGAGGCTACATGTCATGTTAACTTTGATAATCTGGTAGATATTAGTAAACAGAAGAAAGTGAGAGGACTGTCGAGATTGAAGAAACCTAATAATTTAATGTGCAAACAATGTCAGTTGGGTAAGATGACAAAGTCTAGTTTCAAGAGCAAGACTTTTACTTTTGAAAATGCTTTAGATTTGGTTCATACTAACCTTTGTGGACCTATGGGTGTACAAAGCTATTGTGGTGCTAGATACTTTATTCTATTTGTTGATGATTACACTAGAATGATGATTGTAATGATTTTAAAAGAAAAATCTGATGCATTTCAGTTATTTAAGTGGTATTTGGCTAAGGTTGAAAAGGAGACAGGTAGAAACCTGAAGTGTCTAAGATTTGACCGAGGTGGAGAATTCATATCAAATGAGTCGAATCTATTCTGCAATGATAGAGGAATCAAGAGATAGATGTCTACACCTAGAACACCTCCATAGAACAGTATAGCAGAGAGAAGGAATAGATCTATCATGGATTGTACAAGAACACTAATGATTGAGAAGAATGTTGTACAAAAGTACTGGAAAGAAGATGTAAGTACAACTATTTATACCTTAAACTAAGTACGGATCAAAAAAGATACAAATGTTACACCTTATGAATTATGGCACGGGTATGCACCTAATGTAAAATACTTTAGAATTTTTGGGAGAAAATGCTATATTCTAAAATACAATAAGAATGGAAAGTTTGATGCTAAAAGTGATGAGGGCATATTCCTAGGTTATTCCACAAAGAGTAAATCTTACAAGTGTTTGAACTCTAACACTAACAAAATTGTGGAAAGTGTAAATGTGAAGGTTGATGAATATGCAGAGAAAATGAACAGGAAAGAAAGAGAGAACCTGAAGATTATAGATCTTTTGTCTATATAGAATAAGGAGAGGTAAGTAACACATTTGCACCTAATGTAGAGTCTCGGGTAAGAAATAAAGAGCATTAGGGAAATGATGTCGAGCAATAGGAAGAGGTTGTCGAGCAATCAGAGGCTAAATTTGATAATCTTATTGATGAACCTGAAGAGCAAGGAGAAAAGAAAGCAGAACCTATGTTGGCATAGTATGTAAGGAGACATCACAAGCTTGAACAAATCATTGGAGATAAAGAAACTGGAGTTCTGACTAGAAGCAAGTTAAAAAATCATACATGTTTATTGTGTGAATTCGAGCCTAAGAAAACAAGGGAAGCACTAGAAAATGAAGACTGGATTCAAGCCAGGAATGAGGAGATAGACCAAATAGAAAAGAATGATACCTGGACTTTGGTGCTGAGACCAGAAAACAAAAATGTCATTAGAACAAAATGGGTATTCAGAAACAAGCTTAATGAACATGGACAAATCATAAGGAACAAAGCAAGGCTAGTATGTAAGGGTTATGCACAAGAAGAAGGAATAGACTATGGGGAGACATTTTCCCCTGTAGCAAGATTAGGAGTAAGAACTGGACTTGCATATGCTACCTACAAAGATTTCAAGGTATACCAAATGGATGTCAAGTCTGTATTTTTGAATGGCATATTAGAAGAAGTGTACATTGAGCAACCTGAAGGTTTTGTTGATCCAAACAAGAGACACATGGTTTGCAAACTGAATAAGGCACTATATGGTTTGAAGCAAGCCCCCAGAGCATGGTATGAGAGGCTGCACAATTACTTGATATAGATTGGATTCTCAAGGACAAATGACACCAGCAATCTATACATGAAAGATGAAGAAGATAAATGAATCTTGTTAGCTAAGATTTTTGTAGATGATATCATATTTGGTGGACAAGATGCCCTATGTAAGAAATTTTCAAATGAGATGCAAACTGAATTTGAAATGTCAATGTTTGGGGAGATAAAATTCTTTGTTGGTTTACAAATATATTATATGGAGAAAGGTATTTTCATCACATAGTCTAAATATGTCAAAGAAATAATGAAAACCTTTGGTATGGAGGATTCAAGGCCAGTAATTAGTACTCCCATGGCCACTGGACAGAAATTGTCTAAAAATGATGATGCTACTGAAGTTAACCAAACTTTGTATAGGTCCATGATTGGAAAGATATAATATGTTGTTCACAGTAGACCAGATATTGCTCTAGCAGTTGGGGTTCTGGCAAGATTCTCTGTCAATCCTAAGGAAACTCATATGATGGATGTGAAGAGGATAATGAGATATTTGAAAGGGACTGTAGATTATGGACTATACTACAAGAAGCATGAAAGATTTGAACTAAGAGTCTATACTAATGTAGATTGGGCAGTAAATGTGGATGATAGAAAGAGTACTAGTGGTGGAGCTTTCTTTCTTGGATAGAGATTAGTTTCCTAGACAAGCAAGAAATAAAATTGCATTTCCCAATCTACAACTGAAGCCGAGTATGTAGCTGCTGCAGTGAACTGTTCAAACCTGATATGGATTAAACAACTATTGAAAGGAATGAAAGAGAAGATCACTAAACCAGTTGTCATCTAATGTGACAACACAAGTGCTATCAACATATCAAAGAACCCAGCAATGCACACAAACACTAGTACATTTGAGGTCAAATTCTGATGGCCATTTGTCGACATTTCGACATATGTGTCCGTCGCCATTTTTTCATTGAAAATTGTGACGAAAGAGATATCCATCAATTTACAGACACCCGATTCCATCAAAAACTTGCACATGAATACCAACTTTGTTATGGCATTTCCTATGGTCCATCTATCAAAATTTCGACAAGAACACCTATTGGAGATATACAATGGTTTTCGCAACTAATTGTCGAAAAGAAATACTTTCCGATGTTATAACTATTGGAATAGCGATAGATCTGCAACCAACATCTGATAGATAAACCCGTCACTGACATAGCATTATTGTCGCTCTGCTCTGTCAAAAACTACATATCTCTGACATTAGGACGGTCGAAAGAGCGACGGTATGGCAATATATCTCCGACAGGTAGCCCTGTCAAATGTATAATATTCATGTCGTAGTAATTGTTGAAAAGTAATTTTCTCTAACATTTTATCTGTCAGAGAGGTGACGGGTTGGCCTATAGTCGGATAGGAAATGTTGTCGGATGTATAGCACTACTGTTGGAATAAATTATAAAGTGTCAAAAAAATGACAGATATGTACATTAAAAATAAGAAAGCTCAAGAGACCATCATAGGTTGTCTCTTTCTTCGGTCTATATTATTGACATAATGTTTTACCTTTCATTAGCTCATCAAATCTAGGGATGTGAAAGAATTTAATAGAATATTTTCATGACAACATATATTATTTAAGTTGATATTGCACGAATTTATCTACTTCACGCACTTGTAGACTATGAGGATGGCGATAAAGAAGCATCTCCTCCCATGGCCTACATTACTCAAACCACATGAGGGGATGCTTCTTTATGCCATCCTCATTACATACAAGTGCGTGAAGTATATAAATTCATGCAACGTCAACTTAAATAATATATGTTGTCATGAAAATATTCTATTAAATTCTTTCAAATCCCCAGATTTGGTGAGCTAATGAAAGGTAAAATATTTTTTCAATAATATAGACCGAAGAAAGAGACCAAATATGATGGTCTCTTGAGTTGTGTTATCTTTAGTCCTAGCTACTGGGTAAGGCTTGGAAGACTTATACCTGTCGATCGTTGAGAATAATCATCGCCTTACATTTATATACACTACACAAATTGATCCCAGTCTCGCAAAAACATTTTACACTTGTGCAACTCATCAATATTGGAGGCCTAAATTAATTTTTTACGATCACTATCACATTTCGTGCATGGATGAGAAATAATATCCAAAGTTTCTAGATAACCATTTTTGAGAAGAGGAATGAGTGGAGGCCAAAGAAGGGATAATTGTGAAAGTTTTATAGATGTAGGTTACTGAATCATCATCTCTTCACTGGTACTCAATCTGGCCTCCACTCCATATACATCTTCTCAGAATCTAAAAACTCTCCATCATTGATTCCTATCATTTTTTTAGCATCTCCGTGGACTGAGACCTTAAATTATTGAGCTTCTCTTTGTTTCGAGAATAGTTTAACATTCTCTACTTAACAAGGCCAACCATGTGAAGGTGGAAGCTCATATGGCCCCTCATAGGAGCCTCTTATGACCCTTTATGACATTTTAAGAACTCTAAGATGTATTCTTAGGGATTGTAAAGGGTCGTAAAGGGTCATAAGGGGTCCTAGGACACAACAACTGAGAAACATAAATGTAGGCATCATGGTCTCAATTTTTTTGAGACACAACATAATTGAGTGGTATTCCCAGATGATGCAAAGTAGTGGTTTCTTTGCATCATTTAGGAATACCACTCAATTATGTTGTGTCTCCAAAAAATTGTGACCATGATGCCTACATTTATGTTTCTCAGTTGTTGTGATATATACATCACAGTTTGTAGTTGTTGCAGCAACAGAGCCTATATTCCACAACAAAAAGGAAGACATCTTTTTAGCCTGGGTCTGGATCCTACCCCAATTGTCGAAGGATCCAGGGCCAGGCTAGAAAGATGTCTTCCCATTCTGTCTGCAACATTGTGTCCATCCATGATCTCGGGAATATCATCATCTTTCCACTCTTCATTTGCCAAAATATATCGCTTCTTCAAGCTTGTAGAGTAATCTTATTAATAAAAGAACTCTTTCCAACATTAGGGTACCCACAGATCAAAATAGTTGATGTTATTGGTGCTTGTGCTCAAGGATATCGATTCACTATTTTTAAAGGGCCAAATCATTTTTATTTCGATTGTAGAGAAAAGGAGTGGGAGAAAATGAGCGGGTGAAAGCTGATCGAGCGCAAGAGAAGGCATTGCATTTTATTTGATCATGAATGCTCTTTTAAATGACCAATCATGTTTTCTATTCGATTCTTTTTGGTGCTTTTTTTCTCATATTCAGTAGATAAAAATCATGGTGGCAGCACTTAGCCATCTTTTTGATGTTCTAGGTATTTTAAAAAGATATAGGTATGTGAATTTATCATTCAATTGCTTGCAGTTATTGGTCAAATGCAAATATTTTGTCAAGTTGAAAGGGCAAGATATCAGTTTGGTGTTTTCGGTTTATGTTAAAAATTGATTTGGTAAAATCCTCAAAAAACACACTACATGTTCTAAAATATAAAGAAGTTGAATGTTAAATGTAAGATATATATCTCATCCATAGTAATCAAAAGAAAGGACATGAAACTTATAAGGAGATTTACCAATCCAGAAATATAAGCCAATAGGAAACATGATTGGTACCTTATAAATTGGTTTTTGAGGTGCACAATCTTCATCAATCTCCTCAAAAGAAGACCCCTCCTCATGAAAAATGCATTTAACACAAAAAAAAATCTACAAAACTGAACCAATGGCATGTTTAGAACAAAGAAATAGAATGATAATAATATGCTGAAAATTCTATTATCTTTAATACATGCAAAAGGACTAGTCCCAACAATTCTTAAACATACTTTATCTGATATGATAATAACATGCTAATTAAACTGATAAAGGTGTTATCTACATTTAATCTGTCAATTACTAATTACAAAAAAAATAAAATTACAAAACTGAACTAATGGCATGTTCTTCATGTGGTACAAGGAAGATTTGGCTATGAAAAAAAAAGTGAAATGACCTCATCATTTTTATTTCGATTAGATAGAGAAGGAGCAGGAGAAAAGGAGAGAAAGCTAAGCACGAGAGAAGGTATGTGATTTCTTCATCTTTCGAGCATCTGACATCATATTCGACCACAAATTTCAATTGCATTGCATTTTATTTGATCATGACTGCTCTCTGAAATGACCGCACTCTACTGGTGTCATGTCCTAGCCCGTGCTTTATCTCCATTATTTGATATTATTGGTGCTTGTGCTCAAGGATATTGATTCATTACTTTCAAATGTTTGGATCATTTTGGCCGTGACGGTTCCTCTAGTACACAGTCAGGAAATAACTGTCTAATGATTATATGTAATGTTGAATGGATTAAATGTTTTATTCTTGGTAGAATTGAATGGAAGGAATAGTGTTTGTGTTAGGTTTCATTTATTATTGAATTCAATGGTTTCCAAGATGTGTTGAGGAGTTTTCTCCTTGTTTAATGTTAACTATTCTTGCACAATCCACTCATACAACAGTGAAATGCAATGTGATTGACAAATTCATACAACTAGTCCTTTGGCATATATTAAATGCAATCTAGTCACTTATTGAATGCCCTGGAGACTACTGGTTTGACTGTCCATGCGTTACCAGTGATTGAGATTCATTAAATGATACAAAACCCTTCATTTTGGGGTTATTGTGTGTGGATTCAAATATAGGTTTGATTTGGTTAATGTTTAGAAGACATCAATAAAGTATTTAAAGATAATCTTACATGTTTGGAGAGGTTTGAGAGGCACTTATCATGAATGTACCCTCACAAACAATGGCATAGACTGGTTTTACTAAGTTTCCTTTCTCTATTTTGAGGTTTCCTTTCTCTGCCATAGGGGTACAGTTAGAGGGTTCATTGACAAAATGATCTTTCGAATGGTTACTATGAATATGAATGATTTGATATAGCATATTTCTCATTTTATGTGAAGTTTGGAATAGCTTGTGCAAGGGTGAAAGTAGTTTTGATAATTTTGGTTGTGATTGTTCCTCTACACAGTTAGGAAATGTAATTGTCTAATGATTATATGTAATGTTGAATGGATTAAATGCTTTATTCTTGGTAGAAGTGAATGGAAGGAATAGTTTTGGTGTTAGGTTTCATTTATTATTGAATTCAATGGTTTCCAAGATGTGTTGAGGACTTTCTCCTTGTTTAATGTTAATTGTTCCTACACAATCCAATCATACAACAATGAAGTTACAAAACTAAACTGATGGCATGTTTACAACAAAGAAATAGAATGATAGTAATATGCTAAAAATTCTATCATGTTTAATACATGCCAAAGGACCAGTCCCAACAATTCTTAAACATACTAGTTATCTGATATGATCAATTGTTAATAAAGGTCTGATTCTGTAGACTGCTAGCACGAAGGAAGACTTGACGTAACCAAATCTTCCTTGTACCACTCAAAAAAATGTGTGATAACTATGTCTACTCCAACCTTAATTGTTTAAGAATTCATCATATCAGATAGAGTATGTTTAAGAATTGTTGGGAGTTCTATTAGACCTTTGTTGTAAGCATGCTATTGGTTTTCAAATGTTTGGATTCACGTTTGTTGATATTATTGGCACGTTTAATGACACCATTGTATATTGCTAAGATGCTCACTGAAATGACCGCATTCTAATAGTGTCATACCCTATCCCATGCTTTAACTCTATTATTTGATGTTACTGGTGCTTGTGCTCAAGGATATCCATTTTTTTGAAATGTTGACCGTGGTTATCAAATGGATAGTCTGTGAGCTTCTAGCTAGGCATCATTTGTATTGATAGCTTAGGGCATCAAATATATTGTATCATTGATATTTGAGACTTTGTTAAAAGGAAATAGGACAAAGAATGATTTTGATTTAGTTTCTCTATTTTGATCTCTAAGTGGCTTACAACCCTAGAGAAGTATATGCAGATTTACGGATGCAGTTGTAGGATACATAACAACCGATAATTCATAAGAAATCCATGCATCCAATTTAAATAGAAATTAATACAAAGAAATAGGGTCCTCCAATGGCCCAATCATCCGGACCTTGACTACCCCCTCAACCCTCAGTGACCCTTCAAAATTGGGTTATCATGCAATTAGTGAGTGATCCTTCATTCTCCTAGTCTGCCCTGCATCCAAACATATTGGAAATACACAATACAATGATAAAAAGTCTTTCACAATCCCCCTTCCCTCAAGGAACAATATCAACCATCCCTTCCACTTAGAATTTCACTGTTGTATGAGTGGATTGTGCAGGAACAGTTAACATTAAACAAGGAGCAAACTCTTCAACACATCTTTGTTTTAAACATGCCATTGGTTCAGTTTTGTAAATTTGTTTTTTGTGTTAAATGCATTTAAATAGAACATTAAGCATAGTAATAATATGCTTAATTTATTAGTAATTGTAGATTAAATTCCCATAACACATTTATCAGTTTAGCATGTTATTATAAGATACTAAAGAAGACCTGCTATTTGTTAGAGAAATCTTCACTATCCCCCACAATGAAGACAATGAAGATTGACCTCTTGCCCCACAAAAAAGAAAATTGTAATAATAATAAGAGAGAATATAGTGTTAGAATAAACTTTGAACAAAGACATGTAATGCTTAATTTAATGATCTAAAAAGATACAAATATAGGAATTGAAAAAGAAGATAGTGCCAAGAAACATTTTCACGAATATGAAACGTGAGGAAAATTAATAACATTAACAATGCCAAGATTCACAGCATTAAATTTCACCTGTGGATGAGTTTATGCAGTGGGTTTCCCAGCATCAAAAATATGTTGAGTTGCATTTGAGCTGTAACTAAGAGTATCATGTAGAACAGACCCTAAACTTTGAAAGCGTTCTCCATCCTAGCAATTTGAAATTCAATCTAGGCAAGCATCAGTAAGTGAAATAAATTATAGACATCAACATCAACTTTATCATAATCATTAGACATAAATTATAGACATCAAAATCAACATAATCATAATCATTTGGAGGGTATTCGTTTTAGACAGTATTATGTTTCTTGAAAGTTTTTGTGATGCTTCTAAACTTTAAAGACATATTATATGGCTTAATGATAATATAGATTAGTGTTTTGTTTTCTAATGGAATGTTGTTGATCATTCATGGTCTTGAAGAAACTTTTGATTGTTTTGATTCTCAATTCTTGATGTTGTTTCTCAATGTGATATAGATTGACCACAAGATGGTTCAGTTGGTCCTCTCTTTCTGTTTAATCATTTTTCTTATTCATGGTGTAAGTGTCAATATGTTATAATCCAACCAACATGTCATACCCCCACTTCTGACAAACCTCACAGCATGCAAATCACAGCCAAAGACTTGGGTGATCAGCATACACAAACAACGATTACCCTTAGGAAACAATGATCATTAATATTCATTAATGGTGGGTGGTGATTCCTTGGTAATAAAGGCATTGATAGCATTCATCATCTTAACCAAGTCATGGGTGGTGATCCTTGAAATAGCACAATTAGTAAAAGGAAATAACAATGTAACATAATTTGGAGTGAGGAAGAAGGAAAATTGGAAAACAAAATATGGAATAATCAGGTTGGAATTGGAGAATAATTCATAAATAAACTTGAATTAGAAAAAAGCCAAGTTATTCATTTCTTTGTTTGAGGCTAGGTTTTGGTTCTACTTTTGTTCTCCTCTAGGTTCGACTTGGGTTCCTTTGGTAGGAACTTGGATGCCTGGGCCAATCCTAGGTGCACCTATAGTATTATAAATATGATACACAAGGTATTTTATTCATAATTTTATAGGCTACCTCATTATTATGGTAACATGGATATGACCACACTCCATGCCTTATAATGGTACCCGACATGGAGTGTGGTTCAAATGAAGCTGAACCAAATGCTGACCGTGATGGCTATGATTATGATGAAGATGAATATGAATATTAAATCTAAAATATGGCTTGTAATTTGAATTTTCATTGTGAATGAAGAAACTATAGATTCAAGTTGACTCATTCTATGTTGTAGTATATTTGTTCCCTAGATCTACCATATTATATATGTGTAGCTTGTAAGGGACATCTTCTGCTCATCCATGTATCAGAGCTCGATGAGATTTCTTAGGAGAAAGACAAGATGTCATTGGGAGATGGAGAAACCAATCTCAGAACACCACTGGAAGCCTTGCAATGTTGAGAGTGGGATAAAGGCTACACCTTAGACCCTATCTAAGGAACAATCTTATTGAGCTTCACTTTGTTTCGAGAATAGTTTTATATTCTGTATTAAATAGGGCCAACCACGTGAAGGTGGAAGCTCATTTGGCCCCAACCCCCCATCCCCCCCCCCTAACATCACTCTAAATTCCCCGTTAACATCTAACATTCATTCATTATTTCATCCATTAATAAAATGTAACATTCATTAATTATCACATGATAACATTCATTAACACATTAATAAAATGTGACATTCATTAATTATCACACAATAGCATTCATTAACACATTATAAAATTTATGAACATTCAATACCACATAATTAAATTCATTGACATATAAAAATCAGTCATTATCAATTAAGGTGCATAGATGACAATCATTTCTTTTTTTCTTTTGATTTCTAGTTTTTAAGAAGTAATCGTTAAGAGGAGTATCGATATCATCATGATGATCATCTACCCTCTCATTAGATCTCAATGCACGCCTAGTTCTCTATTGATGCAAAGGGGGGTCATCTGCAATAACATATAAAAGGGTTAAATTAAAAACATTTTATTATAATTAAAAACATTAAAAACATTTTAAAGTATTTTAGTACTTTACAGGCCATAATCATATAGCTCTTTATCTGATCTAGTCACATCATCAACATCGAGGTCTATTTTTCTGGCCTCAGCCTCAACCTCAACCTGCTCATTAACAATGGCCTCTACACTCTCTACAGCTGCAATACACATTGCTACATTAATCCAAACACCAATTGAAATTAAATTTGTATTACTACACCAATCAATTTAAGATGTTTACTTGTATTACTGTGATGCACATCCTCATTCTCATCAACACGCATAGGTTGTGTATGACAAGAATCGACAGGCTGCATTTCAATTTCATACGCATTCATGTTATCATTGTTTTCTTAAAACAAATTTACTCACTTTATGTTGGAACTTAACATCAAATAAACTAATTGGTAAATAATTAAATTTGAAATATCATCTATTTAGCTTACTTACCACGACTGATCCATCAGTAGAACCTTGTGCACTTCTTATTCTTTCTGCCATGACTTTATAGCCTTGTTGGAAGCTAATTCTCTTGTCCTCTTCTGTGAGACTTACATTGAACTCCGTGCCCTACATTTTTATTTTATTATTTCATCAGAACAAAAAAAGATTTCAAATTATAAATAAATATTATAAAGATCAAAGAATTATTTTTAGTGTTAAAAGCCATCTACAAATTGTATTTTTCCTCATTCAATTCTGACAATATTAATACTTACAACTCGTGCAGCAAGTTTTGAATAACTGCCAAAGTCTAGCTTGTGTTGCTCGTGTGTTTGTAGTCTTGCCTTTGTTGCCTTTGATGTGTCAGACAATCTATGAAGAGATTTAAATATTTTAGTTCATATAAATATGAAGAGTATTTAGTACACAATTACATTCTTAACAATATCACATACCTTCTTCTGTTCTCTAGTGGTGTATTTCCTTTTTTTATTTCAATTTTCTCATTCGCTTCCAGAATAAGAGATTTCCACTCTAAATCAGGAATGCAAGGGGGTGTTGGTAATTCAAGTTTTTGGTTAATGTACACATGTACTTGTCCCTAATATACCTCAAACATAACCTAGATTTTTTAAGGAGCTTACCCTTCTCAAATGCATGAGGTCCAAAAAAGTTTGTCATACTCTCTGCGAGATCATCCTTTAACTTTTGATTTTGGGTTTTCCACCTTTTAAGAAATAAAATAGTGTTAGATTCAAAAATGGATGTAATGATAACTATCCTAGCAATGATATGAAATCAAAATAGTGGATTGGGGTTTTAGTTCGAATATGATGTTCCATCCTGTACAGATGGTGGGCCCAAATATCCGCAAACACTCGTCATTAAGTTTACTATTAAAAACATCATTCCCTACAAAATAATCATGGGATCATTAGTTGAAGGATATAATAGTATAAAATAAGAATAAAATAGATGTAAGCTTCTCATATTGAATGCAAGGTGTAATTAACATACGATTTTATAATAAAAGAAAGGTCCAATCTTTAAAGTACCTAGAAGTTTTTCTATTTTCAAGGGAACTCCTTCGCTCACAAGCAATATGCAATCCTTCACCGTTCCCATACTAGGAATACTATTACATCTAGGAAAATCACCATCAAGTGTTGCATCCCCTGTTGCATAAATTTAATCCATTACGAAATGACCCTAAGAAAGGACACTTAAAGGGAAATAAACATATATATAATGATAGAGAAAATAAAATCTTTGTACAAGTAGGTGGTGCCATGGTGTCTATGGCCATGCTATGTGTTGCTGACATTGCAGGACGTAATACATCTGAGCTTGCCATCATATGAGGCGGTGAGAGTAAATGATCATTAACACATGCTGAAGAATAAGATTGTTATAGCATAATAAAACCAGTGATTAGCATGGACAATATTGTTAGAGAGTAAAAAAAAATATAGTCCAACATGCAATCTACCTGAACCAACTGCAGTACCCTCATCATGGCTGTGAGGATCAAAATTACACACAAAAAGCTGTAAAAGCAACACATTCGCTTATTTTTTAATGACATAAAAGACTACTATAACATAAAAACTATTATTGAACTTTTGTTATAATTAAAAATTACATTAATACTTACTCTGTAATTTTGAGATAGGTGCATCAGTTTAGTTGCCCTCTTTTGTGACTCAAGAGTCGGAGGGAATATAGATGCCAATTCAGCCAATCTTTTTCCAATTTTGTGGAGGCATTTTTTAAATGCAAAGGCTAGCTCATCACAAGTAGCCAAATCAACAACTAGGTCCTCATCAAAGGAATCCTCTTCAGGGACTGCGAGTTCCTTTCCCTTTCTCTGCTAACCACCTGTCTGTGACAACAATATTACTAACACTATTAGAATTAATTTGAAATAGTGATGAAAAGAATATAATAAAAAACTTTATTTAACATTTTGCTTCTATCTAATTTGTAGTACAATAACAAAGAGATTTACCTGCTGGGAAGAAGTGCATGCATGATCATCATTGTTCCCTCTACGTGGTTGCTCCATATTGTGGTCATGTGTTATTATTTAAAGTTAACCAATAATTAGAAATGACTACATTAATAAATTTCATTAGAAGATAATGATGGAGATGAGGTGGATGGTGAGGAGACTCTCTAAATGTGGTTGGCAAAAAAACTCAATTATTTAATGGTGCATAGTATGTACCTGCACCCTAACAATAGTGACATTGTTTGTATTGATGCGATTCAAATTGTAATCAATAAGCAGCTCTTCCCCTGCACTTATTGATTTTATCACACATACAAATACATGATTTCTCTTGTGTGCCTCAAATATGCAATTGGGTTGCTTAATAGTTGACAGAGGTCGCGTGTTATTTATAAAACCTACAATATTCCTTGATGCTTTTGGCCTTCCGTCAATGTATATATCCACTCTTTTACTTTTCTCATTGTCTTTTTGTTGAATATAATTTGCCGAGAGTGCATACCTACGCATACTTTTTTTATATTGAATAATTCGCATCCAACTTTTGTAATCGTAACAAGGTCCAACATACTTTGTCAATTCAACAACTTTTTTGTAAGAGACCTTTATGCCATCCATGAAAAATAGGCCCAAAACATGTATTGACAATGGTGCAATACGATATATCTTGCCTTTAACACTAAAATCAGTGTTTATTGGAGGAAGTTCCTTGGGGACCCATTATTTCTATAGATTTTGGTACCTAGAGGGAACCTCGATGTCACCTTTTCTCTCATCATCATAAGAACATGACCCCCCTTGAGCAAGAAAAAATTTCATGCGTTTATTGAATTTCCTTCTAGTATTTTGACCTCTAGTTGATCTTCCTAATTCAGACATACTAAATGACTCACTTTCTTCACTCGAGGAAGACACATCTAACAAATACCTATTTGCTGCTACCTGCACTCCATCAAATGAGAGAGATAGCAAGTAATGTGAGATATTTTGCAAATTGTGAAATACATTAATCTCTATAGGGTGTATTGACTTATACCTGTCGATCCATGAGACTGTGTGGGATGCTCGTGAAAGAGGTCCAAGTACCTACATATGTAATTCAATTATCTAATGTTAGCTAAAAAATTCATGATACATATACTCAAAACCACATAGTAAGTACATTAAAAACCATAAGCATCCCATAGTAAGTACATCATGAATTAATTAGATTAAGCATTGATTGCATAATTGCACATTTCTATCAAGAAATAAATATTAAATAGATTAAGTAGTGATCACGTAACTATACATTTCATTCATGTCATTCATCTTCTTCTTCATCCAACTAATCACCATGATCATCATTGACATTGACATCATCACCACCATCATTGTCATCATCTTTGTCATCATCATCATCATCGACATCATCATCATCAGCAGCAGCAGCAACAACAGCAGCAACATCATCATCATCATCATCATCATCATTAGTAGTAGCATCATCATCGTCATCGTCTTCTTCTTCTTCAAGAAAAGTTGCATCAAAAACATCATTGACTAACTATTGTTCATGATCATCATCTACATCATCTTCTAGTTGTTTGCAATCTTCTTCTTTCATCGCATTATACCTCATTGGCCTTCCTCTTGGATCATGTCTAACAACAAATGACCAACCCGATTTATGTGAAACCTCTGAGTAAAATACTTTCTCACATTGGCTTGGAAGAACTTAGGGTTCATCCCCAACTAGCTCAAACCACCTTGTATTAATCATTGGAAATTCATTTTCATGTTCAATAATAGTTCAATCAGGATCATTTTGGTTAAGTTGTAGACTATACCATCTGACAATGAAGAGAACTAATCTAAAGGAATTAAAGTCACACTAAATTATATCATCCAAAATGTCATAGTATCAATTTTTAAAGTCTCAAGGATGTAAGTCATTTCTAGATGAAATATTAGTCACCTAAAAGACTACACTTATCCCAGGATCACAAGTTTTCTTTGTGTCATCCAACTTTTTGATATGAAATTTATGACCATTGCACAACATAGCCTTGTGGTGTTTGACCTACAAAAATATGTAAAACATGTATAAATTAATGCATCGAGAGTTCATAAATGTACGAGTGATTAACAAATTTATACGTACCTAGAAATCTCTTAAACCATGTGCTAAATCTATTTCCCTTTGTGTAACATTTGGATCTTCGTTACAATGAGCTTCATTAACCAATGAAGACACAGCTTCCCATGTTAATGTGTGACCTAATTGATGACATCATTCAATCCATTGCATCATCCAATCTTGATTGTTTGCAATATACAAATATATTGCATCCCACTCTCAAGCAGCTATACAAAAAATAAATAGACGACTTACAACTGATTAATTTTGAAGATTAAGAATTAATTAACAGCTATAATAACATCTTATAATTTATTACTTCTCACTTTCTGCATTCTACCTTTCCCCACCAAGTACTCCCCTTCGAATTTTCTAATCGTGTCGAGATCCCAAATGTGATCTATATGGATCTTTGTTGCAAGCTTAGGAAGATATTTAGTAACGTACACCATAGTCTGGTATACCATATATCCCTCCACCATAGAACCCTCAGGACGTGCTCGTTGTTGAACCAAAGCCTTCAAAAATTTTAGATGCCTCTCAACCATCCACATTGACCGAGTGTGTACGGGTCCACACATTTCAATCTCCTCAACTTGGTGTATGAGGTAGTGTACTTGTGCATTGAAAAAGGTTGAAGGTAGACACTTTTACATTTCATACATTAAATGAGGAATTCTTCTCTTCTAGTATTTTATATCTGCTCTATGGATTTCTTTAGATGACAACCACCTACAAGACACAAAAATATATAAACATGAGACTTTACAATATATACAAAAAATTAAATAGATATCATTGCTTACCTTGTGTATTTTCAAATATCATATATCACTTGTTTGATGTTATTGTCAAAGTTCTATGGAAGAGATAGGGGTAGCACGTACGACAACAATTATATAAATAATCATGTCATTCTTTTCTCATATAATACAATGAGAAGTACATGCAGTTTACAAATATATTTTAAATACAAAAGAACATGACTTACCTTGATGAAGGTATGTCAATCATGCATTTTCAACCCTGGCCCAAATTCGCTTTTCTTTGATATGGTATTGCTTATGTTTGCAGCAAATCTTGTGGGAAATCAAATTTTTCGTATGACTTCTTTTATGGCATCACTTTGTTGTTCTATTAATAACCAAGGAAGGGCACTTATATTAATCCGTTCTCCATTTCTATTTGATTCAATGGAATTTTTCATTGCATGATTGGATTCATGAATGTTGCTACAAATTTTGACAATTTTTTCTTTGTCACGCCTTCCATCCAATATCTTCCACAATGTCTCTGTTACACTCTTTCCAATATGCATAGTATCAAACAAATGCACAATTTGTAGTTGCTCGTAGTAGGGAAACCTACTAAATTGTCTGGGATAGCTTTTTAGTCCCTTTGGAAGGTGCTCAGTAGTGTTACCTTGATGACATTCATGATCATCAATCACATAATCAGCAAACAAAACATAATAAAAATATACAAATTCCAAACATAAACCATTAGGTAGAATAGTAGTACCTTGATGATTAATTCTATTACATTCCAACTTCCATAGGCGAGATGTCATTCTCTGTGGCTTAGATGTAGTCTCTTCTTTTCCATTGAAAAGATGTTTTTTGGTAATTCAATAGTTATGATTTTTGTGGAGAAAGTGTCTATGCTCATCAAAAACCTACTTTCCTAAACTTTTTGAATGACGAGATTTCATCTTTAGACCACAAACTGAACATAAAAAATTTCCCTTTGTTTGAAGACCTACAAGATAATGATACAATTAGATTAAATATGTTAATTTTTATTTTTAGAATTATCATGTGCAACTTGAGTTCACCATAACATACCAAAAAAATGTGTTAGCCCTGGGGTATCATGTATTTTCACAATAATACATTTGTTGCAGGGTATAAGGTCCCACTAGTGCTTAGGCAAATCTGCATGGTGAAGGTTGTATATGTTGTGTGTGTGCCCGCATAAAAAAGGGGGCCTTTATCTTTGATCTTAAAGTGAAAAATGTGCCTATCTAACACTTTTTGAGGGTGCAGGGAACAACAAATGGAGGCAACTTGAGACCACAAATGGAGGCAAGTTGTTGATTGAGGGTGCAGGGAACAACACCCGTCAATACTTTTATCGAATTGTAAATTTTAATTTTGAGCCATTCTGTGAATATAGAACATGGATGTAATCTCAGAAAATAACAAAATGTAGACACGAAAAATTACTTATTTTGTTATTCTACATTACTTACTATTTGAGTGCATGTTCCACTTGCAACTTGATCAAGTCTTGTTTGATGCTTCAATTTTGTGTTCACTGTCTTATAGAAGTACCTAGTTTTGTATTTCCCAATATGTTATTAAAAAAAAAACAATGGAATAAAATACTTGGTGAGAAAGGTCATCATAGGAGTATCATAAACTCAAGATCCAAAGGTAACACAACATTATAAGACTCTTACATTCAACCTTCAACTCATGCACCTAATAAATAGGAGAACAAATACATGAAATTGAAAAATTTAACTAATGAATTGTGTTTTTCTTCTCATCTTAATCAGCCAAATTTATATGAGATTCTAAAGAAGACCTCACTCTTAATTAGACAAATCTTCCTTGTACCACACAAGAAAATTGTGTGATAACTATGTCTACTCCAACCTTAATTGTTTAAGAATTCATCATATCAGATAAATTATGTTTAAGAATTGTTGGGACTGGTCCTTTGGCGTGTATTAAATGGAATACAATTTCTAGCATATTATTATCACTCTATTTCTTTTTTGTAAACATGTCATTGGTTCAGTTTTGTACAAAAAAATTATGTTAGATGCATTTAAAATTATCTTCATTGTCTTCTAATTGTCTAAATGCTTCTTTATTTGTCAGCCAATTAATACATGCTAGTATATAAATAGACAATGAAAATTTGTCTGACAAAAATGAAAACACTAAACTGAACCAATGGCATGTTTACAAAAATTATCATAACTCGCAAGCAAAACTGAAACAATGGCATGTTTATAACTCATTAAGAGTGAGGCCTTCTTTAGAATCTCATGAGTTTTATACTATGCATGCAACGTATTGTGAGTTTGAAGAGAGTTTGTGCCATGTGTGATAGAACCTACTTTATCTAATATGGTGCATTGTTAAACAAATTAAGGGTAGAGTAGTTATTACTTATTTTTTTTGTGGGGGACAATGAAGATTTGTTTGAAAAATAGTAGGTCTTCTTTAGTATTTCATGAATTTTTACCACATATACTGTTTCAAGCCTTTGAGTCTTGGAGAAGAAGAATGGTGTAAGTTGAATAGATCAGAGTGAATGGGGTGTTGAAACATGGTGAATAGACCATGATGAGATGATACTTGATGTCATGACTAAGTTTCCCTCACAAACAGTGGCATGGACTGGTCTTACTAAGTTTCATTTCTCTGCCACAGGGGTACAGTCAAAGGGTTCATTGACAAACTGATCCTTTGAATGGTTACTATGAATATGAATGATTTGATATAGCATATTTCTCATTTTACTTGAAGTTTGGAATAGCTTGTGCAAGGGTGAAAGTAGTTTTGATCATTTTGGTCGTGACTGTTCCTCTACACAATCAGGAAATGTAACTGTCTAATGATTATATGTAATGTTGAATGGATTAAATGCTTTATTCTTGGTAGAAGTGAATGAAAGGAATAGTGTTGGTGTTAGGTTTCATTTATTATTGAATTCAATGGTTTCCAAGATGTGTTGAGGAGTTTTCTCCTTGTTTAATGTTAATTGTTCCTACACAATCCACTCATACAATAATGGAGTGCTATGTGGAAGGAATGGTTGATAGTGTTCCTTGAGGGAAGGGGGATTTTGAAAGACTTGTTATCATTGTATTGTTTATTTCCAATATGTTTGGATGCAGGGCAGACCAGGAGAATGAAGGATCACTCATTGATTGCATGATAACCCGGTTTTGAAGGGTCACTGAAAGAGGGCAATGAAGGATCACTCACTGATTGCATGATAACCCCACCAAGCATTCTTTCCTTTAAGTTTCCACAATATCTCAAAGTATGATCATTATTCTTTACTTTCTTCTATATGCTATTCTTTCTATGGTTTTGTTATCTCAGAAATATATCAAAAATATTGCAGATGTGCATAAAAAAGTAAAATATTGTCCTTCAATTGTTCCACATTGAAGCATTTCCTCTTGGGAGTATTCTCTTTGTTTGTACAATATCTGTCAAAAATGGTTCCCATATTTCTTCAAGATCTATTTTAATCTTTATATTACAATTTTTATTAGATTTGACCAATAGTTGATTTCATTAGTATTTTATAGCATATACTCCTAATGTGAAATGTGGAGAGAAAGAAAGAGACACACTAGGTATGAATTACATGATATACCCATCATCACTTAGCACTTAAATAATAAATTATGGATAGGGAACAACCCCCTAACTTCTGGATGTTTGTTTCATGTCGGCCTCTTATTATATGCAAAGGTAGGCCTATCTTAGGCTAAAAACCACAGTGTAGGGGCCATAAATTATGGATCCCAAAATAGTGCACACTTGTATTAAATTAGGTTCACTATACTACAAGGGAATGGAAACCATACAATAGTGCCTCATGGGAATGGAAGCAAACCTTCACCAAGAAGATGATTGTGTCTGCAATATTTACTAGAGGCAAAGAATATAATTTGGTTCTAGCAATTACTCCTAGAAGATAATGGCACCCACAAAACACTTGGAAAAGATAGCACTCACTATATCTTTTATCACTTTTTTAAAACTGGTACAATAAATCTCAAAGATTGATCAACGAATTCTTGAACACAAAGAACCATTGACAGTTATGATTCATGTGTACAATAGCCAACAACCAGTTGTTCCAATCATGGTGTCCAATAATTATGTTAGAAAAAGCATCTACATATCCCTTACACAACCATAATAGATTCAAACCATGAGCCATAAGAACCTAACAATGGGACTAACAAAGATACAGCCTAAACAAATCTTGATCATATTCCACCCTATTGTAAGGCCCAAGAAGTAACTCTATCTTAAAGCTACACGTTCCTCTAGATGAAGCTCAAAGGTTAGATAGTTGAAGCATAGCAATACTTGAATGAATATAGGAATAATTTGATGTACAATCATTTGCTAGCTTGGTTTGTGGGTTTTCCACATAATATTTTCCCTTTAACCACATTTATAGTTTGAGAAAATCAGAAAAAATTGTTTCAGATTTATATTATCCTTTTGAATTAGCACACTGCCATCAAAATGCATGATCATTGGTCATCTCAAGAAAATTCCTATTGATTAGTAGGATATCCTTATAAAAATTTGATGCATGGATTTCTTGTGAATTATCGACTGCTATGTATCCTGCAACTATGGAAGGAATAGTGTTGGTGTTAGGTTTCATTTATTATTGAATTCAATGGTTTCCAAGATGTGTTGAGGAGTTTTCTCCTTGTTTAATGTTAATTGTTCCTGCATAATCCACTCATAAAATAGTAAAATGCTATGTGGAAGGGATGGTTGATAGTGTTCCTTGAGGGAAGGGGGATTGTAAAAGACTTGTTATCATTGTATTATGTATTTCCAATATGTTTGGATGCGGGGTAGACTAGGAGAATGAAGGATCACTCATTGATTACATGATAACCCAGTTTTGAAGGGTCACTAGTTGAGGGGATAGTCAAGGTCCAGATGATTGGTCCATTAGAGGACCCTATTTCTTTTTATTAATTGCTATTCAAATTGGATGCATGGATTTCTTGTGAATTATCAGTTGCTATGTATCCTGCAACTGCATCCGTAAATCTACATATACTTCACTAGGGTTGTAAGCCACTTAGGGATCAAAATAGAGAAACTAAATCAAAATCATTCTTTGTCCTATTTCATTTTAATAAAGTCTCAACTATCAATGATGCAATACATTTGATGCCCTAAGCTATCAAATATATAAATGGCACCTAGCTAGAAGCTCATGGGCTCTCCATTTGATAACCATAATCAACATTTCAAAAAAATGGATATCCTTGAGCACAAGCACCAATAACATCAAATAATGGAGTTAAAGCATGGGCTAGGGCATGACACCAGTAGAATGTAATCATTTCAATGACAGCAATATACAATGGCATCATTAAACATGCCAGTAATATCAACAAACGTGAATCCAAACATTTGAAAATAATGAATCGATATCTTTGAGCAAAAGCACCAATAAAATCAAATAATAGAGATAAAGCACTGGCTAGGGCATGACACCAGTAGAATGTGGTCATTTCAGAGAGCATTCATGATCAAATAAAATGCAATACATTCGAATATGATGCTAGAGCATGAAAGATGAAGAAATCACATACCTTCTCTCACGCACAGCTTTCTCTCCTTCTCCCACTCCTTCTCCCACTCCTTCTCTATCCAATCGAAATAAAAATGATGAGATCGTTTCACATTTTTTTCATCTATACCCCGAATCTATCAAAATTTCAATGGTCAATTAAACACCCATCAGAATACTGACACCATCGGGGTCTATTACAAAAAAAAAACACCAAATTCGTAAAAAAAAATTACTTGTCAGAAGCTTCTGTCAAAATTTGGCCCCAAATGTACTAGTGAAAGACTAAACATATTGCCATCAAGTATCATTATTTGAGGGAATTGGTACAAGATAAAGAGGTTAGAATGGAATATATGTGAATACTAAGGAACAACTAGCAGACATATTCACCAAAGCCTTACCTAAGGAAGCTCATGAATATCTGAGAGGCAAATTAGGGGTTATTTCCCTCACTGAGGTTGCCTACTCAAGCTAGGAGCACTGCATCAAATATGCTACAAAGAGTATCTAACAACTTGATGCAGAAAAGTTCACACTTTAGGAGTAGCCTAGAGTACTAAAAAGTACAAAAAACCTGATAATCAGTCATAAGAAAAGATGACAAAGGGAGAAATATTGTTACTGAACTAACAAGATGACATCTACATCTGAGAGATGCATGTTCTAGTTGTTGCTTTGGCATTATTGTCAAAGAGGGAGATGAGTAAGATGAAAACACATGGTGAGATTTCATGGAAGATCAAGTAAGAGGGAGAGATTCAGTGGAAGTTACTGTGTGAATGGCCAAGCAAGCAAGGCTAAGTGATTCAAAATTTTAATGAAGCTAAGGATATTACAAATGTTTCTAATGCACAGACAAGTTTTGGATTGGTTGGTGAATCATGTGTTATTCATATGGTGTTGCCATCAATGCCAAAGAGGGAGATTGTTGGAAACTGCAATTGAAGCAATTATTGTATTGTCATTTATGTCAAACCTTAACTGGTAAGACTGTTGCTATCTAAGAAAGTACTATATCTATTTGATTGTTGAGAAAGATTATGGCAAGGGTGATAACAATAGAACCTAGAGAAAGGCTGGGTTATTTGATACTTCAATGAGTACTTGATTATATGGCACAATGATAAGATAATGTATTGTTTATCTAAGTGAGAAGAATGACTAAACAAGTAGGCTTAACAGAGTAGAAGGGAAGAAATCTAGTTTAAGCCGAGTGATGTTAGTGTCGACTGAGCCAGTATATGTTGAGTAAATTTAGTGTTGACCGAACATCAGTTTATTGTTGAGGGAGACAACATTAGCTGAGGGAAACATTTTCAAGTGATGACCAAGTTACGCAGTGATGATCGAGGAGTTGAACACAATATTGATCGAGTGTCAGTAATTTACATTTGAGGAAGAATTCAGATTCTTAGCCGACATAGTTGAATTCTTGGATTATGTAAATTGTGTCAACTTTATTTATTGAATGTATGGAGCATTTAATGCACATTAAACCATTTTATTGTGATTCCATAAAGAGATTAGAGATATTTCTATAAGGATGGATGAAGAACATAATGTTGGAAGGATTCGACGAATCTAACCTAACCCTAAGATCTACGGAGGAGATTAAGTGGAAAAAGATGGATCTACCTATTGAAGAGGTATTAAGGAAACCTAAGTGTGAGGTTGACGTAGTATGCTAGATTTTTTGTTGTTATTGACTAAATAAGCAGAAAAGGCTGAAGGAGGAGTTGTGATTTCTTGAAGGGATTTCCGAGGAGATCAGTGATGGAGATGGAAATGGATCTCAGTCAGTAAGCCAGCATATATATGTAAGAATTGGATCTATTATTTGCAAAGTGAGTTGTATGTTTTTAGATCAAACACTGATGTTACTTTCTAACCATTGTATCAGTTTAAATCCTTTAATCAAGGTTGACCTAACAGTCATTGTATAAATCCTTTAATCAAGGTTACATTCTAATGGAATGTACTTAATGTTGGCAAGTGGGCTATATTGATGTATATGACTTGATATAGTGTTTTCATTATGACAACAAAGTCATATAGAAATTTGGAGTCAGCGCACTTGAAGAGAAGATCAGAAATCAGTTAACTGTTGAAGACTGGATAGTGTACAGAGTTCTTGCAGCTTAGAGCATCAGCACATATGTTTACAGATGAATTATGGTATGCACCCTGGAAGTTAAGTTTGTTAGACTATATTATTTCTTAGTCTAAGAGTGCATGATCAGATGTGCAAGGATGAGAAAGCTACAGTCAGTTGAAGTTGCACAGCCAGTGTGTGCCAGTGAAGAATAGAGCATGAAGCGGACAGTTACTATTTTGGTTTGTGGTTATAATGTAAGGTTGTAAAGGCTATGCACCTATTGTATTTAGGTTTCTGACATATATACTTTTTTTTTGTAAGCACACTTAAGCCAATGCATTTGGAAGCATTGTATGTAATAGGTCTAAGGGCCGACCTAGTTGTTTATTTTGTATGAGCATATAAATATAAGATGCACCCATTGTATTCGATATGGAAGTTGATAGAGAGTTGTGATAAGAAGAGAAGAAGTGTGCAAAGACAATATAATATGTATTAGATCTTTTCAAGACATCAAAGCATCAATGCATCAAAGGAACTAATCTGACAAGTAGTGTCATAGTGATAGTTCATCCTGCAGATATAGTGTGTATTTGAGATCAGAACGTTGTAGCCTTCACCACTTGAGCAGTGAGCTCTTGGACAATGCATCATCTCCCCTAACAAGGACAATTGTAAAAGACTCCTAACAGGGTCTGACCCTTAACAAGGTCTACTATACTTAAAGCATTGTAAAGAAACTTCTAACAGGGTTAATGATCTTCTAACAAGGATCACAAAACACTAGTGCAAAATATTAGTGGGTGTCAATTCCCACCAGGGTTTTTACCTATTTGGGTTTCCCCATAACCATATTAGTGTCATGTGTTGATTTCATGTTTCATGTTTCATGTTTATGTGAATGTTTAATTCAGTACTTAAGCATTTAAGTTCAGTATAAAGATTAAAGTGAAAAGTTAAAATACAGTGAACACTGATTCACCCCCCCCCCCTCTCAGTGTTCCCATTACTAACAATTGGTATCAGAGCTCTGGTCCTCATCATAGAATTTTAACCACTTGAGGAGATCATGGACAAAGAAAAAATGAAACATCTGAAAAGAAATCTTGAAGCTACTCTTGAAGACCTAGACAAATCAGAAAGAGAAATTGAAGAACTAAAAGAAAAAGTTAGTGATGCATAGTCGGTTATCAAAAGGCTAAGAAAGGATTTGAAAGAATGCTCTAACAGTGATCTAGGAGAAAATCTCAAGGAGCTAAATGAAGAAAATGCATCTATGAAAGAACCATTTGAAGAATTTGATGATAAGCCAATAAAAAATTAGGAAGTCTACAATGAACAAATCAAAGAGAACCTTCAACTCAATGAAGAACTAAGGCAAGCAAACTTGGAAATCTTGGAGCTAAGGAATAGCAAAGAAAGCTTGGAGTCTAAATTGAAAGTAGCAAAGAATCATATTGACAAATTACACACCAGTTATAATTTGATAGAATCTCAGTTGTATGCAAGGAGAGCCAAAGGAGACACTAGCTGTATTGGATACAATGAAGCACAAAATTAGATTGACATCATGTGAGCAAGGACTCTACTGATGCTGAAAAGACTAAAGATCAAATGAAAGATAATGGTTGACCACCTAAGAATGAGTGCAAGCAAGTAGAATGCACTTGTTTTACATGTAACAAGCATGGACACATTGCAAGGAACTATACAGAGGTAAGACCTTTTAATGGTTACTGTTATTCATGCAATAAATTTGGTCATAGAGCTATGAATTGAAAGACTAGTAAGAAGAATAGGATTCAGCATGATTAGAGAAATTAGAATCAGACAAACACAAGAAGTTCTCAGAATGTTACATGTCAGATATGTAACCATAATGGTCACTCAGCGAGACAATGCAGAATGGTGACTCATGTTAATGCGCCGAGAAATATAATACCTCCAGTCATTTGTCACTCTTGTAACAAGGCTAGACATATCTCAAGGTTCTATAGATCAAGGATGCAAGGTCAGGAAAGCCCTAAAAAGGCCGAAGAACCAGTTTTGGATCCTGAAGGAGAAGTCAAGTTTGTGAAAGCCTTAGAGGATGCGAGCTTGATTTGGATAGAAGGAAAGAAGGACAAAGTTGATGAGAATGTATTGGATGCATCCACAGTGGATGCACCCTCTAGATCTGGATGAATGGCCCTTAGGGTCATAGGGGGAGCTAATTTAGCTCTAGACCCCTGTGTGGCTGGTATACTCACTTTCAAAGTATGTACCTTTGGACTTAAGCTTTCGGAGTATAAAGGAACCTTTGTGCAAGAGAGCACATATTGATTGTTAACAGAACAAAAGTTGGAAATGTTTAAGTTACAGCCTGGTTTACACAGCAAGCATTAATGGTGGAATTTTCACTTTAAGTACACATAAAGTTGTTTGATTGCATTCAAATTCAAAGTGTTAGGAGATCAGAAAGAGCCTAGAATTTATTATGAAGACTTGCAAATTGATCTATCAGTGATTTGTAGTGCATTTGGTTAGTTGCAGAAACCCTAGTTCATCGTGTTGATTTAGTAGTCTTTAGATTATCTCAAAGATCAGTTGGAAAGTGATTAAACAAGTAAGTCATGGCCACTCCTATAGTTTTTGGTGTTGCAAAGAAGAAGAGATATGTATTTAAGAAACATCCATTTAAGTCAACCCTAGATGATTTAGAGGGAGCATTCTCCCACACACCTATGGGCGTCATGCATGTGGAAGACATTAGGGCTTACATCTACTACAAGAAAGAACTAGTAGGGCTGGATAGGTTAAGGGTGCACATGGATACCATGTTGAAACAAGACAAAACCAAGATATTTAGGTTTGGGTCATTGATCATTTACATGTGCCTTCATATAGTTGGGAAAGTATCAGATTTGTATTTAGACAAATCCATTCCAACTATGCCACAAATATCTAACAAAGCATCCACAGAGAGTACATTGAGAGATTATGTAACATTGGAGTTAAAGACCTTTAGGGTGAAGATGCAAATGAGGTATAGAATTCCAGAAAGCATTATGGAAAAGTATAAGGATACTATTTGCTTTATGGTAGAGACAGACACAACTTGTATGGAAGTTGTTGAGCCAAGAACTAAGTGGATTCATCCACTTGGTTATGAGGTAGAGGAACAGGTCCTTGAAGCATATGTACAGGTTCTACTATCAGCCCCCAAAGATCCTAATGAACCTAGGTGGGGAACTTATGAGGAGAAGACAAGAGAAGTAGATGCAAAAATAAATAGCGCAGTAACTAAGAGGAAAGCCTCTAAGATTACATCTGAGATACTCAGAATTCATGGAGTAACACAAGTAGGCCTAGACAAAGCAAGTGAAGAAAAGATTTCTTTGGAAATTGAGAACACATCCATAGAGGAAGCTAATTCTGATGATCCTAAGATGAAAAAGGTAAAGATTGAGAAGACTGATGATCCAAAGGATAAATAGGGTAAAATTGATGATATCAGTCCTGCACCCACTATTACAGTTGATATTGAATCCATAGATGCATCACCTAAGATGCCCAAGAGGAGAAAACAAACCACCACAAATCACCCTTTAGCTATAAGTGCAGCCACAAGAAGAAAATTAAAGAATGTGTAGTCACCTCTGAAAGTAGGATTCATACCTAGTCTTCAAGTATTAAGGACAAGAGTTATAGAAGAAGGAAGGCTAGATTAGATAGCCAAGTTTTATGACAAATATCATGAAATTGATAAGTCAGAGATTCATGAGATGCTGATCAAACACATGATAAAGTTCAAGAAGATAGTTCTTGAAATGAAGACAACAACCCCAGATAAGGTATGGGAGATAATGAATACCTTGAAGAGACAAGCCACTGAAGAAGACTTCAGAATAAGAGAACAAACACTTGATTCCACTCTTCCAGTATGTTCTATTAAAGAAAAGTCACTGTTGCTGAATTTGGTGAAGCCACACTTAAGGACAAAGATGAGAACACTACACCTCATGAACAAAGACTATGAGCTGATTTCTAAGGAAACAAAGAAGGCCTTTGAGAAGGTATTCTTAGAGCAGCACTTGAAACCTAAGTCTGTGCCCATCACTCAAGCATCTAGTGAGCAAGACAAAGCAGCAGAGACCATCAAGATACAATGTACAGGTCCTCAAGATTCAACACCTATAGTGGTAGCACCTATAGAGGAAGATAAGTCTGTGCCCATAATAGAGTCACTCAAGGATAGCACCATTATCATTGATAATGTTGAGATAGCCATGGAGGCCACTGACACTGACTTGGATAAGTTTGAAGAAGATTTTGTGAGCACACAAGAAGCTGAAATGTTATGCAACAACACACCTCCCACTCATCAATAAGAGGTATTGATTGATGACGAGAAAGAAGAAGAAAAGATAAACGAAAGTGAGAAAAAGGATGAAATGTCAATTAAGATAGAGCAAGAAGTGATGGATAGCACTCCCATCACTCCTTCAGTAGCATTGTTGTCAAGTTTGACACCTAACACATCCAGTTTGGACCCATGGAAAGAAGACCTGATTAAGTTTAGTGTGTTAGCTATGGAGAAAGCAAAGAAAAGAAAGTAAAGAGGAATCCCCTCCCGGTAGAATCAGTAAATATTTTGAACAATCTATTGCCAGAGGATAAGAAAGTATCAAAGATACACTTGGTTGATGATGTGAGTACAGTCATCTCACATTTCAAAAGCAATTTATCAAGCCTTGAAGAATCTATATCCCTAGTTGCAGAAGAAAAGTATCTGAAGAAAAGGTTGAATGAATTGGTGAACAAATTTGAACTTGAACTTAGCTCACTCAAGATTGGTCAAGCATCCTTGAAAGAATTTGTAGATCAAGGAAGAAGAATCATTGTAGAATGCATGGATCAAGATAAGCTTACTGATGCTCATTTCAAGAAAATAAAAGAGGCAGAAGCTATGATTGAGCAGGTGAATAGTTCAGTGACAAACACATCCACAGATGTGAACATGTGCAATAATGTCTACCAAAGTCAGATAGACAAAATTGAGAAGGCAGAAAAAGAGATGACAAAGTTAAGGGCTAGACAGACTCAGTTGAAGAATGCTCTTGCACCCTCACTAGACATTCTAAATCAGAATATCAAGGAGATTGATGCCACTATGGTGAAATTTGATCAAGGTCCTTCCATAGATTTGAAGAAGATGGAGAATCTTCAGTATGCATTATGCACCCATCTCCAGATAGTAAACTCTTTGATCTCATTTTGGAAGAAGGAGATCCAGAACCTAAAGATTGCATATCTGGATGTTTTCCCTTAGTGAGTATGTATAGATACAGTTTTGTAACACCTTTGTCATTAATTTCAAAGGGGGAGTTGTGTATAGAATATGGCTCATAATATTTATAGGGAGATATAAGTATATGTATAGAAGAATAAAAGTATTTGTATTAAGGACAGTTAACAACTTGGCCATATTCCTTTGTTGCCATCAATGAAAAAGGGGGAGATTGTTGGAAAGTTGGCTATACTGATGTATATGACTTGATATAGTGTTTTCATTATGGCAACAAAGTCATATAGTAGTTTGGAGCTAGCACACTTGAAGAGAAGATCAAAATCAATTAAGTGTTGAAGACTGGACAGTGTACAGAGTTCCTGCAGCTCAGAGCATCAGCGCACGTGCGTACGGATGAATTACAGTATGCACCCTAGAAGTTAATTTTGTTAGAATATATTATTTCTTATTCTAAGAGAACATGATCATATGTGCAAGGATGAGAAAGTTACAGTCAATCAAAGTTGCACAGCCAGTGTGTGCTAGTAAAGAACAGAGCATGAAGCCGATAGTTAGTATTTTGGTTTGTGGTTATAATATAATGTTGTAAAGGCTATGCACCTATTGTATTTAGGTTTCTGACATATATACTTATTTTTTTGTAAGCATGCTTAAGCCAATTCATTTGGAAGCGTTGTATGTAATAGGTCTAAGGGCCGACCTAGTTGTTTATTTTGTATGAGCGTATAAATATAAGATGCACCAATTGTATTCGATATGGAAGTTGATAGAGAGTTGTGATTGTACACACTCAAATTGTGCACTTCTCTAAGTCATTACTTCTAAGAGAATCCATGGATGGGAAACCTTGATAAAGTGACCTAGAGCTCCCTAGGTATGGAGTCACAAGAATGTGTATAGTGCTCTCAGCTAGAGCTATGAAGCATGCAACCTTGCTAGTAAACCACACAATGGGAGATTCAAAGAGACAAGGGAAAGAATGCCAATATCTTCAAGAATCAAGAATGGAAATGCAATTCAACTATGCTAAGAATGAAGATGAAAGTAAGCTATGGAAATGGAATTATTACAAGCCTTACTAATTAAGCTAGGTGAGCTAAACTAGAACTTGAAAGGAAATCTAAACTAAGAAAGCATAGACATGAAGCTATGATGCAAGAATGAAAACTAAAATGAAAGAAGATCTCCAAAGCTCCAAAGTCACCAAGAAATCTTGTAGCATAAGATTAGTATTCAAAGTTGGGATCCTAGAATGAGAAAAGAGCTCTCCTTTTAAAGGAATTGAAAAGGAATGGACCATGGAGATTAAGAGGCAAAAGGTTTAATCAAGGGTGGAGCTTGAAAGAGGAGCAATCCATGTGCACAAATCTCCTCCAATGAGAAAATAAGAGTTGACTTTTGTGTCCATATTAGACAAAAAGGTCTTTTCTTCTTTTAATAAAATAAGAATAATGCTTTATTTGTGCAACTTAGGATAAGAGGAAAGGTGGGGGCTTTTTATTTAATAAAAGGGGAGGAAATTCCTTTTAATTAAATAAAGACTTAGGATAAAATGGTTAGCCCATAGAAAATAATCGAATAAATGATAGGACTAGGATTTGATCAAGGAAAAATTGATATTGAGCTAAAATGCTGATTCAGAAAATTGATAAATTGTTGAATGGGGTCCCAAAGTCTAGGCGACCATTTTAGGGTGCATACAGTGATAAGCAGAGAAAAAGTGTGTGAAGATAGTATAAGATGTATTAGAGCTTTGCAAGAGGTCAAAGAATCAGCACATCAAAGAAACTGATCTGACAAGCAGTGTCACAGTGACAGCTCATCCTACAGATATAGTGTGTATCTGAGATCAGAAGGTTGTAGCCTTCACCACTTGAGCAGTGATCTCTTGGATAGTGTGTCCTCTCCCCTAATAGGGACAATTGTAAAAGACTCCTAACAGGGTTAAGGATCTTCTAACAAGGATCACAAAACACTAGTGCAAAATATTAGTGGGTGTCAATTCCCACCGGAGTTTTTACCTATTTGGGTTTCCCCGTAACCATATTGGTGTCATGTGTTGATTTCATGTTTCATGTTTAATTCATTACTTAAGCATTTAAGTTTAGTATAAAGATTAAAGTGAAAAGTTAAAATATAGTGAACACTAATTCACCCACCCCCCCCCCCCTCTCAGTGTTCCCATTCCTAATAGTTAAGTCCTCTAACAAGGCGCACTCCTAACAGGGTGGTTGAAATCCTTTAATAGGGTCACACCTAGCAGTGTGTTTGTAAACCTTTGATAGGGTTGGCTTTTCACAGAGCTCACTTCAGAAGAGTGAAAATATCAGTAGCATGTTACAAAGTGGTTTTTCCCAAATTGGGTTTCCACTATAAATCCTAGTGTCAATACTTGTGTGAATGTTTTGGTTTGAACATTTCTATGTTTTGCAAGTTATATATTGTTGGATAGTGGACTGCACTATTATATGTTTGTAGTTTATTTTAGTTCTCTATTGAGGTCAACTTGTGCATTTAATTTGGGTCATAGATTTAATGATTATATCCATTATTGGAAAGTGTGTGGACCTAGATCTAGTCATCCCTTTCATAATTTATGGATATGAAGGCCGACTCATATCAGTTGCTTCTTGTATTTAAGTAGATGTTAGGTTAGGAGTTAGGCAGTTCAGATGGATGGTATCAATTTTAGAACATAGAAGATAGATGATTAGAGATTTGATAGATCCTCACATGTTGCAGGAATTCTGTACTTCATTGTAATATCTGGTCATAACTGAGAAGGCCTTACAGCCCAGCATGTGTAATTCAATTTGATGATTAATGAAAGTCGATCTGCATTCTCTCTCTCACATTGTTGTTGTTCCTTTTGCATAGTGTTGAGCAAGGTGGATCTAGTTAGGGTGTGCCATAGTTTTGGCTCCTTTTGACCCCCCCTTTGCGTCAGGCGGTATCAGAGTGAGGTTAGATCTGGATCTAGGTTTGCGAATCTAGATTTGAAGGTTCCTTCTTGTCAAGTCCTAGTTGATTTTTTGTGGGTTAACAGATTGCGATCTAGCCTGCAATTGCACAAGATTTCAAGATGGTTCATGGGAGGTGAGATGCAGATCTAGGATTGGAAGATATGCTAAGACAAATTGCTACAAGATTGGAAGCTTTTGAGATAGCCCAACGTACAGGAAGACATCTTGAAGATGTTAGTGATAATGAAGTTGAGGAAGAACAAGTTGATGTAGAACCTACACCTGTGATGGATCAAGGTGAGGAAATATTGTTGAAATCTTTAACAAATTTGAAGTCTACACCACACTTCAATCCACCTAAGTATAGTGGGAAATTGGATTCTAATGAATTGATGGATTGGATCACCAAGATGAAAAAGTATTTTGAGTATGAAAATGTCCCTGATGATAAGAAGGTGAAAATTGCAAGCACAAAGTTGAAAATTCATGCATCCTTGTGGTGGGAACATCTACAATTGGATAGAAAGAGGAAAGGCAAAGACAAAATCAAGGTATGGAATAAGATGGTAAATAAATTGAAAGGAAAGTTCTTACCTTGTGATTATCAGATTAACCTAGTTAGGCGAATGCAAAGTTTGAGACAGAAAGATAGCTCAGTAAAAGAGTATACTAAGGAATTCTATAGATTAGTTATCAGATCTAGACATGATGAAGATGATGTGGAAAGAATTAGTAGATATTTGAATGGACTAATAATTTATATCCAGGAAGAGATCAGCATGGTTAAGTTGGAAAGCCTTGAAGAAGCCTATCAGTTTGCTTTGAAAGCCGAGGAGAAATTAAACAAGAAGCATGAGCAGAGACAAAGAGGTCAAGGTGGCAGATTCCCTAGAGGAAGAGGTAGATCCAATGGTGAACATAGTAGATCTGAACCTAAAAAGACAAATCTGGATAAAGGCAAGACCGAGTGAAAAGGTGAAAGTTCTGCTAGAGGAAGAGGCAGTAGTTATCGAGGTGGATATAATAGAGGTGGTTTCTGAGGAACTTGTTACAATTGTGGGGAAGAAGGACATAGATCATTTGAATGTAAGAATGCAAGTAAGAAGGTTGGCAGTAGTAGAAATGCTTTAGTGCAAGAAGACTCACCGAATGAACCAGAGTTGGAAAAGAACTTGATGGTTAGGAGAGCACTTTGGAGTGAAGGTAAAAAGGAAGATTCAGTAAAAAGTTTGTTCAAGACTAGATGTAGAGTTTCTGATGAAGTTTGGAAGGTAATCATTGACAGTGGTAGCTCGTAGAACTTGGCATCTAAGGATATGGTTACAAAGTTAGAGTTGAAAAGATTGAAACACTCGAAGCCCTATCAAATTTTATGGATCAAGGATGAGCATACACTCTTGGTAATTGAACAATGCTATGTGAATTTTAAAATTGGAAAGTACTATGATAAGGTGTTATGTGATATCATGCCTATGGATTGTTGTCATATTTTGTTGGGTAGACCTTGGCAATATGATAGACATGCTATATATGATGGTAAATTGCATAAATATACTATTTGGGCTTATGGTAGAAAGAAAATATTGTTTCCATTTATTGAAGAACCTGTCAATAATGTTTGTACATCGGTGAAAATTTTTCTGATGGAAGGAAGAGAGTTTGTTAAGGATTTGAAGAAGAATGATGTTTGTTTTGTTGTGATTCCTAATAAACCAAGTAAGAAAACAGAGGATAGTATTCCTGAGGAGATTGATAAGATACTCACCGAGTATAAAGATATCATTTCTAAGAATGTTCCTGATAGTTTTCCACCGAAGAGAAGCATTGATCATTTCATGGATATGATTCCAGGAGCTAGTTTACCGAATAAGGCACCACGATGATTAACACCTATCGAGAATTAGGAATTGAACTGACAGATTCAAGAGTTGTTGTAGAGAGGTTTGATCAGATAAAGTTTGAGTCCTTGTGCAGTACCTATTGTATTGGCACCTAAGAATAATGGAGAATGTGCACTGATTCCAGAGAAATCAACAAGATAACAGTAAAATATAGGTTTCCTATACCGAGAATGGATGACATAATGGATAGTTTGACTGGAGCAAAATATTTTACCAAAATTGATTTGAAAAGTGGATATCATCATATTAGAATCAAAGAAGGTGATGAATGGAAGACTACTTTTAAGACAAGAGAAGGTTTGTATGAGTGGTTCGTTATGCCTTTTGGTTTAACTAATGCACCAAGTACTTTTATGAGATTGATGAATGATTTTTTGAAGAAATTTTTGGGTAAGTTTGTAATTGTGTATCTTGATGACATTCTGATATTCAGTAAGACTAGAGAAGAACATTTTTTGCATGTTAAACAAGTATTGCAGAGATTGAAAGAGGAGAAGTTGTTGATTAACCTGAAAAAGTGTTCTTTCATGAACGAAGTTGTGTATTTGGGATTTGTGATTTCAGCTGATGGTTTGAAAATGGATCCTGAAAAGGTTGAAGCTATTTTGAATTGGCCTACACTAGAGAATGCTAGTGAGGTAAGATCATTTCATGGATTGACAAGTTTTTACAGGAAGTTCATTAGAAATTTTAGTACTATTTGTAACGTTATGACTAAGATAGTGGACACATGGAGCTAATAAAAGTTTTGAGGCATTGAATCAGAAAGTTATCAAATTACCTGTTTTGGCTTTACTTGATTTCAATAAAGTTTTTCAAGTTGAATGTGATGCAAGTGGCAATGCTATAGGAGCTGTGTTGAGTCAAGAAGGTAAACCTCTTGCTTTCTTTAGTGAAAAGTTGAATGATGCTAGAAGGAAATATTCTATGTATGATCAAGAATTCTATGTTATTGTTCAAGCACTGAAAAAATGGAGACATTATTTGATACCGAGTGAATTTGTGTTGTATACTGATCATAAAGCTTTACAATATTTGGGTAGTCAAAATAAGTTGAATCAGAGACATATGAAATGGGTTGAGTATTTGCAGAATTATACATTTGTGATAAAGCATAAAAGTGGAGTCACTAACCAAGTTGTTGATGCATTAAGAAGGAGATATTTGATGACAGAGATGAGAATTAATGTTCTTGGTTTTGATGACATGAGAGATTCTTATGAATTTGATCCTAATTTTTTTTGAGTCGTGGAGAAAGTGCAGAGCACTTATTAAATATCAATTGAGTACAAAATGGGAAGACTATTTCATGCAAGAAGGTATTTTGTTTAAAGGTATTCAGTTATGTATACTGAGAGGAGCAATGAGAACTAATTTGATAAAAGAGAAACATAGTAGTGGTTTGGCTGGACATTTTGGAATTGATAAGACATTGAGTTTTCTAAGAAATACTTTTGGCCATAGTTGTATAAGGATGTTCAGAAATTTTTGAAAAGTTGTGGAGTTTGTCAAGTTGCAAAATGAGTAAGTCAAAATACTGGATTGTATACACCAATTTTTGTACCCAAGAAATCTTGGATTGACATGAGTATGGATTTTTTTATTGGCTTACTGAAGATAGTAAGAGGTAATAATTCTATATTTGTTGTTGTGGATAGATTTTCTAAGATGGAAAATTGTATACCTTGTAAGAAGACATCAGATGCAGTACATATAGCAGATCTTTTCTTTAAAGAAATTGTCAGACTACATGGATTAACGAGGAGTATTATCTCTAACCAAGACAATAAATTTGTTGGATACTTTTGGAAGAATCTTTAGAGAAAGTTGGGTACGGAGTTGAAATATAGTTCTACATTTCACCCACAGACTAATGGACAGACAGAGGTTGTAAACCAAAGTTTGGGAAATCTTTTGAGATGTTTAGTTGGAGACACACCGAGTAATTGGGATTCTATGTTGGCATAAGAAGAGTTTGCATATAATAATTTAGTAAACAAGAGTACTATAAAAACACCTTTTGAGATTGTAAATGGAAAACAACGGAGAGTTATATCAGATTTGAGAGACATTGTTGATGAAAAGAAAAGTGTTGAAGAAGTAAAATTTGTTGAGTATATGAAGACATTGCATGAAGATGTGAAACATAAGCTGGAGAAAAGTAATCATAAATACAAAGAAAGAGCTAATAGATCAAGGAGACATAATACTTTTGATGTTGGTGATGAAGTGATGGTTCATTTGAAGAAAGTTAGATTTCTTGTTGGAACATATGGGAAGCTGAAAATGAAGTTTGGCCCTTGCAGGATACTAAGAAGATTTGACAATGGAAATGCATAAGAGATTGAGTTACCTAATGACATGGATATTTCACCTATATTCAACATTGCTTATTTGTATGAGTACCATGAACCTAATGAAGACATGATAGTACTGATGGATTATCCTAAGAAGCAGACATAACAAGTGGAGCAGATTTTGGAGCAAAGAATTGGCAAAAGAACAAGGGGAAACCAATACATGGAATATTTGGTTAAGTGGAAGAATAGACCAGTTGAAGATAGTTCATGGATTTCACAATCTGAGTTGGATGCAGCTCGGGTTGAACAGACTTCATGATTCAAAGAATCATTTCAAATAACCCTAGGTGTCTGATGCAGGAGCATCTCGGGTCCTTGACAATCCTGTGTCACCAAAAAGATGTTTGTAGTTTTCTGTGTTGCTCGGTTTCTTCTTTGATCGAGTTGGTTTGGTAGTTGGTTGGTTTCCTTTGGTTACCAAGTATGGTTAGTTATCTCTTGGGCGGTCAGTTAATTCTCTGATGCTCGGTGATGCTTGTCTGTTGCTCAATCATCTCTGCTTACCGAGTAGTTTATTTTAGTTCTCTATTGAGGCCGACTTGTGCATTTAATTTGGGTTGTGAATTTAATGATTATATCCATTATTGGGAAGCGTGTGGACCTAGATTTGGTCATCCCTTCCATAAATTTTGGATCTAAAGGCTGACTCATATCAGTTGCTTCTTGTATTTAAGTAGATGTTAGGTTAGGAGTTAGGCAGTTCGAATGGATGGTATCAGTTTTAGAATATAGAAGATAGAATATTAGAGATTTGATAGATCCTCACATGTTGGAGGACTTCTGTAGTTCATTGTAATATCTGGCTGTAACCGGGAAGGCCTTACAACCTGGCATGTGTAATTAAATTTGATGATAAATGAAAGTTGATCTACATTCTCTCTCTCTCTCATTGTTGTTGTTTCTTTTGCATAGTGTTGAGCAGGGTGGATCTGGTTAGGGTATGCCATAGTTTTTGCCCCTTCTGACCCCCCCCGCTTTGCATCAGCTATCTTGGGGATATCCTAGCATGCATGGCCTCTTTGTACCACTTGTTTCCATGCTTGAGTATTAAAACTAGGATTCAGTATCACAGTTGGTGTGGTCATTGAAAGATTCACTAAAAAGTTGAAAGGAATTAGAAATCATTATGATCATAGCCCTTTATTCTTCTTTAAGCCTTTGCAACATTCCACCTATTTTAGAGTTACCAGTTGTAACAATGTCTGATCTTGCTATACTTTTGAACCCAATTTTTATTATATTCACCTCTGACCCTACCGGCTCAATCTGATCTACTAATGTTTGGGACTCAACTTCTACCACATTTTTACTAGTTTCACCAGGATCGGGTAGTTCTTTTTTTATTTTAGCTATTTTCTTTCATTAGTCCTACTCCCATTTTTGCTCACAAATTGATTTTAAGGAGGGTTTATTGTTTTTACTTTGTTTAAGTGTTTAAGAAAAAATAAAAGAATGCATATAAAAGATTCAGATTAGTATCAGTGGGGCTCACCTGTAATCTAATGAAGCTGACTTCTTTGAAACCTTATGTCAGATAGGAAAACCCATGTTTTCAGAAAACCTCCTTGGCATCAGAATCACCTCAAATCCACATCGCTTTCACTGTCCTTAGAGGCTCACCATTGCTTCTACTATCTCAAAAACACTCGTTGATTCTGGATTCTATCGCTCTCTTACATTGCCTAGAAATTCTCTACCCAGTATGATTTCTCCCAATTCTGAGCATTCATGTTGCCTCCAAATGGCTATTCTCATCAGAAATGAGTTGATTGAGAAAGGACAAAAAAAATGGCCAACTTCCATGAATGCCAAATGTCCCAGACTGCCAAGTGGTAGCGTAGAAGGAGGACACCAATCATGGTTGAACAGACATCCTCCTATTCTAGAAAAAAAACTCTTGTGGGACAAGATGTTGTCTTGTTAAGGATTTTTGTCTTCTTCATTTTTCCCCTCCCCTGTCAAGCAAGTCATCATGGCATTGAAATTGATGCGATGCTCCTCCTTATTCAATAGTCTACAATCTAAGTGACCAACAATTCAACCCAAACTGAACTATTGGTCGTATTGAAAGAACTTTTCATGCCTTTACAATTCTTCTCATCAATCATTGCTTTATGATTTATTCTACTAACTAGTCCATTAAATTGAATTGTGTATTCATGTTCTAAGATAACCCAGCTTGTAGAATCATAGATAGGTAAAGGGATTTTACAAGGCATGGACAATCATGTTGCTAATGGATACTCTCTCTCGCAGGGTAGAATGAGATTAAATTCATTTTTTACAGTGAAATTTTAACCACGTATTTTCTGTAGCAGATTCATTTTGATATGTATTTTAATAACTCAAACTGATTTTTCTCAAAATATTGGGAATTTTTCAAACTGAGTTGTTAGTGTTGAAGGGACTTTCCTAGAAATACTTGCAAACTGGGTACAGGAAGGGGATGTCCCCGTTGCCCTGAAGTCTTGGAATTTGGCCTATTTTTTTTCTTAGATCAATGAATAAATTTAGTGTTAATACTTAGTCTAGAGCATATGTAGTTAGTGAATCTATTGTTTACTTCTCATACATGATGAAATGTAATTTTTTGAACTATTGTTTTGGTTTCTTTCAAGGATTTGGAACAATGAGAAGGCGGTCATAAACATATTGGCTCAAAGAGGTGTCTATAGGTGCAACTTGATAAAGGAAACATATGAGAAAATGTACAATGAGGATCTTCTAAAGCGGCTAGAATCAAAGCTTACAAGAAAATTTGAGGTTTTGTTCTTCATCTCCTCATTACTTTACTTCTCTTTTATTGCCATTGTTTAAGGATACTAAACAAAGCCATTGAATATGAAAAGAGTCCATCTCACAATTGTTTTTAATCTTTGGAAAGAGAGCTATGCTTATGTGGATGTTGGAGCCCACTGAGTGTGATGTTGTTTTAGCACACAAAGCCATTAAAAAGTGGAGTTCAAAAGACAGTGTTCTGATAGAAATTTGTTGCTCTTAATCTCCAAGTAAACTGTTGCTGGTGAGAAAAGCATATCATCTCAAGTATAAAAAATATCTGGAAGAGGACATTGCTTCATATACAACTGGAGATTTCTATAAGGTATTTCATGTTGTCATTAATTCTCCATATCAAAGCTAACTTCCATTAATGAAATTGAACATGAAGAGTTTCTAAGGTTTATGACAAATAAACACTTCTAATAATTTTCTTTGGCAAAGTGAATTGGATTTTGTATATGTTTGTAAACATTATGGATTGCAGAGGGTTGAATTCTTTACTTTTGTATATTTTTGAAAAAAAGAGTATTTATATATGCATGTGTACCCATTGATATTTTAAAGGTGTGTATTCACACCACATCTTTGAAGGAATGATGTTTTCTCTACATTATGGATTTGTTATCCATGCAAGAAATTTTTTACTAGAGTTGGGATGTTAATTAGTTTTTACTTATTTTTCACGCAATATGTTGTAAATATTAATGGGATTTTTTTACGCTATATTATTGGCTGAATAAACAATTTTTTAAGGTAGTCATTAAGTTTGTAATTGTAGTTTCATGAAATTACACCTTTGACTTGTAATATTTTTTGTATGTAATATATGAATTCACTATTGATTCCAGGTGCATAAAGGGAGGATGAAGTCAACATTGTCATGGTGCATAAAGGGGGGATGAAGCCAATATTGATTCCAAGTGAGGTTAATAAACAGCATTAAGGCAATGACCCATAAATTCTTAGTTTATATTTGGATTCATATTTTGTTTTTATTTGGATTCATTTTTTGTTTTTTCATTTTTATTTTTCCATTTATAAGTTTAATTCTTATAATCAAACATACAGGTCAATAATTTAGGTTAATTATATGCTGTTGGAAATATGAATTATTTGAAGAAATAGATCAATCAATGTGATTCATACAAAAAAAAAGATTGGTACAATAATATATGTGTGTGTGTGTACATGCATATATATTCATGTATTTATACATACATATATACACACACATGCATGTGTATATATATTACAAACAGACTAGTTAATATATTTGTACGTGTGCATATATATGGATGTGTGTGTAAAATTGGATGTATATGTAAGTAGATACATAATAGTTAGACATATGGAGCATGCATACACATTTGGACCAAAAAATTGGAGTAATATAAATATATAGATATGGACCAAGCATTGTATTGGTAATATATAATGTTCAAGTTACATTGTAATGAGAAGAACAAAATGCATGGCATGATGAATCATGTACCTGCCTTACAAAAAAATACAAATTTCATGGGACCTCTATAGGTAAATAGGGGAATGGTTTTTCTTATACAAAATATAACAAAAAAATGTTTGTCACATAATCATACTAGTTATCATGGGAAATTTTACTACACCATCCATGGGGGAAGCATGGAGCAATGACCATCAGTAGTAGTGGTTGCAATGTTAGAACTTGATCCTCCATTTGTTTGCTCCTTGGAAGGTGTTATGGGCATTTGTAATTGGCCTATAGAAACCTGTGTTGATTGGAAAGTTGGAAATAGATGAATATGAAGGGGCATAAATGTTAATCATGTCTCTCAAAATTAAATTTTCTGGAATAGGACTTAATGGGTTTCTTAAATGTCTCTATCTTTCCAGCTCCTTCTTTGCCTTTTCAAATTCCGTCAATCTTTTCACCTGTCCTTTTTTTTTCTTTTTCTCTTGTCTTTGTATTATTCGCAACTGCTCTTCCTTTTTCTTCTTCATTGCATTTTCTATTTTCTTTTGTTCCTTCAGCTCCCTCTCAATAAGTCTAGTAGTCTTTCTCTCATCAGCTTGTTCCTTTTTTCTTGCCTTCAAATCTGCAATCTCCTTCTTTTTGGCTTCTTGTTCCATGTAAATTTCCATGTACTCATCTCCTGTGATTATTTGAGATTGTCGACTCAACCTAATTGTGCCACCACTCTCATGAAAATATTTCTCATTAACCTTTGCATTTGGAAACTTTAGAAAAGATGATAGTGAATGCATTTGGCTACCTTCTAGTTGGATATTATATGCATCTATAATATTTTCATCCACCATGTTATCATTTTCTCTTGATATAATCTCTTCATCTTCTACACTGATCTATGTAGTTGTTGCATAGTAGTGAACTAATGTGTTTGGAAGATGATGCAGGGGCATTCTTGGGTCCTCGGTGAATCTTCATGGTGGTGTGTTACTTAGTTGGTGTTACTCAGTTGTAGCTTTAACCAATGGTCTCAATTATTGAAGGAAGCTCAGTCGCTGAAGGGACTTCATGAAGCTTCTGGTGCAAGGTGGAACTAGTGCTCAGTGATGCATGTGTTTCTCAGTGTTGCTTGGCTTGGTCAGTTGTTTCACTGGTGCTTAGTTGTTTCTTTGGTGCTCAGTAGTTCTAGTTTACCGACTAGAGTTCTTGGTGGTTTGGTTGGCCGACTTGGTGCATTTATTGTTGGTAGCTTTTGTTGCATTCTCCTATGTAGATCTTGAGGCTGACATGGAGAATTAAATGATTGTAAGGCTATTTGAGAGCTGACTTGTATTACATTTATTATTTGTTTGTAAGAGTTAATTCTGACATCCAACTGACTTGTGGCTAAAGATTAGTATTTAAGGAGTGTTTGGGTAGTTTTTTAGGAGGGAGGGGGGTAGTAGTTGAAAAGTGAAGTTGTGGAAAAGATAGTGTAGACTTGGATCCTGTGAGATATAGCAGATCAGATTGATTTCTGATAGTTTTAATAGCAGAGCTAGTGGTTTGCATGCTTGGAGAGAAGGAGATTTCTTGGTGGCTTGCAAGCATGAGTTCAGATCTCCCTTAGGGTTTCCATCAGTTACTGATTTATCTCAGAGCTGGACTAGCTAGTGTTGGTTTGGATCTTGTTGATCTTGCAGAATTACTATTATTTGTAATTGGCCCTAACCTGAAAGGCCTTACAATCGGGCATGTTAATGGAAATCTGATATTGAGCATATCTTGTTGTGTTATTTCATTGTGTTCTTAATTGGCTACAAGGTTGGACTGTCCTTAATTGGATCCACCATCCTTGATTGTGTTAGGTGGTATCAAAGATGAGTTGATCTTGTTGAGTGAAGGTTAACCTAGCAAGGCTGATCTTGTGAAGTTGATCTTATGGGTGAAGAGATCGTATGATCTGGGTTGCAGATCTGTGGCACTGAACTTGTGGAATCTTGGCCTAGTTGTTTGTGTGAGGTGGCAGGTTGTGATCTGAATTGCATACAACTTGGAGATTGTCACAAGGTGGTCAATGTAGGGTTTTATTGTAGAGGGTTTTCTTATCTTTAAGGATGCCTTCGAGACGATTTGACCCTAGAGTGATTACAGATCTCTGTGATACTATGGAATCTAGGATTACAGAGAAGGTGAAATTTGATTTTAGATTTGAGATGCAGTTGATGAAGAATGACATGGTCGCTGAGATCATGAGAGTTGTTGTTGGTGTACCTCAGAATGTTGGTACTGAAGATGGTTATGAGGAAGCTGTTGAAGACTTTGAAGCTATTGGATCTAGTGGTGATGATTAGAGGGATAGATCTGGTAAAGACAGAACTACTTGGTTGCATAGATCTAGACCTCGGTTAAGTAATAGTTACTGAATGGAAGTTTCTACTTTCTCTGGTACTTTGAAACCCAAGAACTTGATTAACTAGATTGGTGAATTAGAAGATTTCTTTGAGCTGGAAGAAAATGAATATCCTCTTCAAGTGAGGTTAGCACAAACAAAATTGAAAGGAAATGCTGCTCTTTGGTGGAAAGAATTACAAAGAGATAGCTCGAAGATGAAGGTGAAATGAAGATCAATCGGTGGAGGTTGATGGTGACTAAGTTGAAAGCTAAGTTCATACCTACTAACTATAAGCTTCACTTGTTTAAGAAGTTGTAGAATCTGAAGCAGAAGGATCTAATTGTTGAAGATTATACCAAGGAATTCTACAAGCTTACTATTCAGTCTGGACATAGAGAACTTGGTAAGGAAAAGGTAGCTTGGTATGTGAATGGTTTGAGGTTCAATATCCAAGATGAGCTTGGTATGCTGAAGATTGATTCGGTTGAAGATTATTATCAGTATGCTCTAAAGGTAGAAGATAATTGAAGAGGAAACAACATGGTAATCCCTGAGGGAAGGAAAATATTGATCACTCAGTGAAGGATAAACCAACTGTAGAAGATGAATAGAAACCTGTAGAATTGAAGAAGAAGATAGGTAGAGTTATCTTTAAGGGTACTTGTTATAAATATGGTGAAGAAGGACACCATTCTTTTGAGTGTACACAGAAGAAGCTTGGTGACTGAAAAACTATTGTGGTGAATGAAAATGTTGAGAATGAACCTGAATCTGAGAACTTGTTGGTTCAGTGAACATTGCTCAGTACAAAGGAGGAACCTTGTCAAAGGAGTAACTTGTTCAGGACTTAGTGCAAGTCTGGAGGTAAACTTTGTAATGTTATTGTTGACAGTGGTAGTACTGATAACCTTGTTGTCGAGGACATGGTTCAGAAACTTGGTTTGAGTAGAATGAGATATCCACATATTTATAGGATTGGTTGGTTGCAAGATGATCATGCTCTAGAAGTAAGAGAACAATGCTTTGTTGAAGTTCAGATTGGCTAGTATAAGGATCTTGTGCTATGTGATATTGTGGAGATGAATAGTTGTCATATATTGCTTGGTAGACATTGGAAATATGATTTCAAAGCCATGTATGATTGTGTGAAGAATGTGTTTACTATTGAGAAGGATGGCAAGAAGTTTTCCCTGATGCCTTTGTTGGATACAACACTCAGTAGGAGAATTCTAATTATTGGTAGCCGAGTTGAGTTGGTAGATCCTGAGAGGATGGATGATCAGTTTGGAGAACAGACCTGTGTGTTATCAAGGAAAGACTTGAAAAGATAGAGGAAGTTGAAGTGGAAGGGTATGCAAAGTGAAAAGTTGGAGGACATGTATGTGAAGAACCGGTTCGGGGTTTATGTGTTGAATCCCAAAAGATGTTCTTCTCACATATGAGCATCTTTTCAAACCTAGGGTGTCTGATGCAGGGGCATTCTTGGGTCCTCGATGAATCTGCATGGTGGTGTGTTACTTGGCCAGTGTTACTCAATTGCAGCTTTAACCGATGGTCTCAGTTATTGAAGGAAGCTCAGTTGCTGAAGGGACTCGATGAAGCTTCTGGTGATCAGTGGAACTAGTGCTCGGTGATGCTTGTGTTTCTTGGTGTTGCTTGGCTTGGTCGGTTGTTTCACTGGTGCTCAGTTGTTTCTCTGGTGCTCAATAGTTCTGGTTTACCGATTGGAGTTCTTGGTGGTTTGGTTGGCCGACTTGGTGCATTTATTGTTGGTAGCTTTTGTTGCATTCTCCTATGTAGGTCTTGAGGTCAACATGGATAATTAAATGATTGTAAGGATATTTGAGAGTTAACTTGTATTACATTTAATATTTGTTTGTAAGAGTTAATTATGACATCCAGCCAACTTGTGGCTGACACTAGTACATTTGACTTGGTTTTTCTACCAAAACTTTCGACCATGGTATAAAAAAGTTTTGGTTGGTCGAGTATAGAAAGAAAACTTTCATTTATTTTTTAATCCATGCTCGTGTTAGTCAAAATTTTGACCAATCCATGCACTACGTAAGTTGAACTTTCGACAAACACGAGGGCATAACTTTTTTAAAAAAAGATTTCATTTCATTATTATCATCAGCGAATTTTTTCATTGCAGTGCACGCATGAAACCTCATTGGCACTGTGTATTGGAACCTCACTTTCGAGGGTGGATTTGGCACTATGGATTGGGCACTAAGGTTTGAATTTGAAAAACCAATAAAAATGTAATCTTTTTCAAGTTCAAAATGGAACTATTCTATTTTATTGTCTTTGTGGGGAGAACATTCTATTTTGAATCCATGATGTTGAATTTTGTGTGATAATTCTGTAAATACTTTATTATAGTTTTGGTACTGTGCCCACAAGACTCTAAATTCCTTGACGGCTCGACTTAGAAACCCTATAGTCGGCCCTACCATGGAAACTTCATCTTGACCTACATTTCTTCTTTTGGGACTCAATGTCATTGGACGAGAAGCAAGAAGGACCATGTATTTTAATTGTTCAAACACTCAAACTGCGGAAGAAGTTACATTGCTTCTAGATTAATGCCCTAGGATAGATATACTTCATGTATTTGGTTAGGAAGAGAGTGAATGTATTTGTAGCAGTGCCCTAAGAATAAATTGGGCTCGAGGAATTAGGAATCATCAAAAACCCTCCAAACGGTTGCCTCCATCCTAGGTACCCACTGTCAGACCAAAACCAGTTGACCCTAGCTAACCTGATCAATTAGTCTAGTGTGATTCTATGTTAGTCGAAAGTGCTAGAGCACATGGTTGAACTATGTAGAGGAATTTACATGAAACATTGCAGATAGTGTATTCTAACCGAAACATTCCACTAGATCCTGGTCCATTGTTTGATTATGGGAAGAAGCACTGTTGTAAACCAATAGAGAACTACCAAGGATAGTGAACTCCACACTTGGAGACTTGAAATAACTGCTAATTAGTGAATGTTAAGTGAGTAAAATTGTTTTATATAAAACCAAATAGAAATCAAAATTGGAGTAGGACAATAGAAACAATTAGTATTCATGGAGGGAATAGTAACTCTAGGAAGTCACATAAACTCAATTGAAGGAATCTGCAATTAAGGGAACCCTCTTTGACTAAAAATATTGGAGACATTCAAAGACTTGAATTATATTGATAGAATTGAATATTTCTTGGAGAACATTAGAGTAAGTGAGAATCGTTACTCTTTGGATAGAAGGGTTGTCCAACTATTGCTTCTAGTTGTGAATGGATCGGTTTGTAGACTGAGATTGTAGTTATTTGGGTGATCAATGAATCTGATCTTATTGGATAAGTTTAATAGTGTGATGTAATTGGTCACATGATGGGAGAATATGTGTCCACATGATGGAAAAACCATGTCTTATGTAAGTTGCGATGATCAAATTCCATGAGAAGACATTTTGGGTCATGTGGATTATTTATCATGTTGGGTCACCTAAATGAGAATCTTGAGATGAATCAGGAACTTTTCTACAAAAGAGATTAGTACCTTGAGAAGCTCTCCACTTGTCAACTAAATTAAAACCTTGGACCATATATGGCTACCCTTTTTTGTAAAATGAGGAGTGAGACTGCCTTGCCAAAGGTGGCAATGAACTTACATTTGAGGGATAATATCCAACATGAGTAACCTAGTTTCCCAAGTCTCGTAAATGAAAGGCCATTGATGAATAGGAATTTCTAATAGAAATATTTGTGGTGCTAGAATGAAGTGCATGACCAAATTCTTTTCCTGCTAAACCAATTTGAGGCTTCATTTTAGATAATGTAGATGCTTTAATAAACCGCTATCTTCTTTACTCAAGCAACATTTGGTTCATCTGCTCGACTGGGGCATGTTTGGGAACAAATAGTCTCCATTTAAACTCAAGTCTCTGGAAGCAGTTATATTTGTCAGTGGAGGAGATACACCCATTGGATCTCCAATAACTTTATGCTCACTGGAATTACCATTTCTCTTCAATTGAGATACTCTTTCTGAAATTGCATCTACCCTTTTACCAATTTGGGAAATCAATGGGTCTATTTGTGGACCTCCAAGGTGTTGGTCACCTAAACGAGAACCTTGAGATGAATCAAGAACTTCTCTATGAAAGAGTCGGCTAGCATTGTAACATGGATTATTTATTGTAATATCATGATGTGGATTATTTGGAGATATAACATGGACCAAGATTGGATGTAGATCGTATTTACTTGGATAGGTACCAATCTTTCTATTATGAGACAGTAAATAATGTAAGCTCCTCAAGCATGAGTTGGATGATGTGGATACATTAGTTCTTATATCTACATAATCCACATCATCCAACTCATGCTTGTGGACCAAGATTGGATGTAGATCATATTTACTGTCTCATAATGACTTACTAGGATAGGTACCAATCTTACTATTATGAGATAGTAAATAATATAAGCTCCTCAAGCATCAGTTGGATGATGTGGATACATTAGTTCTTATATCTACATAATCCACATCATCCAACTCATGCTTGAGGAGCTTATATAATAATCAACTGATTAATGTTTTTGGTTTTGATGTAGTCCTCTCCGACTCATGCTTGAGGAGCTTATATAATAATCAACTGATTAATGATTTGAGGGACATTTTAATTGCCTATTCTAATCACTGATTTGAGGAACATTGACTGACTATGAATGAAGACTGTATTCTTATTGTTTTGAAATTTTATGAGGGGTTTTATGTAATCTTAGGTTGGAATCAAATCCATTGTTTGATTATGGGAAGAAGCACTATTGTAAACCAATAGAGAACTGCCAAGGACAGTGAACTCCACACTTGGAGACTTGAAATACCTACTAATCAGTGAATGTTGACATTACATATAATGCAGAAAATAATGTAGTCAACCTTATTGAGAAACCTAAACCTATTCCAAAACCTAGGCTTGAACCTTGCATAACCTTTGATATCAAGGAAACTATTAAGGTTGTTGATGGACCCCTATACATTACTATGAATATTAATTGAGAGCTCTCTTGAGGAGTGCTTATTGATCCTATGTATGGTGACTGTTATTACCAAATAACATCTCTTTACCTAATAATTTCATCAAGAAACTTATGAAAAATCCGATGTCATGGTTAAGGTGCATGATTGTTTTACTTGTTCTACCATAAGTTTTATGACCCTTCCTATTGAAGTTGGTAAGAAGTGCTTAGATTGTCACCTTTGTCACTATTCCTAAATCCAATCAATTCCAAGTAAGACTAGGTCATCCTTGGCTTACTTTAATGAGAGCTATAATATTTAAGATTATGTAGTTAAGTGGTGAGGAAAAAATTCTAGAGTTGGGTTGGGTTAGAGTTGGGTGGGTTATAATATTTATTTCTAGTGCTTACCTTTTTTACTGTCCAAATTTGACATCCTCAAAAATTGGTACTGCTATTTTTCAGAAAAAGATTTCAATTAATCCTATAACACTTTTATTTTTATCCATAACCTCTTCCTATAAAAATAAATCCTAAGCAGTTGCATAGAATCCCAACCTTATTCAAGCCATGTCTTAGGCTCATATTTCAAGGTTGAAGCACTTGTGCCCATGGCTATATGAAATACCATCAGAAGAATCAAAACACAGTTGAAAGTCTGCTAAACTTTTGGCAGAAAAATGTCCCAAATGTTACAACCATAGGATTGATCAGATTGCTTTATAATGTGGGAAATCCAAACCAATAAAGGCCTTGAGACTCTAGAATGAGATAATACAATATTTAAATAGAAAACCCATAAGTGTATCAATGGGCAATTTTAATACAAAAGGCATCTAAAACATTTTCAACTCTTAATATCTGAAGTTTGTTTGCAAATGCAATTGCAACCCAATCTGATTGTGTGGAAGATCACTATAATTGATTGATTTCTGTAGTTGTGGTGTAGGCCAATATTGGATCAAGACCTCCTTCGACAGGCTAGTTTATGGAAGATAAGTCCCATATTAAAGCTTGTGAGTCATCTCCTGCAGTACAAATATGAGTAGAGCTATGAGGAGCCCATGCAAGGGCATTAACACTTTCTTGGTGCTTAATTAGTGATACCCTCTTGATGGCCAGCAACTAATTTCTCTTTAAATCCCTAATTACTAGCCACCAACCTTCTTCTTTTGCTTTGGGATACCTTGGTGTATCAACTGAACCTAACTCCTATCTACCTTCAAGATCTCTTTCTAGAGTGACCTGCACTGTTACATTTTCTCCAACCCTCACATCATCACTCTCAACTATATCATATGCTAGATCAATGTTTGGGAAGTGATTACAAAAATGAGTAATGTCTAATAGCTATGAATCTATCATCTGTAACAATTCACACCTTTCATCATCCTCCATCTCAACTAAATCAAAAATAGTTTCAATGTTTTTCCTTAGATTTTCATGGCACTTCTTAGCAAGTTCCTTGGTGAAATTTGGAAGTTTTAACAGGATATAATCATGGTCCTAGAGACCTTGTGTAACCATTTGGCTCAATTCCATTGTTGCAAGAGCTGGATTCAACTAGCCATTACTGGAAATAACATCCACCATAGCCTAAAGAAGCCGGTTAGCAAAAAGAAGCACTTCTCATTGATCTAGTGCTAGGTTTCCAACTTTGACATGCCTTGAGAAGTGAGTTTGCAACAATGCATTTTCCTTTACATGTGGATCAGTATATTTTGGTTTGTCGATAGCAAAATTTTGATGATTTATACCTCATTCTAGAAACAATTACTTCCAAGATGGGACCACCCTCTCCACCAATTAAATGAAGTTCATCCACAAAAAATAAGCTAACTTGATGCACCTGCTTATGTTGTTTCCATCTGTGGGATAGAGCATCCCATTTCTCAAGTGTACTTATAACAATCCAACCTTTCTGAAATAGCTTCAAAATAGTGAGGGTTTCTTTGATGAAGTTTGTAGGTACATTTCCCATTATACTCCACAATTTAATTACTATATCAACTCACCAATCTGCAATAAATGTTGTATTTCCATGGTTCCTTCATGGAATTTGACTGTAACTCATCACCATGTGGGTCTTATTGTAGCATAGGCCGCCTTTCTTCAATCCCAAATACCGAGAACAAAGTATAAGCAATTGACTGTTGCATAGGAATGATAGTCAATATTCTTTGGCCACTCCAAATAATACTACAATACACAGTGCCAATGAGGTTCCAATACACAATGCCAATGAGGTTTCGTGCGCGTGCTACAATGAAAAAATTCGCTGATGATAATAATGAAATGAAATCTTCTTTTTTTTAAGTTATGCCCCTGTGTTCATTGAAAGTTCAACTAATGTAGTGCATGGATTGGTTGAACTTTTGACTAACACAGGCATGGATTAAAAAAAAAATGAAAGTTTTCCTTCTATAATCGACCAACCAAAACTTTTTTATACCATGGTCAAAAGTTTTGGTAGAAAAACCAAGTCAAATGTACTAGTTTTTGAGACAGTAAATAATATTCAATTCTATCAATATAATTCAAGTCTTTGAATGTCTCCAATATTTTCAGTCAAAGAGGGTTCCCTTAATTGCAGATTCCTTCAATTGAGTTTATGTGACTTCCTAGAGTTACTATTCCCTCCATGAATACTAATTGTTGTTGTTGTCCTACTCCAATTCCAATTTCTGTATGGTTTTATACAAAATAATTTTACTCACTTAACATTTACTGATTAGCAGGTATTTCAAGTCTCCAAGTGTGGAGTTCATTGTCCCTAGTAGTTCTATATTGGTAAGATTGGTACTAGTTTTTGAGACAGTAAATAATATAAGTTCTTATTGGAAAGTTTTGGTCTTATATGTTAATTATATATAGTTCCAGATTTATTCCTTATGAAATAGTGATGAGATTTATTCTTTTATCTCTGTTAATGTAATTATGGGTCTATTATTCACATAATGTCTAAGATATAATAATTCTAGAACCCCTAATTTTCTGATCTAGTTATGTCTTAGTTTATTGTATAGCGTTGGAGTTCTACATTATGTCTATACCAAAGATATTCTTCCAACTTTGATCTTACTGTTGATTGCTGAGTGTGTTTAATCAGTCAGATGGATTACTAAATTGGTCTTTTAGCACATTCTCTCCTCTTGTTTGACGACTTCCTCACTATTCCTTAGTATGATCTTCTCACATTTCCCCTTAATCTTCTCACAATTCTGACAAAACTAACAACATGCTCATGTTATATAGAAAATTGGTAAACAAGGAGCCACTGTAGTTCAATTCCCTTTTTCTAAGTCCTTCATGGAAGTTGAAGTATCACTCTTTAGGAAACTTATATCTCTGGTTCAAAGTTCCCATTAAAATCATTCAAATAGTCAAAAACAATACCCAAATTCGCTACAATGGTAAAGTATTAACAAAGCATAGCCTCATAGTTCCATCAGTTTGACAATCAATGGTAAGAAATTCCTAATAATATTATATTAGAAGTGAAATGTTGATGCTAAGACAATTACTTTGTGACCATAATAAACCTACATATGTTTTTTTGCACAATAGATAAAGTCTGCTATTAATGTATATTGTATCAGTTCAAATCCCATACCTTTAATGTCACCCCATTGAGAAGCACTTAAAGCTATCACTAAACTAGTTAAGTTTGTAGGTAGGTATTACACCATTAGGTTTGTAGAGGATCTCTTTCATCAAAACTCACAAGGTAAGCTTAGAAAAGATTACACCAAGCTTAATTAACCAAGATGGGGGAAAATTTGACAAGACTTGAATTTAGGCCATCATCTCGGAGTTTGAAATCATTTCTCTTATAATGTGTCAATACCATTCCAAGAGAAACTCATAATTTTAATTGTGACCACACTAGCCTCATCGCAACAAACTTGTTAGAAACATGAAAAGAAAACATGTTAGCAATTCCATCATTTGTCTATTGTTTGGGACAGTCACCATAGAATTATTTGGATTGTCTCTCCTCTTGCCTTGCAAGGTTAAAATGACCTTTTTTTCAACCCTCCTTGAATAGACCCTTACCATCTTGCACTTATGCAATGATAGGACACCAATGTTGCTAATTAAGGTTGGCGGGATGATTATGCATATCCTAAAAAAAGACTGTCAAATCATTATGCTTTCAAATCAATTACCTATCGACGTATCCCTTGCGAGGGAGAGAAGCCAAACACATAAAGAACATGCACATAAACACGGCAACTAAAAAAATTAAATGGAATACACCAAGAAGTACCAAATGATGAATGCTCAATTCTTGTAATGGCAAAGCAATATCAAAACTATCCATTTATAGTCCTAATGATTTTGGAAATTGTTGACAAAGAGTGTTTCTTTTTTTTATTATAGTATAAATGATTTTTCTATAGTCGTAATGATTTTTCTTATTTCTTGTCTTTTGTCCCTTTTTTATTTCCTATGTTTGTGCTTCGTGACAGGATTTTGTCACCTTCTTTTGATGGTATATTTCATTCACTCTATGTGGAATACTATTTTGTTCACTATTTTATTTCAGCTTCATATTTCTTTCATTTTTCATATACACACAGACTACACATGCTGATAAAAAAATGAGCTATTTGATTTAGGTTTACTTTTTATTATTGTAAATAGTTAATATTTCTGATGGTACTCCTTGGTGTATTTCATATAAAAATAATAAATGTAGTAACAATTGTGCGGTGCATTATTGATATAGGTTCGATGACTCTTGTCAATGTGCCAAATTGTCAATGTGGTGGTGGGAAGTGTGTGTTGAAGACTTCACAGACATTGAACAACCCTGGATGACAATTTTGGTGCTGCCCTAATCGAAAAAAGTTTGCTAATGTGTATATATTTAAAGTTTCTAATGTAAATACTATTCATTATAATATAAGAACTAATTTAGACTGGGTATCATAGGGAAATAATGGTTGTGGATACTTTACTTGGGTCGATGACAACTCATCTGTATCTATCTGCCCATCTCCACTTATCCACGATGAAGGATTTGAGTGCAAAACGTGTCAAGCTAGGGCAAATTCTAAAATTATATTTTTACGATGCCTTCTCTGTATTGTAATCACATATCTTTGTTGTGACCATATGCAGAGATGAACTCAGGAATTAGTTAGTTTAGTATTTTCATATTGTAACTAATATTTTAATATTGATATGACATAACTTCACTTTGCCTCAAGTGTGCATATATATGGTTTACATCTTTTTTTAGAATAATTCTTCATGTTTATGGCTCAAGTGAGCCCCAATCTTCTATCAATCACATGATTTAACGTATAGTGTTTTCTTGGTTGTTCCATTTGTTCCTTAACCTTGACTATGGATTGACTATCATTTTCAAGCTTGAGTGAGGCTTTGTACCATGCCGCGTTTGTAGATTTGTATGCAACGTTGATTTATGTTGGAGGTAAACTACATGTGTCATGTAAACAACATGGTTGAATGCAATCTCTTTTGCATGTTTTCAAGAGTTTTCCCACTAATACAAGTGTAAATAACACATTGAACATAATCTATAGACATGGCATGGTATGAAGTCTTGCTAAAGTTTGAGCGCAGCATGGTATGAAGTCTCCCTTTATTCTAGTGAGGGATTGGAATGAGTTCATTTTGGATGCAAAGGAGAATGGGGATACTCAAAGAGGAATTACACCAGCAAATGAGAGAAGGTATAAACACAATAGCTGAGAAACATAATTGTAGGCATCACGGTCACAATTTTTTGGAGACAACGTAATTGAGTTGTATACCCAGGCGATGGAGTGCAACTTCTGCACCTCTGATTCCAAGTTGACACTATGGGATACAAAGACCATAGATAAGGAATAAATTTAGAGAGCAGAGGAGGTCCATAACAACCAAAATAATACATGACAAACCTCAAGTTAAATGAGGCAACTGCAAACATTTTAATAGATTTTTATTATTAAATAATGAAATTTACATATACTAGTGTTCTAAGCCCCCTCATTACACGATTTATTATTGTAAGCCCCCTCTAACTTACACATCTAGAAAATGAAACTACAACCTATTGGGATTGAGACAAACCTTATAGAACAACAACAGCTAGGAATGATCGCTTTCCAACATCTTTTGAATACATCTGTAGCTCATGAATACAAGGTCCTCCAATAGATGTATTCAATAGATGTTGGAAAGTGATCATTCCTAGCTATTGTTTTTCTATAAGGTTTGTCTCAATCCCAATAGGTTGTAGTTTCATTTTCTAGATGCGTAAGTTAGAGGGGGCTTACAATAATAAATCATGTAATGAGGGGGCTTAGAACACTAGTATATGCAAATTTCATTATCTAATAATAAAAATATATTAAAATGTTTGTAGTTGCCTCATTTAACTTTAGGTTTGTCCTGTATTATTTTTGTCATTATGGCCCTCCTCCGCTCTCTAAATTTATTCCTTATATATGGTCTTTGAATCCTATAGTGTCAATTTGGAATCGAAGGTGTAGAAGTTGCACTCCATCGCTCGGGTATACAACTCAATTACATTGTCTCCAAAAAGATGTGACCATGATGCCTACAATTATTTTTCTCAGTTGTTGTGTCCCAAGACCCCTCATGACCCTTTACGACCATTTACGACCTCTAAGAATACATCTTAGAGGTCTTAAAATGTCGTAAAGGGTCATAAGAGGCTCCTAGGAGGGGCCAGATGAGCTTCCACCTTCACGTGGTTGGCCCTGTTAAGTAAAGAATGTTAATTAAACTATTCTCAAAATATAATTGTAGGCATCATGGTCACATTTTTTTGGAGACAACATAATTGAGTTGTATACCCAGACGGAGTGCAACTTCTGCACCTCCGATTCCAAGTTGACACTGCGGGATGGAGAACAACTTGGAATCGGAGGTGCAGAAGTTGCTCTCCATCATCTGGGTATACCACTCAATTACATTATCTCCAAAAAAATGTGACCATGATGCCTACAATTATGTTTCTCAGAGAATGTTAAACTATTCTCAAAACAAAGAGACACTAGTACATTTGGGGGCAATTTGCGATGGCTATGTGTCGCAAATGCGATGGCTATGTGTCACAATAGCGACACCCATTGACGTCATAGTTTTTTAGTCACAAATTGCCACGTCTATGGGTAGCTGTCGCAATTACGACACATAGCCGTCACAATATCGCCCCTTCGCTCATTCTGGGCCTCCGTCGCATTGAGACTCTAGGGTGTCGCAATTGCGACGGCCCTTCGAAGCAATTGCGATGGGCGTGGCCGTCGCATTGCTTCAGAGGGCCGTTGCAATTGTAGTGGGCTCCCAAGCAATTGCGACGGGCACCCATTGCAATTGCGACGGCCCTTGGTAAAAAAATTTTTAAAAATAATTTAATACATTGATAATGAACCACATTAATGCTTATTTCTTTCAAAAAATGAGGACAGTCACTGTAAAGACAACGTGATAATGTACACTCACTGTAAGGACAGTCACAAATGAGGACATCTCACAGTGACTGTCCCTTGTGTGATTGCCACTTGAATGTATTGCTATTCAGCCACATTAATGCTTTTCTTCTTCAACAAATGAGGATAGTCACTGTAAAGACAACATGATAATGTACACAGTAAGTGTACATTATCATGTTGTCTTTACAGTGACTATCCTCATTTGTTGAAGAAGAAAAGCATTAATGTGGCTGAATAGCAATACATTCAAGTGGCAATCACACAAGGGACAGTCACTGTGAGATGTCCTCATTTGTGACTGTCCTTACATTGAGTGTACATTATCATGTTGTCTTTACAGTGAGTGTACATTATCATGTTGTCTTTATAGTAAGTGTACATTATCATGTTGTCTTTACAGTGACTATCCTCATTTGTTGAAGAAGAAAAGCATTAATGTGGCTGAATAGCAATACATTCAAGTGGCAATCACACAAGGGACAGTCACTGTGAGATGTCCTCATTTGTGACTATCCTTATAGTGAGTGTACATTATCATGTTGTCTCAATCTATACATGAACGATAATACAAATATTGAATGCATTATATTCTGTCATTCTATACATGTACGTACGATGATTCAAATATCGAGTGCATTATATTATCTCAGTTTATACATGAATGATAAATTTCATTTGCAACTTGTATAGGAGGATCAGATGACACAGAAGACAAAGAATCTCAGGATGAGGTATGGGAGAAGGCTATATCAGAGGAAAAGCTAGGGCTTTGTTACTGTCCCTTGTGACAGTAACAAAATTTGATGAAAATAATTTTTGTTTCACTCAACTTTGACATTCACAACTTCCTCTTTTATTATAATAAGAAAAAATACAGTGACTTTAGAGAAAATAATGAAACTAATACAATTGCAATACGGTGGTATTTAGAACAAACAGAGCTTCACAACCATCAAAGAAGAAAAAAGCACATGCATATATCGAGTACTCCTCAATCAGAGAGATAGAGAAGAATTCAAAACATACCCAGACTGAACATGGCCATACCAAGACTAGCATCAGACAATATTCTTATTGACTGCTCTAGGATAGCTGGCATTTCAACTTTCCATCTGCAAAATAGATTATAAAAACATGAAAATATATCAGAGATGTTTGATATTGATACAAAACAACACAGATTCATTTCTTCGTACACCTGTATATCATAAAAATCCTTGCACACTTCGAAAAATTGTATTGCCTTTACTTACTCAAAAGTAATTTACATAAAGCAGTCATTTGATTAACATGGATCCTAATATTCACAAGTACATGGTCATGTGCTCCATCGTAGCATCTTATAGATTTAGATCTGTTCTCTGAAATAATTCAATGTTTTGTTTACAATCCACAAAAGAAATATTTTCCCTCGTCTACTTAATCCTAAACAAAAGGCCATATAGCAATATAGATAGAACTATATAACAGAAACCATAAATAATGGTAACCTTAGCAGCAGCAAGAAATTGTTGCAAAAACTTTACCTTATCATACCCAGATTGTTGCTTTGCCTGGCGGAGGGAAATTTGATCAGTAAAATTGACAGAGAGTATGCTGTCTCCATTGTCATGCTGGATAACAAAACACCGACTTTAATGGGCATGTACTGTCCCTTGTGTAATTGCCACTTGAATGCATTGCTATTGAACCACATTAATGCTTTTTTCCTTCAACAAATGAGGACAGTCACTGTAAAGACAACATGATAATGTACACTCACTGTAAGGATAGTCACAAATGAGGAAATCTCAGAGTGATTATCCCTTGTGTAATTTCCGCTTGAATACATTGCTATTGAACCACATTAATGCTTTTTTCCTTCAACAAATGAGGATAGTCACTGTAAAGACAACATGATAATGTACACTCACTGTAAGGATAGTCACAAATGAGGAAATCTCAGAGTGACTATCCCTTGTGTAATTGCCGCTTGAATACATTGCTAATGAACCACATTAATGCTTTTTTCCTTCAAAAAATGAGGACAGTCACTATAAAGACAACATGATAATGTACACTCACTCTAAGGACAGTCACAAATGAGGACATCTCACAGTGACTGTCCCTTGTGTAATTGCCACTTGAATGTATTGCTATTCAGCCACATTAATGCTTTTCTTCTTCAACAAATGAGGATAGTCACTCTAAAGACAACATGATAATGTACACGGGCTGTAAGTGTACATTATCATGTTGTCTTTACAGTGACTGTCCTCCTTCAAGTGGCAATTACACAAGGGACAGTCACTGTAAAGACAACATGATAATATAGAGAAACGTTGTCATTTGTATTTTCAACAGCGCCGAGAGAGATTCCCTCCGTGAAATTAGAGCTACAATTTCTGAGTACGTTGGGTTTATTTTTCTTTTTTCATTATTATGTAATCTGGTATTCAGCTGTTATAGAGCTAAAATACCCAGAAATGAGGACATATCTGTGTTGAATTTATTGTTAGCGGCTTTGGTTATTTAGAAGTTTAATTTTATCTGTTCATCTTTCAAGCACAAACATTTTGTGGACCGTAACATCTTCATTGTTTCGGGTATGCAATGAAACAGCCCTAACTTGCGACTACCTTCACGGTACTTGTGTACATTATCATGTTGTCTTTACAGTGACTGTCCTCATTCAAGTGGCAATTACACAAGGGACAATCACTATGAGATGTCCTCATTTGTGACAAGGACAGTCACACATGAGGACATCTCACAGTGACTGTCCCTTGTGTAATTTCCACTTGAATGTATTGCTATTCAACCACATTTATGGGCCCGTTTGGACCATGGCACACAGTAGCATCTACAGAGAAGAATATCCCAGGTGTAACAAGTTGTAAGAATATACCAACAGTTCTAAGAAGTTCCCTAGCACATAGTAGCATCTAAAAAGAAGAATATACAACATGAGGGCAGCCACTGTAAAGACAACATGATAATGTACACTCATTGTATGTGTACATTATCATGTTGTCTTTACAGTGACTGTCCTCATTCAAGTGGCAATTACACAAGGGACAGTCACTGTGAGATGTCCTCATTTGTGACAAGGACAGTCACACATGAGGACATCTCACAGTGACTGTGATGCAGGGGCATCCCTCATGCAAACCAAAAACCATGTGATTGAAGAAAGACACCATGAAGCCAAGAAGTCATCCCATCCTATTGAAACAAGCACCTACTTTCCTAAGGTTACATCATATCACCATGGAGCCTTGTGTTGAAGGATTGATAGACTAAATGTTTTAAGATGTTTTCAATGGTTTAGTATTTAATTTTTCTTGTTTGTAATAATGGTTAAAGGATTGATTAACATCTCCTTGTAACCCATCCACATGTTTGGACTATGACCCCTTGGTATTGTTATAAGCCTTGGGTATCAATTAGTCTTTGGATGTAATTTGATTGCTAGATGTCTGTTAGGTGTTTTAGGAGTTTTGGAAGATTAATAAAGGTCTAAAACTATTCAAAACACATTTTAGCCTTTCTCGGAAAGAATGTTTGCAAAATTGTTAACAATATGTAATGCAACTTTTAAAAGTTGCTTCAAAAGTTGTTATTTGTTGTATTGAATGGACATAACCATCTAGATGGTTAAGAAACTGTCCACAGAGCCTTTTTAGGCTTCCAATGGTCGAAGGAATGGCAGAGGAGACTTGGAGAACCATTTTGTTTTCAAAATTTAATAAATAACCCTGTTTTAGAGCATTTCCTGTGCAAAAACTAACTCTGTACGGATGTACGGATGTACGAATGATGGTTGTATGATCAAACTGGCTTGGAAATTGTATTAGAGATATTAGATACTCTGAGAGTTGGTTTGGAGGATTTAACTTGTTTTAAATCAAAGTTATTGTATTTTTTCTGAACCTTGTCTGCAAACCCTTGTTTTCAGGGTATTGACTGCTCTTATGGCCATAACCTGAGTTTTAACCATTGAAAATTCTTTATTCTCAGCAAGAAGAAGGTTAGACATGTATATTTTCATATTCCAAAGGCTTTAGAATAGGATGTTAAGTCTGTGCATGGTGAAGGCGAGCCCTAGTTCAAAGACTCTATTGTTTTTGACTAGGATTTGATGAGAAATGAAGGATCAGAGTCTAGAAGTGTGTGAAGGACCCCTAATCTTGGTTTTTGTGAATTTCTAAGGTATGAACAACAATCTAAAACTCTGATTCTAATTCCAGGAGCCCATTCTTCAACACTTGTCTTGAGACCCAAGCCTGATTGCATGCATTAGGTCTGCAGACTTGACAAGAGAAGAGGAGTGCAGGAGTGGAGTTGGGGTCTAAGGTTTGGAGGTCTGAAAGAACATCAAAAAGGGTGTCTAGAAATCACATAATGTCATTTAGTCTTTTGGCAATCTGCAGAGTTAATGGGGCAGAGCAGGTTTCATAGACCTACTAGAGCCACTAGGTCATTTTGCTATTCTGATGCCTTGGGCTGTTAGGACCAAAACTAATACATGTTTCTGGTTATTTAAGTGATATCTAAGTGGTTACTAAGTTTTGTTGAAGGGGGTAAGGTCTGGAACCTTAAGAACACCATTTGATCAAATTTAGAGCACTTGTCCCTAAAGAGAAAACTGAACTTGATTGGGTTTGAGTACATAAGTTGTTGTGTGAACTTGATTGGGTTTGAGATCTGGAAAGATACATTAAAAAATAGAAAAACAGTAATTTATAATAGAAGGAAACTTAAATTGCTATTTAAAAAAAAAACAAGAGTCTTAAATCTTATCATTTTGTTTCATTATCATCCATAAGTACACACCTCTAGCATAATAATTATATTTTACCACCCATAAAATGAAAAAAAGATTTTCACAAGAGAAATTGAAGCTAGATTATAAAAATGAACCATCTTATTGGAAACTGGAACTGTTATCATACCCAAAAGGACTACAAAATTTCACCTTATCATACCCAGATTGTTGCTTTGCCTGGCAGGGGGTTGCATCTGCATTTGTTGAGAGCGAGCCCTAGATCAAAAACTACCATGTTTTTGGCTGGGAAGATGGTAATAAGATTAAAATCAGAAGCTTGCATCATATTGAGGACTTGAAAACTTGTGCATTCTTGTTTATCTGGATCAGGAGAACACTTCAAAACTCTGATCTTGGTTTCATACACCCATTTTCAATGCTTTGTTTTGGAACCCACACCTAAAAGCATGCATTAGGTCTGCGGACTCAATGAAGACATTGATATGTTGGAGTGGAGTCAGGGTCTGGGAGTTGGTGGTTTGTTAGAAATCCCAAAAGGGTACTCAAAAAACATATAACTTCTTAGAGTCCTTTGGCAAGTTGCAGAGTTATGGCTGCAGAGCAGGTTTGGGAGACCTACTAGGGTCACTAGGTCAGTTTGTTATTTTGATGTCTTGGGTTGTTTAGATCGCAACCAATGCATGATTCTTTTTATTTAGATGATATCTAAGGGGTTTCTAATTTTTTCTGTAGGAAGTAAGATCTAGAACCTTAAAAGTCTCTTTTGATAGAAAATCAGGGAACTTGTCCCTAAAAGGAAATTTGTTATTGAATGGGATTGAGTCCATAAGTTGTTGTGTGATCCTTGAAACCTTCAAATTCATTACTTTGTAGAGTTTAAACATTAACCTATAGAAATCAGAGCCTAATTGATTGGTTGAGTCATTTTGGTGTCTTGAAGTGGGTTGGGACATAGATCCAAGTTTCTTGCTGACTACTCTGCATCACTATTGAACCACATTAATGCTTTTTTCCTTCAACAAATGAGGACAGTCACTGTAAAGAAAACATGATAATGTACACTCACTATAAGGATAGTCACAAATGAGGAAATCTCAGAGTGATTATCCCTTGTGTAATTGCCGCTTGAATACATTGCTATTGAACCACATTAATGCTTTTTTCCTTCAAGTGGCAATTACACAAGGGACAGTCACTGTGAGATGTCCTCATTTGTGACAAGGACAGTCACACATGAGGACATCTCACAGTGACTGTCCCTTGTGTAATTGCCACTTGAATGTATTTCTATTCAACCACATTTATGGGCCTGTTTGGACCACAACACACAGTAGCATCTACAGAGAAGAATATCCCAGGTGTAACAAGTTGTAAGAATATACCAATAGTTCTAAGAAGTTCCCTAGCACATAGTAGCATCTACAGAGAAGAATATACAACATGAGGGCAGCCACTGTAAAGACAACATGATAATGTACACTCATTGTATGTGTACATTATCATGTTGTCTTTACAGTGACTGTCCTCATTCAAGTGGCAATTACAGAAGGGATAGTCATTGTGAGATGTCCTCATTTGTGACAAGGACAGTCACACATGAGGACATCTCACAGTGATTGTCCCTTGTGTAATTGCCACTTGAATGTATTGCTATTCAACCACATTAATGCTTTTCTTTTTCAACAAATGAGGACAGTCACTCTAAAGACAACATGATAATGTACACTCACTGTAAGGACAGTCACAAATGAGGACATCTCACAGTGACTGTCCCTTGTGTGATTGCCACTTGAATGTATTGGTATTCAGCCACATTAATGCTTTTCTTCTTCAACAAATGAGGATAGTCACTCTAAAGCAACATGATAATGTACACTCACTATAAGTGTACATTATCATGTTGTCTTTACAGTGACTATCCTCCTTCAAGTGGCAATTACACAAGGGATTTGTGTTTTCATTTGTGTTTTCAACAGTGTCGTAACCCTCCGCGAAATCACATCGGGATATAAGGGCAAAAAAAAACAAGAACCATTTTTCAACAGCGGCTTTGGTTATTTAGAAGTTTAATTTTATTTGTTCATCTTTCAAGCACAAATGTTTTGTGGACCGTAACGTCTTCATTGTTTTGGGTATGCAATGAAATAGCCCTAACTTGCGACTACCTTCACAGTACTGCAAAACCGAAGAGGGAAAAGCAAGTTAGGATGGAAATAAACAAACTTAAAACTCAGACTTAAGAAAGATGAAGGCAATGCTTCAAAAGGCCGATGCCCTAAACACGGGAAAACACAATACCACCATTAAATGATGCCCTAGTCACCGTATCAATGCTGCCAACTCCGTACCAGTATGCTGACTGCTCACTTTCATCCTGTGATAAAGGTAACTTCATTAATCATACTTGAAATGGCAGCATACGAACTAAAGCTGATGAACATTTATAAACTAAAATTTTAAAACTACAGATTACAAGTGTAGTAGTTTCATACAAAAAGAACTTGATGTTTGAAATTTTCCATTAGAAGTATCCAAAGGAATACCACAGTACTGTTGAACTTGGAGAATCGGAGATGATCTACACAGCAAGGTTCAACAGTTGTAAGGACTGTTACACCATCTTTAGCATTTGAATACATTTTCTCCTTGGCTTCTGGTGGATCCTCAAAGACCCCCAATGACATTTTCCCTAGAATTATCAATTGTCTATTAGTATGAGATATTAATAAATAAGCATTAAGCACAATATTAGGCAAACAATGTTCTTGATGTCTGAATCTAAATCACATAAAGCTCTAATAAAGCAGTTCTCAGTTTCACATTAAACCAAGTTTCAATTTCAAATGGTTATAATAATTTTTGCAAGTTATAAGTAGCTGGTTACAGTATATGACATAAAAAGAAAAAAAATCATTTCTATTCTTTTCTTCTTTTTCTCTTTCAACGAAGCTTTTGCACCACACAAATGCATACCAAGAATTTCTCAGGAGGTTTCAAGACCATTGCATACCAAACTTCTTCTTTGTAGATGCTACTGTGTGTCATGGTCCAAACGGCCCCATAAATGTGGTTGAATAACAATACATTCAAGTGGAAATTACACAAGGGACAGTCACTGTGAGATGTCCTCATGTGTGACTGTCCTTGTCACAAATGAGGACATCTCACAGTGACTGTCCCTTGTGTAATTGCCACTTGAATGAGGACAGTCACTGTAAAGACAACATGATAATGTACACATACCCTGAAACTAAAACCATAAAAATGGTTAAGCCAATGGTGGGGAGAGCCTATTTAGGCTTCCAAATGACTAAGGAAATTGAAGAGATCCTCATTGTATTCAAATTTCTTTCAAATCAATAAAACTACCTGTTTCAGAGCAATTTTCTGTGCAAATCACGGTGACAGTACGGTGTACGGATGTGAAGGGGTGATCAAAACCTGTCTGAAAGTTGGAGCATCTCCATTTTATGCTTTTAGAATTGGTTTGATAACTTCGAGTCATTTTATATCAGAGTTATTCAATTTTCTTGTCCGCTGGTCTAAGAAACCCTTGTTTTCAGGGTTTAGCCATTCAAATGGCCCTAACTTGAATTTTGACCGTTGGAAATTCTTCTTCCTCGGTACAATGCAAGTTAGGGAGGTCCTTTTTCGTATTCCAAAAGCTTTGAACCAGGAGGTTGAGGTTACACCATTTGGGAGCAAGCCCTAGGTCAAAAGCTTCTATGTTTTTTACTAGGAAAATGATATATAGTGAAAAATCAGAAGGTTGCAGTGTGTGAAGGACCTTAAAACTTGGTTTTTGTGTGCGTAGAAAATGAGGGAAAGGGGGGAAAATAACAACTAGGTTTTAGGCCCAGATACTCTAACATTGATCATCACATTATTTTGTAGGGACTTGATTGAAAAAATCTTGGACAGTCAAGGTGCATAAGATGCTTATTGTTTTGTGGACTTAAAGAAAGCATTCAACGTGGTACCCAGAGATAAACTATGGAATAGAATAAAATAATCAATCATCTAAGATTTATATAGAGAAGCTATGCATGTATTTTATGATAAGGTTAGAGCTAAAATGATAACAAGAAAGAATATGTCTAAGTATTTTGGTGGTGACACTAGATTCAAATAGTTATTCCCCCTATATCATATACATTTATAAGTTAGAGGCATGATTAATGAAGATAGATGGGGAAGTTATTCAATTGGAAAACTATGGGGTGAAGGTTCTTTTATATGTTGTTGATCTTATCTTTTTTTTTTAAAAAAAGACCATGCATTGAGAGAGCACTTGAAGGCCTTGGAACACTTTTTGTCAGAAGGTTAGAATGCAAGTCCATATAACCAAGACTAAAATAATGGTTGTATTATTAAATAGAAAAGATAAAAATATTACCATTCTTTTTTAAGGTAGCTTGCTAGAAATAATGAAAGGATACAAATGTATTAGGATTATTTTCATTGTAAGCTCAGTTAGAAGAGAAAGACAATAAAGATTATATTCAAAGATAATCTACAAATAGATTTGAGGGCCAGTTGTCAAAGGTCCCATTATGATATTGTACACAAGTACCGTGAAGGTAGTCGCAAGTTAGGGCTGTTTCATTGCATACCCGAAACAATGAAGACGTTATGGTCCACAAAACGGTTGTGCTTGAAAGACGAACAAATAAAATTAAACTTCTAAATAACCAAAGCCGCTAACAATAAATTCAACACAGATATGTCCTCATTTCTGGGTATTTTAGCTCTCTAACAGCTGAATACCAGATTACATAATAATGATAAAACAAAAATAAACCCAACGTACTCACAAATTGTAGCTGTGATTTCGCGGAGGGTTACGGCATTTTTGAAAACACAAATGACAACGTTCTTGTTTTTTTTGTCCTTATATCCCGATGTGATTTCACGGAGGGTTACGAACAAATAAAATTAAACTTCTAAATAACCAAAGTTGTAACCCTCCGCGAAATCATAGCTACAAATAAAATGAAAACACAAATGACAACGTTGCAAGTTAGGGCTGTTTCACTGCATACCCAAAACAATGAAGACATTACAGTCCACAAAATGTTTGTCCTTGAAAGACGAACAAATAAAATTAAACTTCTAAATAACCAAAGCCGCTAACAATAAATTCAACATAGATATGTCCTCATTTCTGGGTATTTTAGCTCTCTAACAGCTGAATACCAGATTACATAATAATGACAAAAGAAAAATAAACCCAATGTACTCAAAAATTGTAGCTGTGATTTCACGGAGGGAATCTCTCTCGGCGCTGTTGAAAACACAAATGACAACGTTCTTGTTTTTTTTGCCCTTATATCCCGATGTGATTTCGCGGAGGGTTATGGCGCTGTTGAAAACACAAATGACAACATTGCAAGTTAGGGTTGTTTCACTGCATACCCGAAACAATGAAGACGTTACGGTCCACAAAATGTTTGTGCTTGAAAGATGAAGAAATAAAATTAAACTTCTAAATAACCAAAGCCGCTAACAATAAATTCAACACAGATATGTCCTCATTTCTGGGTATTTTAGCTCTCTAACAGCTGAATACCAGATTACATAATAATGATAAAACAAAAATAAACCCAACGTACTCACAAATTGTAGCTGTGATTTCGCGGAGGGTTACGGCGCTGTTGAAAACACAAATGACAACGTTCTTGTTTTTTTTGTCCTTATATCCCGATGTGATTTCACGGAGGGTTACGGCGCTGTTGAAAACACAAATGACAACGTTCTTATTTTTTTTGCCCTTATATCCCGATGTGATTTCACGGAGGGTTACGGCGCTGTTGAAAACACAAATGACAACGTTCCTTTTTAATTTTGCGCTTATATCCCGACAACGTCGCAATTGCGACAGTGCCAAATGTATTGTCATCACAATTGCGATGGTGTCGGGCTATATTTGAAAAAAAAAAGCCAAAACTGCATGACATTTGCCTGTCGTCGCAATTTCACCCCAAATGTATTAGTGAGAAGCTCAATAATTTAAGGTCTCAGTACAAGCACTAGAATTGAGTTTTTTGGCACGGGCTAGGAAATTTTTGTATATCAACATGCGATAGAGTTTGGACAAATGACTCTATCACATGTCGATATACAAAAATTTCCCAACCGTGCTAAAAAACTCAATTCTAGTGCTTGTACTACATAACTGGTACCAAAACAGGGCTCTCCCAATCACTAATTGTGACCCGCTGGCAACAACCAACATAACGAGTGTGGACACCTGAAGATAAATATCAAATAGGGGAAAAGCACCTGCAACAAGAGAGGCAATAGTTGTAGATACAGGTGAGGATATCGCAGAAATCCCTAATTTAGTGTTTCAGAGAACAAACGATAGATTGTGAATTAGGGATTTTTGCAATATCATCATCTAAATCTACATCTATTTTATTTACATTGGAATGCAACCTGCTGATATTGATACTGCACTAGCCAAGCACAATGGAGGCATCAATTCTAATGTGAATTTTAGTACTCAAGGTATACATTTTCTATTCGAATTTTGATTAATGAATATTTAATACAAGAAAACATATTCAATTTTTTAAGGTGGATTGGTTGTGATGATGAGACGCACCATTTAGATGTTAACTGTGACAGTCTCTTGGTTTCAGGCAATGCAGAAAGAGAAGCCTAGTTCAATATGCAATCTCAATTCATATACATAGGATATCAGGTGGAGTTGAAAAACACAACAAGGTTGCATTTTTTATAGAGGTCTTTAATTGTGTATTTTAAGTTATAGACCATCGCGAAAAATGTAAACGTGTTGTGTTTTTTCAACTCCACCTACTATCCGTGCATATTCTGCTTGTGTTGCACGCGCATTCTCGATTCAGAGTGGGAAAAATCTTATTTTCGATGTGAGGGAGAGAAGCCAAACACAAAGAACACGCAAATAAACATGATAGCTACAAAACATAAATGTAGGTATCACAACAGCTGAGAAACATAAATGTAGGCATCATGGTCCCAATTGTCTGGAGACACAACATAATTGAATTCTATACCCAAACGATGCAACACAACCACTACTATAGTTCTAAGTTGACATTGTGGATCTAAAAACCATATATAGATTCCTTATCTTTGGTTTTTGGATCCCGCAGTGTCCACTTAGAACTGCAGGAGTAGTGGTTGTGTTGCATCATCTGGGTATAGAATTCAATTATGTTATGTCTCCAAACAATTGTGACCATGATGTGTACATTTATGTTTCTCAACTGTTGTGTCCCAAGACCCCTTATGACCCTTTATGACCCATTACGATCCCTAAGAATACATCTTAGAGGTCTTAAAGTGTCGTAAAGGGTCATAAGAGGATCCTAGGAGGGGCCAGATGAGCTTCCACCTTCACGTGGTTGGCCCTATTAAGTAGAGAATGTTAAACTATTATCGAAACAAAGAGAAGCTCAATAATTTATATCTGAATACCAATTTTGTTCTTATCAAACCGTCAAAACATTTAAATAGCCTTTTAAACTACTATTAAAAATAAAATATTTAGTCAACATTTACTTACAAATTTGTGTGCTTGTCTAAGTTTGTTATGCAGATCAAGTTGTACGACCTTACTTGAACAAGATCTATTCTGAAGGTTGTACAACTTGATCTGCGTATCAAACTCAGACAAGCACACAAATTTGTAGGTAAACAAAGCTTTCTTAGTTAGTTTGATTTTTCTTGAGGCTATGAATATACGGTACAATGAAAATGCTTTGTTCAATATCACCGTCACATTTTTTTTTAACCAAAAATTAGTATTGGTCAATTTTTTGACCTTTAAATAACATTAATTTTGACGACAATGCTATGCATTTGACGTCAATTTCATCAAATATTGGTTGACAATTTTGTCACAATTTCGACGTCAAGTTTGCCAAAGTTGGTCTCAATTCTGCCAGCTTCATGCGATTAGTTCGACGAAGAGTCAGTTGATAAGTTGACTACTACTCAGGTCAAAATTTTGACAGTGGGTTTTCCTGTAGAATAATCGATGAAAAAACATCAACCACAATTTTAGTCATCTATTCGACCAATTTGTGTAGAAAATTTGACCAATTCTCGTCAAAAAATAGGGTAAAATTTACTAGGGTGAAGATTAGTATTTAAGGAGTGTTTAGGTAGTTGTTTAGGAGGGAGGGGGTAGCAGTTGAAAAGTGAATTTGTGGAAAAGATAGTGTAGACTTGGTGATGCAAGAGAAGGGACAGGAGGGGCCAGTGTTAGAATAACTATTGAGGGGGGGGGGAATCAGTTATCCACAGTCCCAAATTACAAAATGTATCACATAAAACAAATTCAGTTAATTCTACAGCTCAGTAACATAGAATACTAAACTATATGTGCCTTTACCGATTACCATTTAATTTCCCATAGTGATTGCCGACCAAATCAAATATGCAACATGAAAAGTATGATAACCAAACAATCACCACATAAACACATAACATAAATATTTAACATGGAAACCCTATAAAGGGGAAAACCACCTGGGACCTGTAACCCAAAATATTTTCACTCTTCTGAAGTGAGCTCGGTGAAGATCCCACCTTGTTAAAGGTTACAAAATACACTATAAGGTGTGATCTTGTTAAAGGATTTAACACTAGCAGTTATCGTCCATCCAACATTCACTATCGGGTTGATAGGATAACAATGTACATTCTATGAATGACATAATAAGACTTTCAAGTCCACTCGGTTAAGATATTTTTCTGTTACAATGGTTAAATTGAAATAGTAAGTGATCTGATTATAATACAACTTGATTTTTTAGATGTTCAGATCTATTCTAAGCCCATAAAAATCCTCTAATCAATTTTTCAATTTAGTACATCAATATTCAATAACTTACTATCCCTCGGTAAAGCTCTCTAACACTCGATACTATTCTACAGTTCAATTCTTCTTCAACCAGTATGATCAGGCATGCATGAAGCTATGTTCACACGATATCTATGCAGTCTCCTTCTTCCATCATCCTTCTCAATAATGAAACCAATGTCTCTTATATAGACAAGTAAACCATTTTCTTTTCATCCATCAGATTTTGTTGCTTAATCTCCTTCATTGATTTTTCCGCTTAAACCTTCCTCGGTAGATGTGTCAATGACTTGTTTCAATTCCATCCTTTAGATCTTCTTCAAATTTTGTTAGTAATTGATCTCATAACAAACTTTACCTTCCACCTTGAAATCATACACTTTACAACTCATCAATTTCTGTTAGCTAAACTAAACATTTAGTTCTTTCATCCATACTCGGTTAACAAAGAAATGTGTCAGCGAACACAAGCTCGATTAGTACTATCACTCGGTATACACTACACTGGCTCGGTGTATATTGAAGTGCTTCATTTACTGACCACACTACTTTGTTAAGTTTTTCTTCCAACTTCATAACAGATTACTGTAACATAATCAAGTTAACAATATGAAGTCATAGACTCATCAATAAGTTACCAAGAGTATTCCTTATCCTCATCTATCATATCCATCTTCCTCTATGTAGATATCTCAGCTCTTCCTCTTTTCTCTCCACTCTACAGATGTTTAGATGTGTGCAACCAACATGATAAGTACTATCAAAACTAGTTGACATCAATGACAACATAATGACTGATTTAATTATGTTACATAACATTTCAGTACTCGATGATCTCTAATCACTAATCTTCAAGTCATTCAGGTATTCAATCAATTGTAGTTCATCAATCTCTCCCTTTGGCATTGATGGTAACTCAAGAAATATGAAATATACCATACACATACCAAACATGAATTCTACAACTATGTAAGAAAATGGTGTAGCTCGGTAAGCTCTCCCTAGCTTGATACTTAATATGTTTAATCACTACGATACATAGAAGCATTGCAAGTACAGACTTTCCTTTGCAAATATGATCTTTCCAGCTCTCAGATTCCTTCTTTTGTTCTTAGCAAAAAATCTGAAAAAACTCTCCCTGACTTTCTAAGATTATCCCTCCCTTAGATAGATGTTCCAGTGATCTCTCAGTTTGTCATATTGTTTATCTCTCCCTTTGACAACAATGCCAAAGAAACACATAAACATACAGCTCTATAGTAGCCATGTGACTCTCTATTGTCTGGTGCATACAACATATCTCGGTATACTGATATGCAAATAGTTGTTCCTGAAATCTTTCACAACCTTAGATAGAATCCAAAGTGTGAACTGTGTTGCATCAACATGAATGATCTTCTGATAAGATTAGGCTGATGCAACTGCCAGATCACATTAGTGACTGGTAGATAGGGGACGGATCCCAAGTCTAGTCCTTAAGTATTCAAAAGTTTCCTTCGGTAGAGGCTTGGTAAAAATATCAGCAAGTTGCTCTTTTGATGTAACATATTCTAGTTTTACTTGCTTCTCCTGTACCTGTTCTCTTAAGTAGTGATACTTAATAGAAATATGCTTGGTCTTTGAGTGCATTGCAGGATTCTTAGAAATATTTATTGCACTTGTGTTGTCACAATATATAATCACTGGCTCAGTGATTACCTCATTCATCCCTTCCAACACTTGCTTGATGTAAGAAATGTTTGAACAGTTTGTAGCAGCAGCAACATATTCTACTTCGGCAGTAGACTAAGAAATACAAGGTTATTTCTTACTTGTCCAAGTAACAAGTCTTTCACCAAAGAAAAATTCTCCTCCGGTGGTACTCTTTCTGTCATCTATATTTCCAGGCCAATCTGCATTGGTGTAGACTCTTAGTTCAAACTTGCCTTCCTTCTGATACCATAATCCATAGTCCTATGTTTTCTTTAGGTATCTTAAGATTCATTTTGTAGCAACCATGTGTGACTCCTTAGGATTTGTAGGAAATCTAGCAACAATCCTCACAGCATGTGCAATATCTGGTCTACTGTGTACTACATACATCAACTTACCAATCATAGATTGGTACAATGTCTAGTTGACCTCTGTAGACTCATCATCTTTAGTCATTTTGCAACCTATAACCATCGATGTTCCAACCGGTTTAGTATCTTCCATGCTAAATATTCTCAATACTTCCTTTATGTACTTTGATTGTGTGATGAATATTCCATCATTCTGTTGAATAACCTGCAAGCCTAGAAAGAACTTAATCTCTCCAAACATAGACATTTCAAATTGTTTTCGCATCTCATCAACAAATGATTTATAGATATGATCTTGTCCTCCAAAAATTATGTCATCCACAAATATTTCAGCAATCAAAATAGTGTCATCGGACTCTCCTTTCATATACAAATTGTTGTTTTCACTAGTTCTAACAAAACCAATACTTAACAAATAAGTATGCAGCCTTTCATACTAGGCTCTAGGTGCTTTCTTTAAACCATATAAAGCTTTGTGTAGTCTACATACCATGTCTTTCTTGTCTGGATCAACAAACCCTTCTGGTTGTTCTATATAGACCTCCTCTTCTAGTATCCCATTTAGAAAAGAAGACTTAACATCCATTTGATAGACTTTAAACTTCTTATGTGTTGCATATGCAAGTAACATGCAGACTCCTTCTAGTCTAGCAATAGGTTCAAAAGTTTCACCATAATCTACACCTTCCTCTTGTGCATATCCCTTGCATACAAGTCTAGGTTTATTCCTTGTAACCTCTCCATTCTCATTCAACTTATTCCTAAAAATCCATTTAGTACTGATAACATTCTTATCTTTAGGCCTAGGTACTAAGGTCCATGTCTTGTTTTTCTCTATCTGTTCTATCTCTTTATTCATTGCATTTACCCATTCATCATTCTCCAGTGAAACCTTAACATTTTTCAGTTCAAACTCACAAATTAAGCATGTACCTTGTCTTAACTTACTTCTTGTCAGCATGCCAGCTTTCTTGTCTCCAATGATTTGGTTCTCAAGATGATGTCTTATGACAAATCTTGCCATCACTTGATCTCTTCTTTGTTGTTCATCATGTTCAAGTTCATTTGCTTTCTCGGTAGCTCCTTCCTGATCCTCGGTTTCCCTTTGTTGTTCCTCGATGTTGTTTTCCTGATGCTCGGTCAACTCAGCCTATGGCTTCGGTAGATGCTCTGGATGTTCAATGTAAGTGAATCTACCATAGTCTTTCGGCTCCCTAGTGCTTTCTTCACCATTTTTATCATCAAATTCATCAACTCTGACATTGAAACTTTCAATCATTTTATTAGTAACTTTATTCAAACACTTGTAAGATTTGCTCTTAGTGGACTATCCAAAAAATATCCCTTCATCCCCTTTAGAATCAAACTTTCCATTTATTTCATCTTTAAAAATAAAACATTTTCTACCAAAAATTCTGAAGTAACTTATAGTCAGTTTGTGACCAAACCATAGCTCGTAGGGTGTTTTGTTTGTGTCCTTCTTCAATTGTACTTGATTTAGAACATATATAGTTGTGCTAACTGCTTCTCTCCAGTATGTCTGAGCAACATTCTTTTGTAACATCAGTGTCCTTGAGCAATCAACAATTGATCTATTCCTCCTTTCAATAATCTCGTTCTACTAAGGTGTTCTTGGGGCAGAAACCTATCTTTTTATACCATGATCATTACAATAGTTAGTAAATTCATCAGAAATAAATTCACCACCTCTATCAGATCTCAAGCATTTTATTTCTTTCCTAGTTTCTTTCTCTACTTTTGCTTTATACCATTTAAACATCTTAAATGCCTTAGATTTCTCCTTTAAAAACATTACTGTCTACAAACAAAATAAAATATCTATCTCCATAGTAACTCTATGTTCTCATGAGACCACATAGGTCAGTGTGAACTAACTCCAAAATTCTCTTTGTTGAATAGTCTTTACTCTTAAAACTAGATTTTATCATCTTATCTTTCTGACATTGATGACACATAACATGATCCGATTTTTCTAGGCTAGGCAGACCTCTAACCTTTTTCTTTCTACTAATTTTAATCATGTTATCAAAGTTTACATGACATAAGCCTTTATGCCATAACCATGCATCCTCATTTTTCATCATTAAATAGGAACACTCAGCATTGTCAAGATAAAACAAGTTACCTTTGGTTTGTGCTCCTATTCCAACAAGTTTTCCTCCATCATTAAATATCTTTACTTTCTTTCTCTCAAAAGCTACTCAGTGACCTGATTTTTTAAGTTGTGCCACACTTAGCAAATTGTAATTTAGTCCTTCTACCCAATAAGCAATATCACATTTGATTTGATCATTTATCAATAAATATCCTTTTCCTCTAACCATACATGGTGTATCATTAGCCATTTTTACAGATCCTCCATTATATTGCTCAAGATGATCAAATTTTTCTTCATCACCAATCATGTGATGTGTACAACCACTATCAATGATCCATGTATCATTTTTATTAACTTTAGAAATGAGTGATGTCTCTACATACCTTTCTTCTTCCTCAGAATCATCCTTCATCACAACAAATACTACTTCAACATCATCATCTGTATCAGAATTAATATCATTCTCTTCAGCAATGTAACATACCTTTTTGCCCTTATCATTGTTGTCTCGGTTATCCATGTTGTAGTGTCGGTAAATTCTATTGTTTCTCCTCCCATAGCTTCCTTCACCAGATCGATCTATGTTTCTATCATCTTCTTTCCTGTTTGGGCATCTAGCAGTAATATGACCAACTTCTTTACAGTTAAAACATGCTAAAGGTAATTTACCCCTATATCTATCTTTACCTTTAGGTAACCTCTGAGCCATAAGAGCTTCAAGTTCATCAAGCTCATCATTAGTGTTACTGTCACTATCATCCTTATTATTTCTATTGCTAGACTTACCGATCTTCAGAGAAGTCATGAAAGTAGACTCAACAGATGGTACAACACTATTATCAAAGCTGTTTAACTCAAAATTTGTTAGCTTACCAATCAAATTATCAAGAGTGGGAGTAATTTTAGGTGTAGACCTCATTTCATGTATTACAGATATTATGATTGCATAAATAGGTAATAAGGTCCTTAGAAATTTTCTTACCACTGTATCTTCATCAATGACACCACCAAATCCTCTAATAGCATTAACTACCTCCTTTATTTGGTTTGTATACTACACTATATTTTCTCCTTCTTTCATTTTCATATCATTGAATATTCCTCTTAAACTTTCACCTCTGGCTCTCTTGACATTTGCATCACCACTATAAACTTGAGTAAGTTTATCCCACATTTCCTTTGAAGTAAGGCAATCCTTGACATCATCAAATTCAGCATCTGATAGAGCAGCAGCAATCTCCATCATAGTAACATTATGCTCATGTCTATCTCTCAATTGATCAAGATTCAAAGGTCCAGTAGGTGGTGCTAAGTAGCCATTATCCAATAGAGTGAGGGCTGAATTCTGAATTCCAGATATATGAAGTCTCATTTGGCTTTGCCATATTGTAAAGTTTTCCTTGTTTAACTTCGGCACTTCCCTCTTATAAATTTTGTGATCTTTCTACTAAAGTCCTTAAAACTCTGTTCCAAGCAACCAATATGCTCTAATGCCAATTGTTAGAATAACTGGGGGGGGGAATCAGTTATCCACAGTCCCAAATTACAAAATGTATCACATAAAACAAATTCAGCTAATTCTGCAACTTGGTAACATAGAATACTAAAATGTTTGTGCCTTTACCAATTACCAATTAATTATTACCGACCAAATCAAATATGCAACATGAAAAGTATTATAACCAAAAAATCACCACATAAACACATAACACAAAGATTTAACGTGGAAACCCTATAAAGGGAAAAACCACCTGGGACCAGTAACCCAAAATATTTTCACTCTTCTGAAGTGAGCTCGGTGAAGAGCCAACCTTGTTAAAGGTTACAAAACACACTACAAGGTGTGACCTTGTTAGAGGATTTAGCACTAACAATTATCATCCAACCGGCATTCACTATGGGGTTGACAAGATAACAATGTACATTCTATGAATGGCATAATAAGACTTTCAAGTCCACTCAGTTAAGAGATTTTTCTGTTACAATGGTTAAATTGAAATAGTAGGTGATCTGATTATAATACAACTTGATTTTGCATATGTTCAAATCTATTCTAAGCCCATAAAAATCCTTTGATCAATATTTCAATTCAGTACATCAATATTCAATAACTTGTTATCCCTCGATAAAGCTCTCTGATGCTCGGTATTGTTCTGTAGTTCAGTTCTTCTTCAACCAATCTAATCAGGCATGCATGAATTTGTGTTCACACGATATCTCTGCAGTCTCCTTCTAGCATCCTTCTCAACAATGAAACCAATGTCTCTTATATAGACAAGTAAACTATTTTCTTTTCATCCATCAGATTTTTCTGCTTAATCTCCTTCATTGATTTTGTCACTTAAACCTTCCTTGGTAGATGTGTCAATGACTCATTTTAATTTTTTCCTTTAGATCTTCTTCTAATTTTGTTAGTCGTTGATCCCATAACAAACTTTATCTTCCACCTCGAAATCATACACTTTACAGCTCATCAATTTCTATCGGCTAAACTAAACATTTAGTTATTTCATCCATACTCAGTTAACGAAGAAATGTGTTGGCAAACACAAGCTCGGTTAGTACTATCACTCAGTATACACTACACTGGCTCGATGTATACTGAAGTGCTTCATTTACCGACCACACTGCTTTGTTAATTTTTGCTTCCAACTTCATAATAGATTACTATAACATAATCAGGTAAAAAATATGAAGTCATAGACTCATCAATAAATTACCAAGAGTATTCCTTATCCTCATCTATCATATCCATCTTCCTCTATGTAGATATCTTATTTCTTCATCTTTTCTCTTCACTATACAGATGTTTACATGTGTGCAACCAACATGATAAGTACTGTCAAAACTAGTTGACATCAATGACAACATAATGACTGATTTAATTATCTTACATAACATTTCAGTACTCAATGATCTCTAATCACTGATCTTCAAGTCATTCAGGTATTTAATCAGTTGTAGTTCATCAGCTAGAAATGGCACACCCTAACCTGATCCAGCTTTCTCAACAACATGCGGAAGCAACAAACACAACAATGAGAGAGATAGAGAATGCAAAATTTTCATATATTATCTTCAAATTGATTCATACATGTCAGGCTATAAGGCCTTCCCAATTTTGGCCAGATATTACAATCAGGTACAGAAGTCCTCAAACATGCAAGGATGTGCAGATAATCTCCAATCTTCTATCTCCTATCTTCTATCAAAAAACTTACCCCCTAAAATCTAACCAAAAAACTACATTTATACAAGAGGCTACCGAACCAAGTTAGCCTTCAAATCCATAATCAATGAAAGGAATGACCATATCTAGGTCCACACGCTTCCCAATGATGGATACCAACATTAAATCTACAACCCAAATTAAATGCACAAGTCAGCCTCAAAAGAAATCCAAATAAACTCGTTGGTAAGCAAAGTCAACCGAGCACCAGACAAGCATCACCGAGCGCTAGGGAAAATAACCAAGCGCTAGAGAGATAACCGACCAACACCAACGAACAAAGGAAACTAAGCAACACTAAACCAACTCGGTCGAAGCAGGAACCGAGCAACACAAACAAACTCAAATATGTTTTTTGTGACATAGAATTGACAAGGACCCGAGATGCTCCTGCATCAGACACCTGGGGTTATTTGAAATGATTATCTGAATCATGAAATAGGTATGATCCGAGTTGCATCCAACTCAAACTTTCAAATCCAAGAACTATCTTCAATTGGTCTATTCTTCCACTTCACCAGATATTCCATATATTGTTTTCCTCTTGTACTTCTACCAATTCTTTGCTCCAAAATATGCTCAACCTCTTCATTCTGCTTCTTAGGATAATCAGTCGGTACTGCCATGTCTTCTTCAGGTTCATGAAACTCATACAAATCAGCAATGTTGAATATAGGTTATATATCCATGTCATCAAGTAACCCAACTTCATATGCATTTCCACAGTCAAATTTTCTCAAAATCTTGCAAGGCCCAAACTTCTTCATCTTCAACTTCCCATATGTTCCAATAGGAAATCTACCTTTCTCCAAATGAACCATCACTTCATCACCAACATCAAAAGTCTTATGTCTTCTTGATCTATCAGCTCTATCTTTGTATTTCAGATTACTCTTTTCTAGTTTAAGTTTCACATCTTCATGCAATGTCTTCATGTACTCAGCAAATTTTTCTCCTTCAGCACTTCTCTTTCTTTCATCATCAATGTCTCTCAAATTAGATATACCTCTCAATTGTATGTCATTTACAATCTCAAAAGGTGTTTTTCCAGTACTCCTATTCACTGAATTATTGTATGCAAACTCTACTTGTGCCAACACAGAATCTCAATTACCCAGTGTGTCTCCAACTAAACATCTCAAAAGATTACCCAAGCTTCTATTCACAAATTTTTTCTGTCCATCAATTTGTGGGTGAAATGTAGAACTATATTTCAACTCAGTGCCCAACTTTCTCCAAAGAGTCTTCCAAAAGTATCCAACAAATTTATTGTCTTGGTCAGAGATAAACTCCTCGGTAATCCATGTAATCTGACAATTTTCTTAAAGAAAAGATCTGCTACATGTACTGCATCTAATGTCTTTCTACAAGGTATAAAATATGCCATTTTAGAAAATCTATCCACAACCACAAATATAGAATCATTAACTCTTACTGTCTTCGGTAAGCCAAGAACAAAATCCATATTGATGTCAATCCAAGGTTTTTCAAGTACAGCAATCGGTGTATACAATCCAGTATTCTGACAAACTCCTTTTGCAACTTGACAAACTCCACAACTTTTCACAAATTTTTGAACATCTTTATACAACTGTGGCCAAAATTACTTCTCCTTAAGCAAATTCAATATCTTATCAACACCAAAATGTCCAGCCAAACCACTACTATGTTTCTCTTTTATCAAATTAGTTCTCATTACTCCTCTCGGTATACACAACTAAATACCTTTAAACAACATACCTCCTTGCATAAAATATTCATCCCATTTAGTACTTTTTTGATCTTGAATAGGTGCTCTGCACTTTCTCCACAACTTAGAAAAATTAGGATCAAATTCATAAGAATCTCTCATATCATCAAAGCCTAGAATTTCAATTTTCATCTCGATCATCAACAATCTTCTTCTACTCAATGCATCAACAACTCGGTTAGTGACTCCACTCTTACACTTTATCACAAATGTATAAATCTACAAATACTCAACCCATTTCATATGTCTCTGATTCAACTTATTCTAAATACCCAAATACTGTAAAGTTTTATGATTGGTATACAACACAAATTCACTTGGTATCAAATAATGTCTCCATTTCTTCAATTCTTGAACAATAGCATAGAATTCTTGATCATACACAGAATATTTCCTTTTTGCATCATTCAACTTTTCACTAAAAAAAGCAACAGGTTTACCTTCTTGACTCAACACAGCTCCAATTGCACTTCCACTTGCATCACATTCTACTTGGAATACCTTATTGAATTTAGCAACCTTCTGCTTCAGAGTCTCAAAACTTTTATTAGCTCCATGTGTCCACTTGAATTCTCTTTTGTCTCCTCTCATAGTTTCAGTCATAGCATTATAAATTGAATTGAAATTCCTAATGAAATTTTGGTCAAAACTTGCCAATCCATGAAATGATCTTACCTCACTAGCATTCACAGGTGTAGGCCAATTCAAAATAGCTTCAACCTTTTCAGGATCCATTTTCAAACCATCAGCTGAAATCACCAATCCTAAATACACAATCTCCTCTTTCATGAATGAACACTTTTTTAGATTTATCAGCAACATTTCTTCTTTCAATCTCTGCAAAACTTGTCTAACATGCAACAAATGTTCTTCTCTAGTCTTACTAAATATCAGAATATCATCAAGGTATACAATCGCAAAATTACCCAAGAATTTCTTCAAAACTTCATTCATCAACCTCATAAAAGTACTCGGTGCATTAGTTAAACCAAAAGGCATAACCAACCACTCATACAAACCTTCTTTTGTCTTGAAATCAGTCTTCCATTCATCACCTTCTCTGATTCCAATCTGATGATACCCACTTTTCAAATTGATTTTGGTAAAATACTTTTCTCCAGTCAAACTATCCATTATATCATCCATTCTCGGTATAGGAAACCTATACTTCACTGTTATCTTGTTGATTTCTTTGGAATCAGTACACATTATCCATTCTCTATTCTTCTGAGGTGCCAATATCACAGGTACTGTACAAGGACTCAAAATTTCTCTGATCAAACCTTTCTCCAACAATTCTTGAATCTGTCAGTTCAATTTGTAATTCTCGGTAGGTGTCAACTAATGAGGTGCCTTATTCGATAAACTAGCTCTGGGGATGAGATCCATGCAATGATCAATGCTCCTCTTCAGTGGAAAACCATCAGGTACATTATCAAAAATGATTTCACCATACTCGGTGAGTAACTTATCAATCTCCTCAGGGACATTATCCTCTATTTTCTTACTTGGTTTGTTAGGAATCACAGCAAAACATATATTATTCCTCTTCAAATCCTTAACAAAATTTCTTCCTTCCATCAAGTAAACTTTCACATATGTGCAAACATTACTAACAGGTTCTTCCATCAAAGGTAACAAGATTTGTTTTTTTCCATCAGCCAAAATAGTATACTTATGCAATCTCCCATCATATATAGCATGTCTATCATATTACCAAGGTCTACCCAACAAAATGTGACAACAATCCATAGGCATGATATCACATAACACCTTATCATAGTACTTTCCAATTTTCAAATTCACATAACATTGTTCACTTACCAAGAGTGTATGCTCATCTTTGATCCATGAAATTTGATAGGGCTTCGGATGTTCCAACCTTTTCAACTGCAACTTTGTGACCATCTCTTCATATGTCAGATTCTCCGAGCTACAACTGTCAATGATTACCTTCCAAACTTTGTCAAAAACTCTACATCTAGTCTTGAACAAACTTTTCCTTACCGGATCTTCCTTTTTACCTTCATTCCAAAGTGCTCTTCTTACCATCAAGTTACTTTCCTTCTCAGGTTCATTCGGTGACTCTTCTTGCACCAAAGCATTTCTACTACTACCAGCCTTCTTGATTGCATGTGTACACTTAAATGATCTATGTCCTTCTTCTCCACAATTATAACAAGTTCCTTAGAAACTGCCTCTGTTATACCTCGGTAGTTACTTCCTCTACCTCTAGATGAAATTTCACCTTTCCACTCAGTCTTGCCTTTATCCAGAGTTATCTTTTTTGGTTCAGATCTACTATTTTCACCATGGGATCTACCTCTTCCTCTAGGGAATCTACTACCTCTACCTATTTATCTTTGCTCATGCCTCTTATTCAATTTCTCCTCAGCTTTCAATGCAAATTGATAAGCCTCTTCAATGTTCTCCAATTTGACCAAACTGATTTCTTCTTAGATGGAAACTCTCAAACCATTCAAGTATCTAGAAATTCTTTCCACATCATCTTCATCATGTCTAGATCTGATATCTAATCTATAGAATTCCTCAGTGTATTCCTTTACCAAGCTATCTTTCTACCTTAAACTTTGCATTCGCCTAACTAGGTTAATCTGATAATCACAAGGTAAGAACTTTCCTTTCAATTTATTCACCATTTTACTCCATACCTTGATTTTGTCTTTGCCTTTCCTCTTTCTATCCAGCTGCAGATGTTCCCACCATAAGGATGCATGACTTTTCAACTTTGTGCTTGCAATTTTCACCTTCTTTTCCTTAGGTACATTTTCATACTTGAAATACTTTTCCATCTCAGTGATCCAATCCACTAATTCATCAGAATCTAATTTTTCACCATACTCAAGAGGATAAAAGTGTGGTGTAGACTTCAAATTTGTCAAAGCCTTCAAGAATCTTTCCTCACCCTAATCCATCATAGGTACAGGTTCTACATCACCTTGTTCTACCTTAATTTCATCATCACTAACATCTTCAAGATGTCTTCCTCTTCTCTGGGTTGTTGCAACAGTTTCTAATCTAGCAGCAAGTTGTCTCAACATGTCTGCCAATCCTGGATCCGCATCTCACCTCCCATGAACCATCTTGAAAACCCTTTGTAACGACAGGTCAGATCACAACCTGCTACCCCACAATAATTCAACTAGGGCTTCACAAGAAGAAACCTACAAATCTAGATTCACAAACCTAGATCCAGATCTCACCTCACTCTAATACCACCTGACGTAAGAGAAGGGATAGGAGGGGCAAGAAATGGCACAGCCTAACCTAATCCACCTTGCTCAACAATACACGGAAGCAACAAACACAACAATGAGAGAGAGAATGCAGAACTTTCATATATTATCTTCAAACTTCATACATGTTGGGCTGTAAGGCCTTCCCAATTTCAGTGAGATGTTACAATCAGGTATAGAAGTCCTCAAACATATTAGAATCTATAGATAATCTCCTATCTTCTACCAAAAAACTTACCCCCTAAACTCTAACCAAACAACTACATTTATACAAGAGGCTACCAAACAAAGTCATCCTTCGGATCCATAATCAATGGAAGGAACGACCAGATCTAGGTCCACACACTTCCCAATGATGGATACCAACATTAAATCTATGACCCAAATTAAATGTACAATTTAGCCTCAAAAGAAATCCAAATAAACCCGTCGGTAAGCAAAGCCAACTGAGCGCTAGACAAGCATCACCGAGTGCCAGGGAAAATAACCGAGCGCTAGAGAGATAACCAACCAACACTGATGAACAAAGGAAACTGAGCAACACTGAACCAACTTGGTCAAAGTATGAATTGAGCAACACAAACAAACTCAAATATGTTTTTTGTGACACGGGATTGCCAAGGACCTAAGATTCTCCCGCATCACTTGGATCCTGCGAGATCTAGCAGATCAGATTGATTTATGATAGTTGTAATAGCAGAGCTAGTGGTTTGCATGCTTGGAGACAAGGAGATTGCTTGGTGGCTTGTGAGCACAAGTTTAGATCTACCTTAGGGTTTCCATCAGTTACTAATTTGTATTAGAAATGGACTAGCTGGTGTTGGTTTGGATCTTTTTGATCTCGCATAATTACTATTGTTTGTAATTGGCCCTAACCCAAAAGGCCTTACAACTGGGCATGTTAATGGAAATCTGATATTGAGCATATATTCACTAATACATTTGGGGGCATTTTGCGATGGCTATGTGTCGCAATTGCGACAGCTATGTGTCGCAATAGCAACACCCATAGACGTCGCTATTTTTTAGTCGCAAATTGCGACGTCTATGGGTAGCCATCGCAATTGCGACACATATCCCATCGCAATGTGACTAAGATTTGTTAGCGGCATGGGCGTCGCCCCCCCGTCGCATGGCTTCGGAGGGCCGTCGCAATCGCGACGGGCCTCCCAAGCAATTGCGACGGGTGCCTGCATCACATTACGACGAGTTGCCGTCGCAATTGCGACGCCCGTGGGTGGATTAAAAAAAAAAATTATTTAATACATTGCTAATGAACCAAATTAATGCTTTTTTCTTTCAACAAATGAGGACAGCCACTGTAAAGACAACATGATAATGTACACTCACTTTAAGGACAGTCACAAATGAGGACATCTCACAATGACTGTCCCTAGTGTAATTGCCACTTGAATGTATTGCTATTCAGCCACATTAATGCTTTTATTCTTCAACAAATGAGGATAGTCACTCTAAAGACAACATGATAATGTACACTCACAGTGAGTGTACATTATCATGTTGTCTTTACAGTGACTATCCTCATTTGTTGAAGAAGAAAAGCATTAATGTGGCTGAATAGCAATACATTCAAGTGGCAATTACACTAGGGACAGTCACTGTGAGATGTCCTCATTTGTGACTGTCCTTACAGTGAGTGTACATTATCATGTTGTCTTTACAGTGAGTGTACATTATCATGTTGTCTTTACAGTGTCAATATATGCATTATTACTTAAACTGAAGAGTACTCTAAATAATATGTCATTGTGGAGTTCTGATTGCTTCCAATTTGATATACGCTTGTTCTACTTATGTATCCAGCATCATGTAAGAAAAGTTGATGCTTTTAAAATAGATGCATTTAGCCATGAAATGCATGTGCATGTTACATACAAGATTCCAAGGCCCAAAACTGATTACTCATTATAATTCATGTACAGAATGATAATCAACCACAACGAGGCATGCGTAGGCGCTGCTTAGATTTTGAGGCATCAGAAGCTCGTAGAAGAAACTTGACCAATGGCTCATGGAATGCAACAAACTTATTGCCTAAAACAGGAGCATTGGTAACCACAGATGATAGTTTTGAAAAGAACACTTCACCATCAATGTCACGTGAGGGAACTACAATTTCTGATGGCAAGCAACTTGTAGTATATAAGAGAGATGCAGGTACAGATGCTGGGAATACATTGCTAATGAACCACATTAATGCTTTTTTCCTTCAACAAATGAGGACAGTCACTATAAAGACAACATGATAATGTACACTCACTGTAAGGATAGTCACAAATGAGGACATCTCACAGTGACTGTCCCTTGTGTAATTGCCACTTGAATGTATTGCTATTCAGCCACATTAATGCTTTTCTTCTTCAACAAATGAGGATAGTCACTCTAAAGACAACATGATAATGTACACGGGCTGTAAGTGTACATTATCATGTTGTCTTTATAGTGACTGTCCTCCTTCAAGTGGCAATTACACAAGGGACAGTCACTGTAAAGGCAACATGATAATGTAGAGAAACATTGTCATTTGTATTTTCAATAGTGCCGAGAGAGATTCCCTCCGCGAAATCACAGCTACAATTTCTGAGTACGTTGGGTTTATTTTTCTTTTGTCATTATTATGTAATCTGGTATTCAGCTGTTACAGAGCTAAAATACCCAGAAATGAGGACATATCTGTGTTGAATTTATTGTTAGCGGCTTTGGTTATTTAGAAGTTTAATTTTATTTGTTCATCTTTCAAGCACAAACATTTTGTGGACCGTAACATCTTCATTGTTTCGGGTATGCAATGAAACAGCCGTAACTTGCAACTACCTTCACGGTACTTGTGTACATTATCATGTTGTCTTTACAGTGACTATCCTCATTCAAGTGGCAATTACACAAGGGAGAGTCATTGTGAGATGTCCTCATTTGTGACAAGGACAGTCACACATGAGGACATATCACAGTGACTGTCCCTTGTGTAATTGCCACTTGAATGTATTGCTATTCAACCACATTTATGGGCCCGTTTGGACCACAGCACACAGTAGCATCTACAAAGAAGAATATCCCAGGTGTAACAAGTTGTAAGAATATACCAACAGTTCTAAGAAGTTCCCTAGCACATAGTAGCATCTACAGAGAAGAATATACAACATGAGGGCAGCCACTGTAAAGACAACATGACAATGTACACTCATTGTATGTGTACATTATCATGTTGTCTTTACAGTGACTGTCCTCATTCAAGTGGAAATTACACAAGGGACAGTCACTGTGAGATGTCCTCATTTGTGACAAGGACAGTCACACATGAGGACATCTCACAGTGACTGTCCCTTGTGTAATTGCCACTTGAATGTATTGCTATTCAACCACATTTATGGGCCCGTTTGGACCGCGGCACATAGTAGCATCTACAGAGAAGAATATCCCAGGTGTAACAAGTTGTAAGAATATACCAACAGTTCTAAGAAGTTCCCTAGCACATAGTAGCATCTACAAAGAAGAATATGGGTCAACAAGGTTGACTTCAAAGCCATGCAATCTAATGGTAATAGTAATATCATAATTTGACATACTATCAGAAATACTTCCTAAATAGACTATTCAATCTTATAAGAGATGGATTCATGAGAACTATTATTTATGAAATATGAGTCAATGACTTTAATTAAAAAAATTACACAATCTAATTCTTGTAAAAATATCAAAATTTGACACATTGAAAATACCTTCCAAAAGTATCGTTAATTGATTAATATGAATCACTACTCATGAAATATAATTTTATAAACCTAATCTAAAAACTACACAATAAAAATCTTAATAGCAATATTGTAAGAAACTATTCCCAAAAGCAAGCCTAACAAAATTTGATGAAAATAATTTTTGTTTCACTCAACTTTGACATTCACAACTTCCTCTTTTATTATAATAAGAAAAAAAATGTCTTTTTAGATATACCTCATGAACCATACTCGAATAATCTATCATTTTTCTTCTCAAAAACATATTTGCAGAGCCTGCTTCTTTTACTTGTTTGTACTTTTATCTCTCTGATGGAAAGGGTTCCTTCAGGACACATTTTTCCAAGTTCACTGCTTGAGATATTTGAGGAGGGTTCCCCTGCTTGAGTATCCATCGAACCCATATTCGAGTAGTTCTACAATTGCACAGTCTAAATTAATAATACTGACAATTGAATGACGAATGATGATACATAGAATTGATATAAACTAATCCTAAAAACACTAAAACATTATTAATATATTTATATTTCATAAATAAAATTGATATAAAAGATCTGGAAAGATACATTAAAAAATAGAAAAACAGTAATTTATAATAGAAGGAAACTTAAATTGCTATTTAAAAAAAAAACAAGAGTCTTAAATCTTATCATTTTGTTTCATTATCATCCATAAGTACACACCTCTAGCATAATAATTATATTTTACCACCCATAAAATGAAAAAAAGATTTTCACAAGAGAAATTGAAGCTAGATTATAAAAATGAACCATCTTATTGGAAACTGGAACTGTTATCATACCCAAAAGGACTACAAAATTTCACCTTATCATACCCAGATTGTTGCTTTGCCTGGCGGAGGGAAATTTGATCAGTAAAATTGACACAGAGTATGTTGTCTCCATTGTCATGCTGGATAACAAAACACCAACTTTAATGGGCATGTATTGTCCCTTGTGTAATTGCCACTCGAATGCATTGCTATTTGATGCAGGGGCATCCCTAATGCAAGCCAAAGACACCATGATTGAAGGAAGTTGCCATGAAGCCAAGGAGTCAAATCCTATCAATTGGAACATAAGATTTTCACCTTGGAGCTTTGAAGGATTGACTGGTGAAAGGTCCTTTTGATTGACAAATCAGAGTCTTTTTGAATGACAAATCAGAGTCTTTTTGAATGACAATAAATTAGAATAGGAGTTTTAGATGTTTTCTTGGTTTGTAATAAATATTAAGGATTGATTTTATCTCCTTATAAACATCCACTTGTTGGACACAAGACCCCTTGGTGACTTATAAACCTTGGGCATCTTTTGAGTCCTTGGATGAAATGAGCATAGTAAGTGTTTATTAGGTGTCTTTTAGATGTTGTTAAGAAGTTTGAAGGTCCAAAATAACTTTAATAAGGTTCCTAAAGTTTCACAACACATTTTTAACCTTCTCGGCAAAGTTGTTTGCAAAGTTGTAATGCAACTTTAAAAGTTGCTTAGCAAAGTTGACATTTGTTGGATAAACTGTTCTAACCACCTAGATGGTTGAACCAATGTTTGGAGATCCTATTTTAGGCTTCAAATGGTTGAAGACAGACAGAGAACCAGTATTGTAATCATTTTGCTTTCATAAAAAATAAAAATAACCCTGTTTTAGTGCATTTCTGGTGAAAAATGAACTCTGTACGGCTGTACGGATGGTGGTTGGATGATAAAATTTGCCTGGAAGTTGTAATAGTGACATCTGATGCTTTGGAAGTTGGTTTGATTGATTCTCTTTATTTTATATCTAAGTTATTTCAAATTTTTTGTGCATTGTTTACAAACCCTCATTTTCAGGGTTTGACTGATGTAAAGACCTTAACTCACGTTTCAACCATTGGAATTCCTTCTTCCTTGGTGGAATGAGAGTTAAGGATGTATATTTGTATATTCTAAAAGCCCTGACTACTCTGCATCACTATTGAACCACATTAATGCTTTTTTCCTTCAACAAATGAGGACAGTCACTGTAAAGACAACATGATAATGTACACTCACTGTAAGGATAGTCACAAATGAGGAAATCTCAGAGTGATTATCCCTTGTGTAATTGCCACTTGAATACATTGCTATTGAACCACATTAATGCTTTTTTCCTTCAAGTGGCAATTACACAAGGGACAGTCACTGTGAGATGTCCTCATTTGTGACAAGGACAGTCACACATGAGGACATCTCACAGTGACTATCCCTTGTGTAATTTCCACTTGAATGTATTTCTATTCAACCACATTTATGGGCCTGTTTGGACCACGGCACACAATAGCATCTACAGAGAAGAATATCCCAGGTGTAACAAGTTGTAAGAATATACCAATAGTTCTAAGAAGTTCCCTAGCACATAGTAGCATCTACAGAGAAGAATATACAACATGAGGGCAGCCACTGTAAAGACAACATGATAATGTACACTCATTGTATGTGTACATTATCATGTTGTCTTTACAGTGACTGTCCTCATTCAAGTGGCAATTACAGAAGGGACAGTCATTGTGAGATGTCCTCATTTGTGATAAGGATAGTCACACATGAGGACATCTCAAAGTGATTGATTGTCCCTTGTGTAATTGCCACTTGAATGTATTGCTATTGAACCACATTAATGCTTTTCTTCTTCAACAAATGAGGACAGTCACTCTAAAGACAACATGATAATGTACACTCATTGTAAGGACAGTCACAAATGAGGACATCTCACAGTGACTGTCCCTTGTGTAATTTCCACTTGAATTACACAAGGGACAGTCATTGTGAGATGTCCTCATTTGTGACAAGGATAGTCACACATGAGGACATCTCACAGTGATCGATTGTCCCTTGTGTAATTGCCACTTGAATGTATTGCTATTGAACCACATTAATGCTTTTCTTCTTCAACAAATGAGGACAGTCACTCTAAAGACAACATGATAATGTACACTTACTATAAGGACAGTCACAAATGAGGACATCTCACAGTGACTGTCCCTTGTGTGATTGCCACTTGAATGTATTGCTATTCAGCCACATTAATGCTTTTCTTCTTCAACAAATGAGGATAGTCACTCTAAAGACAACATGATAATGTACACTCACTGTAAGTGTACATTATCATGTTGTCTTTACAATGACTGTCCTCCTTCAAGTGGCAATTACACAAGGGATTTGTGTTTTCATTTGTGTTTTCAACAGCGCCGTAACCCTCCGCGAAATCACATCGGGATATAAGGGCAAAACAAACAAGAACGTTGTCATTTGTATTTTCAACAGCGTTGAGAGAGATAAACAAACTTAAAACTCAGACTTAAGAAAGATGAAGGCAATGCTTCAAAAGGCTGATGCCCTAAATACGGGAAAACATAATACCACCATTAAACAATGCCCTAGTCACCATATCAATGCTGCCAGCTCCGTACCAGTATGCTGACTGCTCACTTTCATCCTGTGATAAAGGTAACTTCATTAATCATACTTGAAATGGCAGCATACGAACTAAAGCTGATGAACATTTATAAACTAAAAGTTTAAAACTACAGATTACAAATGTAGTAGTTTCATACGAAAAGAACTTGATGTCTGAAATTTACCATTAGAAGTATCCAAAGGAATACCATAGTACTGTTGAACTTGGAGAATCAGAGATGATCTACACAGCAAGGAAAAATTTCATGTGTTTATTGAATTTCCTTCTAGTCCTTTGACCTCTAGTTAATCTCCCTATTCTAGATAAACTGCATGTCTCACTTTCCTCTTCTATTCCTATATTTCCCTCACTCGAGGAAGACACTTCTGACAAATACCTATTTGCTGGTACCTGCAAATGGGAGAGATCTTAGAAGACATCAATCTACTATTGATAAGTGTATTAAATAGACTTTCTATAAGGTGTATTGACTTATACCTGTCGATCCATGAGACTGTGCGGGATGCTCTTGAAAGGGGTTCAATTTTCTGCAAATGTAATTCAATTATCGTGAGCATAATCACATCATAATCATAATCACATCCATCATAAGCATCACATAAAAATTAAAAACATTAAAACGTACACATTATAACACTTATAGCTTTTAAATAGATAATGAATAAACTATGTAACCATTTAAGACAAATATATTTCTATCAAGAAATGAATATTAAATACATTAAGGATTGATGGCATACCTTTAAATTTCATCATCATCATCCTCATCATCATCATCATCATCATCATCATCATCATCCTCGTCATCATCATCGTCATCATCGTCATCATCGTCGTCGTTGTCGTCGTTGTCGTCATCATCAACATCATCATCATCAACATCAACATCATCTTCATCATCATCATCATCGTCATCATCTTCTTCTTCTTCTTCATGAAAATTTGTCTCAGGAACATCATCCAATAATTGTCGATCGTGATCATCATCTACATCATCTTCTACTTCTTCGGTATCTTCTTCTTCCATCGCATTATACTTTATCGGCCTTCCTCTCGGTTCATGTCTAACAACAAATGACCAACCCAGTTTATGTGAAACCTCTGAGTAAAATACCTGCTCACATTGGCTTGGAAGAACATAGGGCTCATCCCCAACTGGCTCAAACGACCTTGTATTAACCATTGTAAATCCATTATCATGTTCAATAACAGTTCTATTAGGATCATTTGGATTAAGTCGTAGCCTGTACCATTTGACAACGAAGAGTACTAATTTGAAGGAACTAAAGTCGCACCCAAGTATATCATCCAAAATGCCATAGTATTGATTTTTAGACTCTTGAGGATCTAAGTCATTTCTAGATGAAATATTAGTCACTTGAAAGACTGTAGTTATTCCAGAATCACAAGTTTTCTTCGTGTCATCCAACACTTTGACGCGAAATTTTTGACCATTACAGAACATACCCTTGTGGTGTTTAACCTGCAATAATATGTGAAACATGTCAAAATTATTATATCGTGAGTTGATAAACATACGGGTGATTAATAATTTTGTACGTACCTGGAAATCTCTTAAACCATATGCTAAATCTATTTCCCTTTGCGTAACATTAGAATCTCCATTATGATGAGCTTCTTTAACCAATGAAGATACACCTTCCCATGTTAATGTGTGACCAGAATGTTGACATCGTTCAATCCATACCGTCATCCAATCAAGATTGTTTGCAATATACAAATGTAGTGCATCCCACTCTCGAGCAACTGTACAAAAAAAAAATAGACGACTTACAACCGATTTATTTTGAAGATTAAGAAATAATTTATTACAATAACATCTTATAATTTATTACCTGTCACTTTCCTCAATCTACCTTTCCCCATCAAGTACTCCCCTTTGAATTTTTTAAAAGGGTCGAGATCCCAAATGTGATCTACATGGATATTTGAAGCAAACTTAGGAAGATATTCAGTAATGTACACCATAGTCTGGTATACCATGTATCCCTCTACCATAGAACCCTCAGGATGTGCTCTTTGTCGAACCAAAGCCTTCAAAGATTTCAAGTGCCTCTCAACCATCCACATTGACCTAGTGTGTGCAGGTCCACACAATTCAATCTCCTCAACTTGGTGTATGAGGTAGTGTTCTTGTGCATTGAAAAAAGTTGGAGGTAGACACTTTTGCATTTCACACAATAAATGAGGAATTCTTCTCTTCCAATAGTTCATATCTTCTTTATGGATTTCTTTAGATGACAACCACCTACATTAAGAGATTCAAGTCACAAAAAATATATAAATATGAGACTTTACAAAATAATATACAATAGATTACATAGCAAGAAAAACAAATCGCGAATATAATAAATATATACAACAAATTGAACAGATATTACTACTTACCTCATGTATTTTCCAAGATCATATATCACTTGTTTGATGTTATTGTTGAAGTGCTCTGGGAGAGATAAAGGTAGCACGTACTGCAGTAATTATAAACCAATCATTTCATTATTTTCTAACATAACATAATGAATAGTACACGTAGTTTATGAATATATTGTAAATACAGAAGAACATAACTTACCTTGATGAAAGTATGCCAATCATGCGTTTTGAGCCCTGGCCCAAATTCACTTTTCTTTGATATGAGATTGCTTATGTTCCCAGCAAATCCTGTGGGAAATCGAATTTTTCGTATGACTTCTTTTATGGCATCACTTTGCTGCTCCGTTAATAACCAAGGAAGGGCACTTATATTAATCTGATCTCTATTGCTATTTGAGTGAATGAAATTCTTCAGTGCATGATTGGATTCATGAATGTCATTACAAATTTTGACAATTTTTTCTTTGTCACGCCTTCCATCCAGTATTTTCCACAATGTCTCTGTTATATTCTTTCCAACATGCATAAGATCAAACAAATGCACAATTTGTAGGTCCTCGTAGTAGGGAAACCTACTAAATTGTCTGGGATAGCTTTTTAGTCCCTTTGGAAGGTTGTCAGTAGTGCCTTGACGACCTTCACGATCATCAATTACATAATTAGTAAACAAAAATCACAATAGAAATATATAAATTACAAACATAAACCATTAAGTGGAACGACATTACCTCGACGATTAATTCTATTATATTCCAACTTCCATAGGCGAGGTGTCATTCTTCGTGGCTTTGATGTAGTCTCTTCTTTCCCATTGAAAAGATGTTTTTCCATACTTCAATACTTATGATTCCTGTGGAGGAAGTGTCTGTACTCATCAAACACATGCTTTCCTAAACTTTTTGAATGACGAGATTTCATCTTTGGACCACAAACTGGACATGCAAATTTTCCCTTTGTTTGAAGACCTACAAGATAATGATATAATTGGATTATTAAATATGTTGATTTTTATAATTAGAATTATCATGCGCAACTTGAATTCACTATAACATACCACAAAAATGTGTTAGCCCTGGGGCATCATGTATTGTCCATACAAGTATTGCATGGAATTGAAATTGTGTTTGTCCTATTGGTCTAGACACGTCATACATAGTGACACCGTTCCATAACTCCACCAACTCATCAATAAGAGGCTCAATATATACATTCATATCTTTAACTTGATATTTACCTACTTGAATGAACAGTAACATTACATAATTATTGTGACCATTTTACTGTAAGATTTGTAAGTACATGTAAATTAATAACTATCAAATGATAAAATACCTGGAACAATCATTGCCAACATAATGTGCTCCCTCTTTATTGACATCCACGGAGGAATGTTATTGTTGATAACAAAAACAGGCCACACCGAGCAAACAGATCTCATCTCTCCAAATGGATTGACACCATCCGCTGCCAATGAAAGCCTGAGATTACGAGGTTCTTCTTTGAAGTGTTGCCACTTTTCCTCTATGTGCATAAATGCCGAACCATCCGCAGGGATTCAAATAATGTCATCTCGACTTCTATTGCGTGCATGGTAATCCATAAATTGTGCCAAGCTAGTACACCTGAATAATTGTCGCATCCGTGGAATAATGGGGATGTAACGAAGAACCTTGTGAGGCACCTTTTTTGTTATTCGATCTGTTCGATATCTACTCGTATGACATACAGGGCATTGTGTTGCAAATTCATGTTCTTTATAATATATAATATGATCATTGGGACAAGCATGTATTGCTTGATACTCCATTCCAATATCTTTCATGATAGCAGATAATTCTCGATATGAGCGAGGTAGAATATTTGATGGTGGTAACAAAAACTCACCTATCAATCTACAGCAAAAAATATAAGTTGTTAATATAAACAATATTAGTGGTACATTATTCACCCTTTGTTAACTATAAAGACATATATGACATACCTTAACATACGTGACATTGTTATGTTGGATAAACCATTCATAACCTTCAAGTTCAACAACAACAATACAGCAAAGAGAAGAGTTGTTTGGGAGTCTTTGTATAGGGGCTCGTATGCCTTCTCAAGTAGAGGTACATCAAGGCTATCATCATCATCATGATCAGATCCGCTTGGACTAAATGTGTCATGGATCAATGTATTTATACCATCATCTTCAATTGTGTTTTCTGGCGCATGATCGTCATCTTCCATGGGATCATTATCTTCACCTTGGATATTCGCACCCCCATGTTCCTCCATATCATGTACTTCCCTGGGGAGATCAACCTATATAAAATTGATTAACATAAATAAACCATGATCTTCAACTCATCATCAAGTGATTTCATATGTATATAAATTGTTAAAATGATATAATGAACAACTTACCAGTGGATGATAGTCATGCCCCCCTTCAATGTGACCATTCTCCCTACAATGTCTCTTAACTGTTTTGATTAGCAATCTTCTACGGTTTAAGCCCTTACAAATTTTGTAGGGACAATAACATTTTCCATCACCTTTTCTTTTCAAGTTAGACCACAATCTAGCGATTGTCTCCCTATTTTGTTCTTCACTTATATTATCTGACATGATCGTTCTTCGTAGGAAGCAAAAATTGGGCTATGAAAACTTCGGTCTACAACTTTCAGTGACTAAGCAAAATTGTCAAAAGTACACAAATCTTCTTAGACCTAGTTAAATCCTTTAATATTTTAAAAGTCTAGTTAAAATATACATTAGATTAAAAAATATACAATTTTCATGCCTGAGCGCACGGCTACGACTAGTGCAATGGTCTTCTTGCTTAGCTCTAGAAGCTCTCTAGCAATCAAAACATATAAGCTACAAGGCCTAACAGCAATTTCAAAACATATAAGCTACAAGGCAAGACATATTACATGACATGGCAAAAGGATTAAAATATACATTAGATTAAAATATATACAATTTTCAAACCTGAGCGCGCGGCTATAACTCGTGCAATGGTCTTCTTGCTTAGCTCTAGAAGCTCTCCAGCAATCAAAACATATAAGCTATTAGAATTCATTAACTTTCTGTAATTGGAAAACTCTATTTGATATTAGACCGTAAACTACTACTATTCTCTCCATAAGAACTAAGTACAAAATTCTTTCAAGTTCACATCCATGATTCCCTTTAGATTAAAATATACAGCAAAAATAAGCTAAAAGTCTAGTTAAAATATACATTAGATTAAAAAATATACAATTTTCAAACCTGAGCGCGCGGCTATAACTCGTGCAATGGTCTTCTTGCTTAGCTTTAGAAGCTCTCCAGCAATCAAAACATATAAGCTACAAGGCCTAATAGCAATTTCAAAACAAGGGTCATCAAAAGAACCAAAAACAATGTGTGCAAACAATACCTTGTGAAGTGGTATAGACAATTAGAAGATGCTACTATGTGCTAGGGAACTTCTTAGAACTATTGGTATATTCTTACAACTTGTTACACCTGGGATATTATTCTCTGTAGATGCTACTGTGTGTCATGGTCCAAACGGGCCCATAAATGTGGTTGAATAGAAATACATTCAAGTGGCTTACACAAGGGACAGTCACTGTGAGATATCCTCATGTGTGACTGTCCTTGTCACAAATGAGGACATCTCACAGTGACTGTCCCTTGTGTAATTGCCACTTGAATGAGGTCAGTCACTGTAAAGACAACATGATAATGTACACATACAATGAGTGTACATTATCATGTTGTCTTTACAGTGGCTGCCCTCATGTTGTATATTCTTCTCTGTAGATGCTACTACGTGCTAGGGAACTTCTTAGAACTGTTGGTATATTCTTACAACTTGTTACACCTGGGATATTCTTCTCTGTAGATGCTACTGTGTGTCGTGGTCCAAACGGGCCCATAAATGTGGTTGAATAGCAATACATTCAGGTGGCAATTACACAAGGGACAGTCACTGTGAGATGTCCTCATGTGTGACTGTCCTTGTCACAAATGAGGACATCTCACAGTGACTGTCCCTTGTGTAATTAAGTATTGTGGGGAAGCATTCTAAATAACCAAAGCCGCTAACAATAAATTCAACACAGATATGTCCTCATTTCTGGGTATTTTAGCTCTCTAACAGCTGAATACCAGATTAAATAATAATGACAAAAGAAAAATAAACCCAACGTACTCAGAAATTGTAGCTGTGATTTTGCGGAGGGAATCTCTCTCGGTGCTATTGAAAACACAAATGACAACCCGCTTGATTTCGCGGAGGGAATCTCTCTCGGTGCTTTTCAAAACACAAATGACAACCCGCTTTGTTGAAAACACAAATGATAACCCGCTTGATTTCGTGGAGGGAATCTCTCTCGGCGCTGTTGAAAACACAAATGACAACGTTCCTTTTTTTTTTTGCACTTATATCCCGACCAACATAAGGTCCATTTGTAATACAACATGATAATGTACACTTACAGTGAGTGTACATTATCATGTTGTCCTTAGAGTGACTATCCTCATTTGTTGAAGAAGAAAAGCATTAATGTGGTTGAATAGCAATACATTCAAGTGGCAATTACACAAGGGACAGTCACTATGAGCTGTCCTCATTTGTGACTGTCCTTACAGTGAGTGTACATTATCATGGTGTCTTTAGAGTGACTATCCTCATTTGTTGAAGAAGAAAAGCATTAATGTGGTTCAATAGCAATATATTCAAGTGGCAATTACACAAGGGACAATCACTGTGAGATGTCCTCATGTGTGACTGTCCTTGTCACAAATGAGGACATCTCACAATGACTGTCCCTTGTGTAATTCAAGTGGCAATTACACAAGGGACATTCACTGTGAGATGTCCTCATTTGTGACTGTCCTTACAATGAGTGTACATTATCATGTTGTCTTTAGAGTGACTGTCCTCATTTGTTGAAGAAGAAAAGCATTAATGTGGTTCAATAGCAATACATTCAAGTGGCAATTACACAAGGGACAATGTCATGAGCCGTGACATATTGAACTTAGTATAATAATAAAATGATTAGATGATATATAATAATCTATTATTAACGGTATATAACAATAATATATAATTATTATCAAAAGATAATAATAATATATAGTTAGCATAATAAGTAATATGTTAATTAAATAATATTAAAATATTAATAAATAATATAATTATGATTATAATTATAATATAAATTAATAATAAATAATTATTAATAAATTATATATATTATATTATAATAATATATTAAGTAATAATATTAAATCAATTATTGATATAATAATTTTAATATATAAATAATATTAATAAACCTCTCAATATAAAACAATATGTTATCACTATAATAATATTTATTATAATATTATTAATATTACTAACATCATTAATTATAATATTTAATAATAACAATAACATTATTAATAATAATAATAATAATAACGTTTAAAGCAATATCGAATATCTGTAATCGATATACATCTACATTAAACATCTGCATTATCTATCACGATGAGGAATGAAGAAGTGATACAACAATCACTAGTCATTACACATCGATACCATGAGAGGATGATTAATGAACCAAATACTATGAAGTCAAGATCAACATGATATGAATAAGGGATAGGTCGCTATGTGTTTCAGAAGATGTATTGATAAGCAAGAAGGATAACCATTCATATATTATAAATAATCATTAATTGCACAAGTTTAGACAATGACATATCCGATAAAGCAATATCAAACATGAAGACCCGCTAGAAAATATGCACCATCACTTCCTATGTTATCATGACAATAACATAAACTAGATTGAATTCTACTATCTATATCAATAGACACCACATAGGAGGATATCGACTAAAGGATTGAAAGATTATCGATTGTCTGAGATAAACCACATCTTGTAGAAACACAAAAGCATCAGTGATTATATCACAAGCTATTGATGAATGAGGCATCAGTCATGGATAATAAGTACAATGTATCCTTAAGTATTAACAGGAATGGAAGTCAATTTGAAGATCAAACTCCATTACCAGCAATCAACCAATAAATGGACAATTATCAGAAAATGATATCGACTTATATCAGAGTAGAAAGATTGGATATCATCATAACAATATGGGATAAGGCAAGAGTTAATATCGATTGACTAAATACTAATGATAGTTAGACCAAACTAATACAAACGCAATGGATGTTAACTACTGGTTGCACTACCAATTAGGGAAGATTACCTTCATAAAAAGATTTGATATTGAGTCAATCTGGGAGTTATCTATGATCAAAAAATAATGAAATAATATTATGTGAACTGTCGGATTATGGAAAGGTGTGATTAACAAAGGGACATGGAGGAAGAAACAAGACACGTCTCATTCATAGCATCTCTTCATTTGTTAAAGACAATATAAGAATGCATTCTCGTCAGTCACTCAAGGCATCATTAGAACTTTATTTACTTATCCATATTTGGATATACTCAATAGAGCATCTGCCTTTGGCAGTTTGGTTTCAAGTTTATCATTGCAGATTAGAGACAACACCATGATTGCACAGATAGAAAGGATAGTCAGAAACAGCATCAATATTTGAAGTTGCAAGCATATAATTCAGAATCTGAAATAGCAACATATCACTCATAGCGATATTACACATTTGCATAATTACATCATCATATCAGACACAGCAAATACATTGCTGTAAGCAATACTTATTGATTGTATATCGATATTGTTTATATCAGACATACCATCATTATACTATCACTATAAGTGATAGGAAACATCATATTCATAGCATATTTCATATCATTATATCCGACAGTGCTATTAAACATATTGGTATCAATATCATCTTGCACACATATTGTGATTGAATCTGAAATAGCGGTTGATATCTTAAGTAACCTCCATTACTTAGTTTAATTGTAAGTATCTGATAGAGTAAGTCTGAGAAGTGGAGTAATTGTTCCTGTTTTCCAAGTTAGCCAAAAAGGGGACATTACAGACAATCACTGTGAGATGTCCTCATGTGTGACTGTCCTTGTCACAAATGAGGACATCTCACAATGACTGTCCCTTGTGTAATTCAAGCAGCAATTACACAAGGGACAGTCACTGTGAGATGTCCTCATTTGTGACTGTCCTTACAGTGAGTGTACATTATCATGTTGTCTTTAGAGTGACTGTCCTCATTTGTTGAAGAAGAAAAGCATTAATGTGGTTCAATAGCAATACATTCAAGTGACAATTACACAAGGGACAATCACTGTGAGATGTCCTCATGTGTGACTATCCTTGTCACAAATGAGGACATCTCACAATGACTGTCCCTTATGTAATTCAAGCGGAAATTACACAAGGGACAGTCACTGTGAGATGTCCTCATTTGTGACTGTCCTTACAGTGAGTGTACATTATCATGTTGTCTTTAGAGTGACTGTCCTCATTTGTTGAAGAAGAAAAGCATTAATGTGGTTCAATAGCAATACATTCAAGTGGCAATTACACAAGGGACAATCACTGTGAGATGTCCTCATGTGTGACTGTCCTTGTCACAAATGAGGACATCTCACAATGACTGTCCCTTGTGTAATTCAAGCAGCAATTACACAAGGGACAGTCACTGTGAGATGTCCTCATTTGTGACTATCCTTACAGTGAGTGTACATTATCATGTTGTCTATAGAGTGACTGTCCTCATTTGTTGAAGAAGAAAAGCATTAATGTGGTTCAATAGCAATACATTCAAGCGGCAATTACACAAGGGACAGTCACTGTGAGATGTCCTCATTTGTGACTGTCCTTACAGTGAGTGTACATTATCATGTTGTCTTTAGAGTGACTGTCCTCATTTGTTGAAGAAGAAAAGCATTAATGTGGTTCAATAGCAATACATTCAAGTGGAAATTACACAAGGGACAATCGATCATTGTGAGATGTCCTCATGTGTGACCTTTGTGAAGGCAAGTGCCAATTTGTACCCAAGTTACCAATATTGTGGCAAAAGTGGGAATGAAGCATTTAGGGGTCAAATTGGGCAAAGAAGTGTAGAAGTGGCCTATGTGAGGTCTAAATAGCCTAACTAAGTCATGGTTAGGGTCTTATGGTGTTTGAACAATAAGTTTTGAACCAAAATCCCAAAGGTTGTAACAAGTTGTCAATGTTGTCATTCACAACATTGACAACATTTGTGCAAGGGAGCATTTTCGAGTAAGATGGTTATGTAACTATATGAAACCATTGAATTAGGCATCAGATCAACTATAAGAGGCCTCCATCGATCTGTGCAAAAGGTTGGGGGGAAAAACATTTGGAATTAAGAAGATTTGTAGAGTAACACGGTTTTAGTGAATTCTTGAGTTTTTTTGTTTCTTTGTTTTCAGTTGATTAATGGATTAGATAGCTCGCAGTGTCTATTGGAAAAGTTAGTACAAGTTGTTTTTTTATTCTGTGTTGTGTTTTTTTTGAGTTTTGAAGCATTCCAACTAGTTTGTTAATTCTTTTGTTAAGTACCCTATCATTGGTTTGAACCAGGCAGGTTGAACAAATGGAGTCTTAGCTCATCATTCCATTGTCAATTTTGTACGGGCTCTTGGAATGGGTGAGGAGACTCCATGTACTATATGTTTGGAAGGAGGGGCCCTGGGAAGCTCATTTTCTATGTTTGCAATGATGTCCTAGGTGAGTCAGTTGAGCACAGTTAGGGATGACAAATCATTACAAGAAGATTACAACAAGTTGAATGCATTGGTTGCTTCAACTAAAATCTCATGGAGAGGTAGACACACATCTAAAGAAGCCCCAAGTCAAATTAGAAGATTGGGTGAGTTTCTTTGGCTGCTAAGAAAACAAACTCTTAGTCAGACTGTCCAAGTTGTGTCAAAATACTTGTTTTCAGGCATGGCTGTAGCAGTTGGTGTACAAAAAATCTAGGAGGAGAAGACCTTAGATATCTTGGAGTTCTCAATAAAGGGCATCTGAATCCTAAGCCCTTTAGGTGGCTTAATATAAACAAAAAGGCTTGACAAAGGCCTAATTGCTAGCAGCCTATTTTTGGGTGCAATTGGCATGGTTTGATGAACCGGATTGAAGTACTGATGAAAAGTATAGGTGAAGGAGTAATATTGAAACCAATAGAGGTCCTAGTGGCCAGCCTCTCCATGGAGTAAAGTTCTAGTTGAATGGGTTTCAATTTGTGAAGACAAGACTAGGAGTGTCCTAGTAGCTAGATTGGTATTGAGTAGAGTTCGTTGTATTTCTTGTTGGTGTGCACTAGTTGAAGGAGTGGGATCTTAAGTAGAGATACCTAAAGAGTGTAGGGATAGTTAAGTACCCTATCAAGTCAAAACATTGGCCTAAAGAGACCCTAGTGAAGGATAGGGAGTGAGCAAGACAAAGTGTTACATCAATTAACAAGATCATTTTTTGGTAATTGTGTACATTATCATGTTGTCTTTACAGTGACTGTCCTCATTTGTTGAAGAAGAAAAGCATTAATGTGGTTCAATAGCAATACATTCAAGTGGAAATTACACAAGGGAATATCACTATGAGATGTCCTAAGTGTGACTGTCCTTGTCACAAATGAGGACATCTCACAGTGACTGTCCCTTGTGTAATTGCCACTTGAATGAGGACAGTCACTGTAAAGACAACATGATAATGTACACAAGTACCATGAAGGTAGTCGCAAGTTAGGGCTGTTTCATTGCATACCCGAAATAATGAAGACATTGCAGTCCACAAAACGTTTGTGCTTGAAAGATGAACAAATAAAATTAAACTTCTAAATAACCAAAGCCGCTAACAATAAATTCAACACAGATATGTCCTCATTTCTGGGTATTTTAGCTCTCTAACAGCTGAATACCAGATTACATAATAATGACAAAAGAAAAATAAACCCAACGTACTCAGAAATTGTAGCTGTGATTTCGCGGAGGGAATCTCTCTCGGCGCTGTTGAAAACACAAATGACAACGTTCTTGTTTTTTTTGCCCTTATATCCCGATGTGATTTCGCGGAGGGTTACGGTGCTGTTGAAAACACAAATGACAACGTTCCTTTTTTTTTTTGCCCTTATATCCCGACAACATTGCAATTGCAAGTTAGGGCTATTTCACTGCATACCCGAAACAATGAAGACGTTACGGTCCACAAAATGTTTGTGCTTGAAAGATGAACAAATAAAATTAAACTTCTAAATAACCAAAGCCGCTAACAATAAATTCAACATAGATATGTCCTCATTTCTGGGTATTTTAGCTCTCTAACAGCTGAATACCAGATTACATAATAATGACAAAAGAAAAATAAACCCAACGTACTCAGAAATTGTAGCTGTGATTTCGCGGAGGGTTACGGCGCTGTTGAAAACACAAATGACAACGTTCTTGTTTTTTTTGCCCTTATATCCCGATGTGATTTCGCGGAGGGTTACAGCGCTGTTGAAAACACAAATGACAATGTTCTTATTTTTTTTGCCCTTATATCCTGATGTGATTTCGCAGAGGGTTACGGCGCTGTTGAAAACACACATGACAACGTTCCTTTTTAATTTTTCGCTTATATCCCAACAACGTCGCAATTGCAACAGTGCCAAATGTATTGTCGTCGCAAATTGCGACGGTGTCGGGCTATATTTGAAAAAAAAAAGGCCAAAACCGCATGACATTTGCCTGCCGTCGCAATTTCACCCCAAATGTATTAGTGATTGTTGTGTTATTTCATTGTGTTCTTGATTGGCTGCAAGGTTGGATTGTCCTTAATTGGATCCACCATCCTTGACTGCGTCAGAAGAGGTGGAGGAGGAGATGGCATTGACAATCCTACATCCTCATTATCTAAATCTAGGTTAACACAAAGGTTTCTATCCCCTTCCATGATGTAGTCTGGTATACTTACTTGAGTAGGAATACTTAATTGAGTTCCTTGTTCCTGTTCAGCAAGGGCAGAACAATGGTGTTCTTGTTCAAGAATGTCTAAACCATGTTGTTCTTGTTCAGTAACAGTAGAAGTATGTTGTTCTTGTTCACTAGTGACAGAATTTTGTTTTTGTTGTTCAATAGTGGCAGAATGATGTTCTTGTTGGCTAGTGATAGAATCATGTTGTATTTTTATTTCAATTGCATCATTCTCTCTCTGAATTTGTTCTACTCTTTCTTGAATGTCAGACTCACTAACTCCTGCAAATCATAGAATACTTTCAATTGCTATTGCTTCACCCTCATCCTCAAATTTTGCATCAAATGCCCTACTAGGATTCATGTCATTCATAAGTGTTGTTGAGTTCAATGGCCAAATACCAGTTCTTTTAAATCCCACTTTGATATTACCTAGAGTGAGGGCCTTTTTGAATGTTGAACTGCACAAACTAGCTAATTCAGATATGTTGATTTCTAATCTATGATGCTTTGCCATCCATTCTGATCTCTCACTTTTAAAATAGTTCTTAAAAGGAGAGAATACACTTACATCCAAAGGTTGGAGCTTGTGGCTTGTGTGAGCCAGCAATGTAACAAGATCAATTCCTAAAGCTCTCGCCTCTTGAATTGTAGGAAATGCCACATGGCTCCCATGACCATCAAAGATAAGCAAATGCCTTTTACTAGGTGAAACTCCACCAGGTACAGATCTTGCAAAGTGATGCAACCAGTTGAGGAACAACTCCTTGGTCATCCATGCATGAGGTTGTGTTGCCATACAAGCTCCTAGTTCACAGCCTGCAATATAATTTTTCAATTTCCTTTGACCTTTGAAGAGGTAGAATCCAGGAATGCTTTGACCTACAGCATTAACACAACATAATATGGTGATCCATTCTCTACTCTTTGACATTATATAGGGAACACTTCTTGAACCCTTTTTGGCTATAACTCTCATTCCACAGTTTCTCCCAGGTTGAACACCAGTCTCGTCGCAATTCCAAATTTGGTGTTAACCAAAGTTTGCAAAAAAATTTAATCAAAATTTTCATGTTTTTAACCAAATTTTTCATGTTCTATGATAAGCTTTAAGCTTTCAAAATAGACTAAACAACAATTTCTTTTGAAAAAATGCATGACCACATAAACATAGAAATTACATCAATGCATTTTCCTTCAAAATAAATAGAATAATATAATATTGTAATTGTAGACATTAGATTTCCACAGTTCTTGCAATAGATTTCCACGGTTCTTTCAATAGATTGACACTGAATCAAAAAACTAACAAAAGTTGGATTTATGCAGTTCTTTCAATAAAAAAAATAACAAAAGTTGGATTTATGTAGCTTCTTTCATATACAGAATTATTAATAAGATACAAACACAAACAAAAAATAGTTCTTTAAAGTTGGATTTATGCAACTTCTTTCATATACAGAATATTAATAAGATACAAACACAAACAAAAAATAGTTTTTTAGATTTATGTAGCTCTGATTTAAGTGGTTCTTTCAATAGAAAGATGCAAATGAAAAAAATGCAAATGTAAAAATGAGTTGAAATTTATGCACCTAAATATATGCCAAAATGCAAATGTAAAAATGAACTGAAATATATGCCCCTGAATATATGCCTAATCTGGTTGAGGAGTGACTCCGGTCCTGTAGAGTTGTAAGCAATGTTGGAAAAAGCTTATTCAGAATTGAAAAAACTTTTGTCATGAAAAAAAAAGACTACTTCTACATGCGGATTATATAGCTTTTTGAAGAATGTTTTCTCTAACACTGATGATCTGTGGATTGAATATTGATTGGCTAGTTTTTATTGGCATGGATTTCTATTGGATTATTTTTTGTTGCCATAGATTTTTATTGGAAGGATGTTGTTGCCATGGATTGAGTGCTCTTTTTTTGTGTACACATTATTCTTCTTTTTAGTAAGAATTTGCATTGTTTGTGTAAATTTATGGAGAGTCTTACAAGTGTGCCCATTTTGCCTATTTTTCAATGTAACAGTGGATGACAGGTCAAGTAAGCTAATAAATGCACCAGCTAGGACCAAACTGGATTGAAAAGTGTGAAGAGAGTTCTGACATTGGATTTGAGAAGTACTAATAGATTTATACTGATGGGTAATAGTAATATAAATGTACGTGTATAGATTTGACAAGTAGTCCAAAAGTTGTAGGTTGTTGCGCAGTAGTAATATAAAAATATTTGTATAGATTTGATAGAAGTCCAGAAGTTGCACTTTTTGGACTGTGTTAGATGTGACAAAGTACCCAGTAGTTGTACATGAAGGAGGGGCATTTAGACAATAGATATATTTTAACTTGGACAAGATGCAATGTTTTTCAATCACAGTCTAAATGTGAAGTTGTGATATTTTGTATATGTATTTATTCATATTAGATCTTATTTTTGTATATTTTATTTTTAAATTTGATATGCAAGGAACATATCTACTTTTTTGTTACTCTTAAATATTTATGGAAGATTCTTTATTTGAAAATGGATAGACTTTTTATAGACATCTTATATTACATGTCAGAACAAAATCTACTACATGTCATTCAAATTTACATGTATCAATGATTTTTTTGTTTGAGAATTTTAAGTTCTCTTCTGGTAATTTTTTGATTAATATATTAAATGTATAATTACTAAATATGACATTGATTTGTTCGCCTACTAATATGAATAATCACAATTGCCCACATGACTATTGGACCCCACACGACTATTGGTCCCTCTCCCCTAGTACATGTTTATTCTAATTTTACACTTCTCAAAATTTGATGTGGAAATTTTGAATTAATCTTAATTTTTTTACAAAAGTTCAAAATAAAATTTCAAGTTCATATGATCAAATATGATGCCACAACAGCATGTTTTTTTTTGTGAAGGTGTCTAAAATGATCCCAAAAAGTGACAAGACCAATAGGTGTGCACTATGTCATGTTTAATGGTGCATTGATGTGGCACCATTTGAGTGGTTGGTTTTTAAAAATTTAAAGACATCTTTTTGAAGATATACATTGATGAGACACTTTTGGTGCACCATTATAAGTCTATTTTATTCACCCACTTATCTATTATGTTCACTTTCTATAACATGTTCTGGACCCCACCTATTGTATTGTCTCCTCTCCCATAATACATTTGGACAACATATAAGGCTAATCTAATCTAATCTCATTAAGTTGCATTCTTATGATACTATCATGACAAAATAATGTAGAGATCTTAGTTGTACCATTTGGTTGAATCATTATTTGACATATTACATGTTTACTATTGATACATGCATGCAACATATAAAAATTATATAGTATTATTAAGATAATTTGTATGACGACTATTATTATATTGTATAACATTTTATTTGTAAGATTTAGTTGGTTCATTATCTTATAGACATACTGCATATTCTTCTTATTACCAAACAAACAAACAAAACTTAACAAATTTATTAATTTCAAAACTGAGACAAAACCTAACAAATTAAGCACTAACACAAATATATTTGAGACAAAGCCTCTAAGAAAAATAACAATGCACTTTTCTCCTCCATAATCAAGGCTTTTAGGGGAAAGAAGAAAAAACAATGGTGAACTTTTTCCCTCTATAATTCTATAGAAAGCTATAGAAAGTGAAATAACAATCTTGCACGCTCAAAACTGTGTGTGAGAGTTAAAGTTAGGTTTTATGGACCACTGCAGAAAGGTTGATGTTCAGAATAACTCTCATATTCCCCACAAAAGAAAAAATATGGAACATGGATTGGATTGCATCAAATCTCCAAAAATCACAGAACTTTATCAGCACATATGATGTCCTGCTCATCAGCAGTGGGTGCCTACCATTTACCGATTCTACACTGCTCTGCTAACGGAATAAATAATTGATTTTACATGCGGGAAGACCCAAGCATGCAAATCTTTCCTACTTCCAATCCGCCATAAAAGAGCAGACATTTGTATTAAACCGTCACACTCCCAACATACGTGCTTTCTTCCCATCGATTACTAGCTGGCGCATAAACCCCACCAGAATTCTGTTCTTTCCTTACTAATCAAGTTTTCCCTTCAACTCTTCTCAATCTTCACGTATCAACAAAAATGACTGAAAAGAATATAGTTTGATTCGAAGTGCGCAGACGATGACGCAGATTCTCTGTAGCAAAGAATTTGGCGGCTTCTGGATGTTCAGCAATGGGGGCCCACCCCAACATTGCTGATCGACTCTGCCATTTAATGCTGCAACTTGCATGGCTTGCATGGCGTCCAAAACAGTTCGACGTAGAGCAGCTTAACGGACACATTTGGGGGTGAAATGTTATTGTTAATAATTAATATCCTATCAAAGTTGAAATTTTCATATATTGATTCACCCCCACCATCAAATCTTTATTTAGGTGATTAGTGTCTCTTACAGGTTGGTGCATGTAAATACAATTGGGGATTGTTGTTTCTAGTAGGTTGGTGCCTACTTCATATTGTAATGATCTATTATTTTGTGAGGTTGGATTTGAGATGTAATTCCAAGTAGCTATTCTCTCTGTGATTTGTCCTCATGTGTGAATGTATGTTTATGTTCTTTTACTTGATAAACTACAAATAGATACTCTCAATGATAAACCTAGATGTATTGATTGGAAAAAATATCAATGATAATTCTATCAAAGTTGAAATTTGCATATATAGATTCAACTAAATAGAAACATTAAAAATATGACAAAATCATGCAAAATCAAGACACGATAACACATAATCTTATTTAATAGAAAAATAAATTATAAAAATACAAAAACTATATAAATCACTTTAAACCTAACTTATAAAATTTAAAATTAGCTATTGACCACTTCTACACAATCTAAATCAATTTAGGGTTTCACGTATTTCCATTACAAATATAAGGAGGTTATTAAAAATACAATAAACTAGATTCAATCCTATTTCGTGCAGCTTTCAATGCTTCTTTAAAATGCCACTTGTGATATTTTTATGTTTATTAGAGTAGCATTTGCTCATTTTTAGTAGGATTACTCGCAAACACAAAGTGACAATTAAATGTCAAACTACCACCTAACAAAACTTTAATTAAACAACTATTATATATGGCACTTTTCCCCATAATGACCATAAGAGGTAAAATTTATAAATAATCATTCACCTTAGGTTGCACATGTTAAACCACTTATTTTCTATTATTATGTATGATTAAAAAAATTTAAATTTTTTATGTTTTAGAATTTGATAAATAATTTAATTTTAATGTCATTTAACTTTCATATATCATAATAGTACTATTATGTTTTAATTTGTAGTTTTTGTCATTTTGGTTTAAAATTGTAAATGGAAAATTGATTTAGAATACTTTCACATATATGAATGTAGAATGTATTTTTAAATTCAAATTCTTAACAAACATTATAAGTAGATTAAAATAAAATTTATTTTAAATTGTAGGTTAGAATTGTGTATCTAAGAACATGTTCTAAATTATTATTACCATAAACGAATATTACAAGAATATTTATATGAGAATAATATAAAAACATCATTATTGGTTTATCCAACTTCATATTAGTTAATGAAATAAAACACTATTTCATTCATTTCATAATCATCTAAACATATAATATGCTTGTTTGTTTTCTCTTATCTTAATTCACTATTAAACCAATTAGTGTATGCACTTACTAGAAACACAATCCTCACTTAACAATTTCTCAATAATATTAGTAGCCACCATCCCACTTTGATAAAGATATAATTATGACAAATCAACTTTAACCATCCACTCTTGGTCAACCCATTGTATAAATTCAAATTTAATTCAACATGTAGAAATATAAATTCTATAGATATGGATTTGAACTAAAACAAAATAAAGAAAATTTAAAGATGGTAAGACATTCATACATCATGCCATATTTATAATATTATAATAAATAACATTTGTAACATAATTTATTGTCAAATTTTTAATTAAATATTTGTAGACATGGAAAATTGGCAAAGGCTTAAATCGATCAAAAGGTGCATCAAATCATCAAAATAATACGAAAAATCAATAAATGGAACAAAGGAAATTTAAATCAAAGGAAAATTCAATTAAATGATTAAATGATTAAATAAAGCTTAAAAAGGGGAAAAACACTAAGAAATTGATTAAATTCAATTAATGACATAGTTGTTGAAATGAAAAATCAAAATGAACCTCTTACCCTTCATGGCTAAATTTAATTACTTTAATTAATTAATAAATCATAAATTCTCTCAACAAAGGAAAAAGGAGACAAAATGGACACAAATCACTCACTTTTGTTGAAATGGTCCAGCCTTTTGAAACCATTTAAATGTTTGTCCCCCCATTTAGGGACAAAGCAAAGCCAATTGACCTTACCCAAGCATAACCATGGTTATCTCACTCTATCCCCTACCCTTGGGAAAATCTTATAAATAGAAGGCATTTTGAGGCATTAATCATCCACTCCATATCTTTGAATTGCAACAAAGCTCTTGCAATTTGCATCCACACCACTCACTTAGCATTTTCATTGATAATTAGCTTAAATTGTTGATCATTTTAGAGATTTTCTTATCAAATAGAGCTAGAATTTGATAATTAGATCTAGTTTGCATATCATTCTTAGTTCAATTCTCATAATTAGAGTGTCACTAGTGAGGATTTGCAGCTGAGAGCCTCACTTACTACTTCAATTTAGAGAACCATGAGATATTGATAGATTAATTGTGCATTTGTTAGATTATTTTGCTCTAATTCTTGTTGTTCTTAGTTAATCTTATAATTTCATGAAGGTGTAAATCACTCACACACAAATGGCACCCACCGTGGGGCCCTAAGCCTCAAATTTATCATAATTTCCACGTTATTTGCAAAATTTAGGCTAGAATTGCATGATTTTGCTCACTGTTTGCAGGTTACAAGAAAGAAATCACGCCTACCGGTAAAGAAATCATGCCTAAAGCAAAGAGATGTCGCTCGCGGAAATTAAAATGTCGCCTGGAGTCTGAATGATCACGCTTTTCAGCCTGCAGAATTACGCTTCTGGAGAAAGAAATCACGCCTGCAAAAATTAAAGTCTCGCGTCGCAGACAAGCAGCTGATGCCTTTGGTCATTTAGATGTCGCCTGGAAAGAATTAAAAGCCGCGGTCGAGGAATAAGTTTACGCCTGGTGTAAAGGGAGTTTACTGCATTTCTCCTTTAATTTCTCGCTTTGCGTATTTTAAATGTCACTTTGGATTAATTAAATATCGCTTCTCTGAATTAATTTATCGCTTCTAGGAAATAATTCACGCGTTATTTTAATTTGATATCGCACTTGATTACTTTAATCTCGCTTGAGCCCCTTTTGGTGACGCTCGCGGCCCCTTTTGGTGACGCTCGCGGTTAAAGTAATTACGTCTTTATTAAATTAGATCTCGCGTTTAGCATGGACAATGTCCCCTGGTTTAGCATTTATATTGTATCAGAGTAATTGCTGTTGTCGCATGTATTAAAGATTTCACGCGTTTGAAAAATTTAATATCGCACTTGTCTATTTTAATCTCGCTTGAGCCCCTTTTGGTGATGCTCACGGTTAAAGTAGTGACGTCTTTGTTAAATTTTATCTCACCTATAGTCTGGATGATGTCGCCTGACTGTATTTTCTCTATTTTGTCAAAATAAGGACTGTATGCTAACTTTACTGTCATTTTTTTTGATCTCATGAGCATGGTCTGTCATAAGAAAGTGCAAAAATCAGAGAGAAGGCACAACCTAGAGGAGAAATTGATCTCTAAAAGGATAAGGAAAGAAAACCGGGTACATTCTACCTTTGTTCTCAACAATGATTTAGAGAAAGAAGTAGAATTATATGCTAAATACATTGTTGTTGTAGATGCTTACAAATGAAAATATGTCTCATTAAATTGAGAGTTTAGTCCTTAAGTTTGTAAGAATTTTGCAAATATTTTGGTAAAAAGAATCAAAAGCATAAACAATTATATCATTTTTAGCTTTGATTTTGGTTTCCCCTCACTTTGTTTGTATTGTGCTGACTAACTTGTTGGTGGAGGAAATGTTTTGCTAAGGTAAGAGAAGGATTTGGAGAGAAAATGAAAAATCTACTACTTAAAAATGCGCCTAGCCTTTGCTAGCATCGTTTGAGGTATTTTTCTCATCAAGCTTGCACTTCCCTTAAATTGTGGCATTTTCAAAGTTCAAAACATAGTTTAATCATAAAAGGAAAAAAATAAACACTTCAATTCTAAGAACCCCTTTGTCACGGGGTTGAAAAGGAACCAAATTGATTATGAGTGTTTGGGATAAGGGAAAAGCAATAGGGATATGTTCTTCACTCTTTGAGTGAATCAAATTCCCAAACTTGCTCTACCAAATCCACTTTTCATGCTTTCAAATGAACATGTTTAAAACTTAGTGGGCTCGCCTCCCGAGATTGCCTTAGAAGGGCCGGTGAGAGGGACAGCCCAAAGTGGGATACACTTGCTTTTGTCGCGAGAATCTGACCCACTATAAAATAAAATGTGGGTATCCTTAATGGGGTACACGACAAAAGGATTTTAGCTCTTTCGAACTTCCTCTAGTAGTCCTAACGGATTGCGCAAAATCATGCTTTTGTGCGTGTGGGAAGCCCCTTAACATAGTTGGGGGATGAAAAGCTAAGATCTCTTTTGAATGGAAAACTTACTACATAATGGTAAAATAGAAAAACTACCTATTAGAGCCATGTTTACGAACCAATTATGTGCTAGGTAGATTGTGTGGAAGCTATTCTTGTGTTTAAACCTGTGAAAACGTTCAAAAATATACACATTAGAGCATTCTAGGGATATGGTATCAAATTGATGTGTGTGTTGAGATTGTTTTTATTTTCAAACAAAATATTCCAAAGTTATTGATCAAAACACCATTAAAATTTTAAACCATTTAAAATTGATCAAAAACTTTTACCTTATTCCAAAAATAGCTTATCAAGAGAAGAAAGCCAGCATACCCTTAAAGTTTGTTCATGCCTGTTATTACAAGGTCACTCTCTATAAGGAAAGCATTACAAACAGACAGGACCTACAATGGAGAAGAGCTCCCATTTCCAAAGAACACTTTCATTACTTCACGAGTGACTGAAAAACTCGCTAAGGCAAAGGACATTAACAAGATGTTTAGCGATACCCTAGGAAATATCGATCCCAACAACCAAGGGAACAACATGAATGGGGGTATAGATCCTAACAACAATCAAGGGAACAACATGAATGGGGGTATGGATCTTAACAACAATCAAGGAAATTCTAATAATGGAGGAAGAGATCCTAATTCTCAAGAGGCAAATTCACAAGGCAACAACTTATTTCCTCCTCATAATACAAACTTACCCCCAATTGCAGAAGAAGCCACGATTGAAAGAGCATTAGAGGCAAGACAATGTCCTTATTTCATAGAACTAATGAAAAAGACCATGCTTATGGATAAAGAAAAATACTTCATGGACTTAATACAAACGGGGGTAAAGCTACCTAAAGATTTTGACATAGAGCAATTAAAACCCAAGGAAATAGAAGACCCTATGGAAGCAATAAGGGAACAATTCAAGGCATTACAAATGGAAATTGACAGTTTGAAACAAAATGGGGCTCCTAAGCCTTTCTCTATTGAAACATTATGTCCTTTTCCATTCGATAAGAGTTTGGTCATGGTGCCTTTTCCCATTAATGTAACATTTCCTAAATATGAGAGGTATGAAGGAACATCTGACCCACATGATCATCTTCAGGGGTTTTGTGCATTAAGCATTAAGTCTTGAATTCATGCATGAATCAACCTATTTAATGAGACTATTCCCAAGAAGTTTGGGAGGAACGGCCATGGATTGGTTTTCAAAACTACCATCCGGCATAAAATCCTTTGAAGAGTTAGCTTCTAAATTCGTGACTCATTACTCTTATAACATCAAACATGAGGTCACAATGATAACATTATGTAACACGAAGCAACAAGATGGAGAAGCCTTTCTCACATTCTTGCAAAGATGGAGGACTGCATTTGCTAGATATCCAAGAAGTGTACCGGAGAAAGAAAAAATGGATATCTTTATTAACGGTTTAAGAAGCGAACTGAATTATAGACTAAGGATGCAATGTCCCAAAACCTTCCAAGATTTGATTGATAACGGAATTACAATGGAAGAAGTGTTGATTAAGAGTGGAGAGTTGAAATTGTACAAGGAAAATAAGAATAACTCTAACTCCAACAACAATAATACCAACAATAACAACAATCCAAATAAAAGTTGGTACAACAACAATAGCCGTTATGCTGCAAAGAATAACAACAAAGGCATTGTTAATGATGGTGTAGTGGAATCTAGCAACTTGAAGGTGATTCCATTTGCCCTTACAAAGACACCAAATCAAGTGAATAATGCTAATCAAGCATATAATGCACCTTCCAACAACAACAACAATGCCAACAAGAATAATCAAGGAAACAAGGATCAAAACAGCAAGTATGATAAGTATTTGAAGCCCACTCCTGCAAGACACTTTACACCCTTGGGAGAATCACTTGAAACTACATTAAAGGCTCTCATAGCTAACAATGTTATTACATTACCCGCTATTAAGCCTTATGAACCAGACCACAAGCCGGGTTGGTGGGATGCTAAGCATCATTGTGAATATCATAGGATTCAGGGGCACACTACAAATGAATGTCTACAATTAAAGAATGTGGTGCAAGACTTGATAGATAATAACATAATCACTGTTGATGGACCCCAAAATAATGAAGATCATACGGCCTTCAAACAACCTTTTTACAAACATGATAAAGGTGAGTCATCAAATGGCAAGAAACAAAGTGCCAATAATCTCAACTTTGCGCCATCATATGATCATATTGTTAATGCTATCATCATTAATGAACAGCCTCAAAAGGAAGCAACAAATGTCATTACAAGAGGGCAGAATTCTAGAATGACTTTACAAGGGATAGTCCCTCAAAACACCAATATCCCACCATCCAACATTGTGGTCAAACAACCTCCTACAGCAGCAAGACCTTATAGTTTGGTGGACCAATTACAACGTACTCCAACACAAATCTCAATCTTAGAGTTATTGAAGTTGTCACCAAATCATAAAGAGATTTTGGAAAAAGCTTTGGAAGAGACACATGTTTCTACTACCTTAGGGGAAGAAAAATTTCAAAATATGGTAGGACATCTTGTGGCTCCTCATTGTCTTTCATTTTCAGATCAAGATGACATGTCTATAACTCATCCTCAAAATTTGCCATTACATATAGAGGTTTTGATCGAAAGGCATAGAGTCAAAAGAGCCCTTATTGATGGAGGGGCTGGCCTTAACATATGCACATTGAGTCTTGTAAAATCCTTAGGTCTATCCGAGTCTTGCATTGACCCTACAAAGAAAATCACCATAAAAGCTTATGATGAAGCTGAAAGAGCTTCTAAAGGCATGATTGTGTTGTCCATCCAAGTGGGACCAGTCAAGAAGGAAACCAAATGTCAAGTGTTGGACATGAAATTAACCTATAACATCTTATTGGGAAGACCATGGATTCATGAGATGCAAGTTGTCCCATCCACATACCACCAATGCATCAAGTTCCCATACATGGGTGAAGAAATCACAGTTGGAGGAGACTCAAATCCATTTCAATATTGTAATGCACTCAAACCCTTGCATGAATTGTACATTCCACATAATCGTGAAGGAGTTGTTCCAAGAATCACCAATGAAGATGCACAAAATCCTCTTCAAGCTAGCTCAACTACATCAACTAAGGGCAAGGAAAAAGTGAGCTACGAGGGTCCAAATGTGATGGAAAGTCCATATGTGGCACCTAAATTGGAGACAGTGATTTACAAACCTACTAAAGAGGAAAAAGAGCAAGCTAAAGCAGATCATTACCAATACATGAGTGAGATGATGAACAAATTTGACAAACAATGCAAGATTAGTTCAAAAGGGGTAGGAGAATATTCAGTTTCTCTATTTGACATGCCCATGTCTCCCAAATCACATGGAAAACCCTCAAAAGAACATCCTCCACATAAGTATAATTCTTATTTTGTGAGGGAAGATAGCAAAGCAACATGGGATAAGGAAGAGGATGATGTCCTTCAATGGCTTTATCATGATGAGGATGGTACCTTAGACACTCCCATGGAAAGAATTCAGCATGTCAATATACAAACAGAACAATATGGGAAAGGATTTGATATTATGCAAAAGATGGGATACAAAGGAAGAGGACCCCTAGGCCAAAGAAATAGAGGATTACTAGAACCTATTGAACCTATTTGGAGGGCAAGTCATGAAAAATCCGGAGTAGGTTTTCAATATAAGGGAGAAATTTCAAGTCCAATGCATGATTTTCATCCTCAAATAAATGCATTAGAATCCGAAGGAGATAGTGATGACTCTAGGGATTATGAATGGGATACTTTATCAGATGAGTCATGTCAAGATAAAGAAGTCATTGCTATACATACTTATGCAAAAATCCCAAAACAAGATGCTCCAATTAATGAAGAATCTCCTATTCAAAGGCCTAATATAGAACAAGCATCTAGTAGTGGAGCATGGATAGAAACATTTTGGACACCTTCAGAGGAGGGAAATTCAAACGTTAGTTTTAACCCGCTTGTGGCTTTTCCCACATTGTTTCCGTAGAGGTCGATGAGGATTCAAGCGAAGGGGACTTTGACCCTGCTTCCATGGATCATCTTGAGGAAGCGCACATCATAGATCTAAACGATACAATGTATGAACCCTCAAATGAAGTCATGTCCATAAATCCTATTGATGATACCTTACCCAATAACTCCTTAATTTTGATACATCCAGACCTCATTGATTGGGATCAAACTGAACCACATGACTTACTTTACTTCCTAAATGACCAAGCAACAAACCAATACCTCAATGCAGTTGAACCCTCTTTCACCAACGAACTCAATACGGACATGATGACAACAGCAAGGGTCCAATCTCTTAGTCAAAAAAATGAAAAAATGAAAAAAAATAAAGAAATGAGAAGTTCTATTGGTGAAAACCCAACTGTGGCACCATTAGAACCAAAAACAATGAAAATAAAAGATGTTTCTTTTGGTGAAAACCCAACTGTGGCACCATTAGAAGAGAGATTGGACACTTTGCCCGAACATGAAGAAGAACGGTCGTCTATTCTTATAGAACCAACAGAAAAAGTTAACATTGGTACAGAACTAGAGCCAAAGGTTGTACACTTGGCTGCATCACTTACATCTCTTGAAAGAGAGGACTTTATCAAATTCTTCCAAGAACAACAAGTAAATTTTGCATGGTCATATGCCGATATGCCTGGATTGGATCCTGATTTCATAATGCATCATCTGAATGTTAGACCCGGAGTTAAACCTGTGAAGCAAAAACTAAGGAAAATGCACCCACATGTGGCTCTTTTAGTCAAGGCAGAATTGGAAAAATTGTTAAAGGTGGGATTCATAAGAACAATAGCATATGCTGATTGGATCTCTAACATTGTGCCGGTTACTAAGCATGATAAATCTATCCGTGTGTGTACGGATTTCAGAGATTTAAACCTTGCATGTCCCAAAGATGACTTCCCATTGCCAAGCATTGATACCATAGTGGATTTGACAGCAGGTCACGCAATGTACTCATTAATGGATGGATTTAGTGGCTACAACCAAATCAAGATTGCTCCCGAAGACCAAGAAAAGATAGCATTTACTTGCCCTTGGGGTACTTTTTGTTGGAATGTCATGCCCTTCGGTTTAAAAAATGTTGGAGCTACATATCAAAGGGCCATGACAACTATTTTCCACGACATGATGCACACTTTCTTACAAGATTATGTGGACGACATTCTAGCAAAATCCCACAATAGAGAAGAGCATTTACAAATCCTAAGAAAAATATTCATTCGGTTAGAACAATTCAAAGTTAGATTAAACCCAAAGAAGTGTGCCTTTGGTGTTCAATCCGGCAAGTTATTGGGTTATATAGTATCAGCAAAAGGCATTGAAGTTGATCTTGAAAAAGTACAAGCCATTCTAGAAATGGAGATTCCAAGAAATATTAGCCAAATGAGGTCACTACAAGGAAAGATTCAATCAATAAGGAGATTTATTTCTCAATTAGCAGAAAAGTGTCACTCCTTCACCAGATTGTTACACAAGGACACTACATTTATGTGGGATGAAGAATGTGATAAGGCCTTCGCTACTTTGAAGACTTATTTGATAAACCCACCTATTCTTATGTCACCTATCAAGGGTAAAGAACTGTTGTTATACATATCAGCCACAGAAAGGTCTCTAGGCATATTGTTGGCACAAGAAGATGAGCAAGGAAAAGAAAGGGCAATCTACTATCTTAGTAGAACCTTAATAAAATATGAACTCAATTATTCATTCATGGAGAGAGCATGTCTAGCAGTGGTTTTTGCATCTCAAAAACTAAGACATTATATTTTGATGCATAAGATCAAATTAATTGCCAAGATTGATCCTCTTAAATACTTGCTAAGTAAAACTACCTTAACAGGTAGAATAGCAAAATGGGTCATGATCCTAAGTGAATTTGACATTGAATATGTTGATAGAAGAGAAATTAAAGGACAAGTGATAGCAGATAACCCAATGGAGTCTACACAAACCATGCAAATTGAATTTCCAGATGCAGAAATTGTCAACATAGAAGCAAAGACATGGAAATTATATTTTGATGGATCTTACACACAAGGAGGTTCTGGAGCAGGTATATTATTGGTTACCCCTCAAGGGTACACCATTCCAAAGTCCTATAAACTCTTATTTCCATGCACCAATAACATTGCGGAATATGAGGCATTAGTCATTGGCATCAAAATGGCTTTAGAATGGAATATTGCAGAATTACAAGTGTATGGAGATTCCCAACTCATAATCAATCAGGTTAATAATGAATACAATACCAAAGATATAACATTGATGAAATATAAAACCTTGATTGATGGATGGAAGAAGTACTTTGTTTTGATCACATTTGAACAGATTCCAAGAGAAAAGAATAGAGCAGCAGATGCCATGGCTACCTTGGCTTCATTGTTACAAAAACCAGATCAAAATGAGAAGTATGAGTTCTTGGTGGAAGAGTTGGTAAAACCGGCATTCAACCTTCCTGACACCCAAATTGTTGCTCTTTTACATGGACATGATTCTCCTTGGTATGGACCCATCTATACTTACCTTAAAGACCAAGTACTCCCCATAGACCAAACTCATGCCCAAAAATGTAACTTCATACGCCAAGCCGCTCGTTACCTCATCCTTTTAGACACATTGTATCGTAAGGGTCTTGATGGGACGTTACTTAGATGTCTAGAGGAAGAAGAGTCTAAGTTAGCTTTACGCGAGGTCCACGAAGGCATTTGCGGGTCACACTCAAGCGGTCTTAATCTAGCTAAGAAAATCCTTCATTTAGGGTACTTTTGGACAACATTAGAAAAGGATGCTTGTCAATTTGTGAAGACATGCAGCAAATGTCAATATCATGGTAATATGATACATGCACCGGCTCAAGAATTACACCCATTCATTACACCATGGCCTTTTTATCAATGGGGTTTTGACTTGACTGGAATCATATATCCTCCATCTTCAAACGGACACAAGTATATCATCACAGCAACAGAATACTTCACCAAATGGGTGGAAGCAGTTCCATTAACAATAGCAACTGGAAAACAAATTTCAATGTTCATTTTGAAACACATAATTTGCCGCTATGGTATTCCACATGCCATTATCACGGATAATGGGAAACAATTCAAAAATCAGGATATTGATGAACTTTGCATGACATTTCACATTACACATCATTCATCATCCATTTATTATCCACAAGACAATGGACAAGCTGAAGCAACAAACAAAAATATCCTCAAAATATTAAAAAGATCAGTTAACAAATCAGGAAGAGATTGGCACGTGCAAATAAATCCCGCACTATGAGCTTACAGAACTAGTATCAGAACACCTACAGGAGCCACCCCATTCTCTTTAGTCTATGGAACCGAAGCAGTTCTACCATTAGAAGTTGAAATTCCATCTCTACGGGTTTCATTAAGAGGATTGATCACTGATGAGGATTATAGGATTGCCAGACTACAACAATTGGAATTGTTAGAGGAACACCAGACTCAAGCTTATGAGCATTTAAAAGTTTATCAAAACAGGATTGCACACAATTACAACAAACACATCAAACCAAGAACTTTTCAAGTAGGAGACTTGGTACTAAGAGAAAATCCCAAAAATCAAGCTGAAAGGGAAAAGAAAGGAAAGTGGGAAGCTAATTGGATAGGCCCATTTGTGATAGTGTCATCCTTTGGAACTGGAACATATAAGTTATCAGATTGTAATGGTGAAGAATTACAAGAACCCATAAATAGCATTCATTTGAAGAGGTTCTACACCTAAAGCAGATGAAAGAGTATAAAGAGTATCAGATGAGAGAGCATCATAATTATTGTACATAGTTGAAAAGGGATCTTGAAAATACCAAAAATATTTGAAAATGGAAAATCCAAAAACATTGGAAAAGAAGAAAGATCAAAAATAGTGGAAAATTGAGCCTGAAGAAAGCAAAAACATTTGAAAAACTATCTCTTGGTGAAAACCTAGCAAATAGGCGCCAAGGTGATAAAGAAAAATACAAAAAAAGAAAAAAAGAAAAATACAAAAAAAAAATGAAAAAGAGAAAAAGTGCCTTGGTGAAAACCTAGCAAATAGGCGCCTCGATAGCAAAAAAAAGAGAGCACCCAAAGGTGAAAACTTGGCAACAAGCACTTTTGGTTCCCTTAAGTCATTTCCTTCCTAGTCACATGTGTACATAATGCATCTCATCATCCCATTTGTCTAAACCTTCATTGCATTCGTCATTTGTACATAGTCATAATAACAGTTTGTAGCATCATCCTTTACATTGCCCAAAGTTGTCCAAACTGATACATCAAATACTTAGGGGCAGCATAAACGGATTGGAAAGTGGATACCTCAAAAAGGATTCAAATGAGCAACATTCAGTCACAAGCAGAAAGGGATCAACATTTTCAGAAGAGAGATCAGATTTTTGTAAACCTTTGATTGATAACCAAGAAGTTGACTACCACAACAAAATCCTTGAGCCTAAATTGACTTATTATTCAGGATTAAAAATCAAAAATCATGTCATGATCAAACACTTGGAAATATATTTTGTTGAAGATCAGAAAACAATGCAAAACACTTAGATAGATTCTTTTGAAAAGTTGGTTAAAAATCTGTTTCAATTTGTATCAAGTCTTTTTAGCTAATCAATGATGTTTCGACTAGATTGGCAATGATGGAGACATGATATTTTTCTTGACTATGAAGTGACTGTTTGGAGGAAGATTCATTGCCTTATGAGAATTCATCTAAAGACATGGTCATCAAAGAACCATCGAGGATTATCTTATAAAACAATGAGTTAACCTTTGTTTGTTTACGCAACCGGATACCTTGGATATTTAGATTCTTCATATCTAAATGACAAAATCCACTTGCAACATAGAATTCGACAAAATCGATATTTGTACTCTCATGATTGTTGGTAATCAGTGATAGTCGTATCGACGAGACCGATGGGAAAGCAAAACGGAGGTTACCATATGAGCAATAAAAAGCGATATTCATATCATCATGTCAGTGGGCAGTGGTGATTGTATTGACTTTCCGGTCCCAAATGCTCAATGATGAAAATATATCCTCAAGGCATTTATTTGCTAAAAGCTAGTGACACTTAGCTGCATTCATAAAAGGTTAAATGCATTCTCATGTTAGATTAATTACACATGCATTTTTTCCCAAGGGTTTCATTTCGCATCAAAAAGGGGGTACATAACATTATCAACAAGGTTAAATCAGCAAGGACAACATCACTTCAATATCATCTTTTCTACAATAAAAACATGAGATTATACTTTTTGCATTCATTCCATATCATTAATCATTACATAGATATATTATCAAGGAAAAGAAGGAAATAATCATTTACATGTGCATACATACAGATTGCATACATGAGAAATAACATATCAAAACTGCATCCATACATGAAGAAAGAAATGCATCCATTTATCTATATCATACATAAGATACGTTGCATCCATAGACACATCCATCCAAAAACAAATGCATTAGATAAACATATATAGCAGCATCTAAAGGAAATCTCATATATCATCAAGTAAAAGTAGGAAAGATCATAAATGTCACACATCTACTCACAACTCAATACATCAAGTATAACAATGATATCACAAATCAACTCTATAATCGCCCATCAACAGGGGCATCAATGTCAAATAAGTATCAAAGTACAACTGGAAAGGTGACACCAAGGTCACAAGAATATGGTACAACATCAAGTATCTAGACATCAGTACACAAATGATCAATAAGAGCACTCATAGCTCAACTCTCGTCACCACTGGGAGGAGGTCCTGGAGGAGGCTGTGGAGGAGGCTGTGATGGAGGCTGCTGAGGCGGCTGAGGAGGCGTCTGACCAACCATAGCAACAAGGAGAGGAACCAATGGAGCCAAACTTGATACTAACTGTTGAATCATAGACGACATCTATGATACCTCTGTCCGTAATGCTCCCACATCTGCTCGTAGCTGGGTAGTACTAGAACTCTCCCCAACCTCATAGGTACTCTGAGGCTCACATGTATCTATAGGATCTTTTCCCCGATCACGGGAAAAAGCTGCTAGCATCTGTTGTGCACCTGTATCCTGACCATCCATAGTAGCCTACTGTAATCCTGCTCCCGTATCCTGTCCTGCACCTGGATCCTGTCTAGCAGCCCTCACATGATCCTGACGATCTATCCTCTGTCTCTGTGCTACTGTAGGACGAGGAGGAGGAGGAGATGGTGCCTGTATATGTACATCTCTCGCTCATCCTCTGAGTCTAATCACTGCCCTACCTCATGGTCTACCTCTGCGTCTCCTCCCACCACCGACATCACCACCATCATCATCTCGCCCAGGTACTGGCTCTGCAGGGTCTGTAAATTGAGGCATCGGATGCTCCATCAACCAAGCTAGATACTCCTGCGTGACTCCAGCATCTCTGATGTGTAACCTCATGTCCCAATCCATATAACCCAGTAGGGATATCTGCTCTATAGCGTCATCGTACGAAGGCATGTGACCCCAAGTAGCATGCTCTACACTAGAATGAGCATATACTGCTGTGTGCTATAATTGTGTCACACTTCTATGGATCATTACATGCAAGGAAACTCAAGAATGAGCCTTCACAAATCGATCCATAGCTCCCTAGGCATGGAGTGCAAGGGTTTTTAAGAATGCTCTCAGCTAGAGCTATTTAGCCAATAACCTTGCTAGTAAACCATGCAATGGGAGATTCAATGAAGACAAGGGCAAGAATGCCAATATCCTCAAGAATCAAGAACGAAAATGCAATGCAATGCAAGCTAGCTAAGAATGAAGATGCAAGCTAAGCTATGGAAATGAAAGTACAATGCAAGCTAAGCTATGAAAATGAAAGATGCAAGAAATGAAATCTAACTATGAAGCAAGAAAGCCATGATGATGCAATAATGAAGACAAGAAGATAGAGTGTTGATGAAGATCCAAGATGAATTCCAACAATGCTCCAAATCTTCAAACCCTAGATGCAAGAATGTCTCCAAAAGCTCCAAGATGACCTAGAAAACCTGTAGCATAACAATAACATAAAAATTGTGTGTGCAAATGAGGAAGAGAGCTCTTCTTTTATAAGAAATGAGAAGGAATGGACCATGGAGATTAAGAGGCAAAAGATTTAATCAAGGGTGGAGCTTGAAAGAGGAGCAATCCATGTGCACAAGTATCCTCCAATGAGAAAATAAGAGTTGACTTTTGTGTCCATATGAGACAAAAAGTACTTTTCTCTTTTTATAAAATAAGAATAATGCTTTATTTGTGCAACTTAGGATAAGAGGAAAAGTGGGGGCTTTTTATTTATTAAAAGGGGAGGAAATATTCCTTTTAATAAATAAAGACTTAGGATAAGATGGTTAGCCCATAGAAAATAATCGAATAAATGATAGAACTAGGATTTGATCAAGAATAAACAATTGATGATTTAGAAAAAGGGGCTAATAGTCTAGATGACCATTTTTAGGTGTATACAACTGCAGATCCCTGAGGCATAGGCTGAATCCGCCCAAACTGCCGTAGCACTCTACCTGCCAAGAATCTCTCAAGAACAGAGTCGATCCTGCCGATCATCCATCGAGGAGCAAACATATATGGTAACTCCAAGCTATCCTTTCTCCAATCCTCGACCTCAACATATGGTCTCCAATAGACCTCATCCATGTCATCAATTTGACCCCGCCAATACTCCAAGTGACCCAAGTGATGCTGTGTCACCATACCAATATACTGCCATGCAAAAGGATATCCTAGAGGACGATCTTGATCTGATATAGGACGACTGACTGGTAAGTGCTCCCATATCCACAACTGCAAAATATGAATCCCAGCAGATAATGAGGCTGATCTCCTGTAAACTACCTCATGAAGATCGTGATAAAGCTGTGCCAGCACACAAGATCCCCAATCAAAGCGTCGAGGCTGATGTAGCAAATCCTCGATAATTCTGCCCCATCCCACTGAAAATCCGCGACCTCGCCGATCAGGTAATAATACACCACCAATGATAGCACCTAATAACGCTGGTAAAACAGGAAATGAGGCAAACTGAGGCCATAGGATGCAATCGTCACCTATAGACGGATCTCCGAATACTCATCGATAATATGTCCCATCATAGACTGCATCATAATATGCTATCTCTCCATGAGTCGAGATCCGTAGCAATCTATAAACATCCTCAGGTGTAATAGTCATCTCGCCCTGTGGTAGCCAAAACGTGTTTGTCTCAAAGTGCCAACGCTCTGCGACAGCGGTAATCAAACCTCGGTTCATCTGGAACCGAGGAAGCTCTAATACACATAGTAAACCGCAGCGCCTAATCACTCGCCTCTCGGTGTCAGTCAACTGATCCCTAAGCTCCATCACCTAGTGTGGTACAGTCCGAAGGTACAGAACAGGGACATCCTCCTGTTTAATCAAAACAATGGAATCACATGAGTAACTTACTATCAGGAAATCAAACAATCAATCATAGTCATCAATTTAAATATACCTATCAGACCTACCAATCCTAACTCTAAGCATTGAGGAAGGATGATCCTAGTTTTATGTCTCTAAGCATTTGAGCATAAAATGAATGGACGTTTAAATCCATGACCTATCATTCGTGATGAAGATTGATTTACCTTATTCTTCGATATTATAGTTACCTATGTCCTAATTCGTTGTTGAAATCAAACAAGGGGAACACCCTAACTGAACATTCGATTGAATTCATTGACGTGATCGATATCAATCAAGTTGACGCAATCGAGCAATCAAACGTCCTAGAAAAGTCTCAAACAAAATAAATTTTTACTTACGCGACTTTTCTTTCCGGCGTCATTTCTTTTACCAGAGGCGACATCTCTTTCTCCATACGCGTAATTGTTTTCATCCGCGTGACTTAATTTCACGGAAGCGGTATCAAATTTAACGCAGGCGACATTTTATTATCACGCGATACACAATTAAAATGACTAAAACCTTAAGCGATATTAAATTATCCTTAGGCGATAAAAGATTTTCTAAATGCGTGAGAAAACCTAAGGAAGGCGACATCAAATTTACCAAAGGCGACATTTTAAATTTTCAGGCGAAATTAAAAGGCACGGAGGCGACATTTCTTTTCACAAACGCAGAATCAAAATTTTTAAATGCATTAAATGAGGTCATAAATGCAACTTTAAGAACATGAGGAAAATTTGAATGACATACCGGAGGACCATCAGTCGCTCTCCGACTGAACTGGCGCGCTCTCTCAAACCGATGCTCGCGATGTGGGACCACCATCGTGTAAAAAAGGCTAAAATCAGAGCTCAAATCTCAAGAGGGAACGGTGCAAATGAATAGTAAAATGAGGGGTTTTACCCTATTTAAGGTGAAATTGGTCCTAATAAACACTTAAAAAAATGCACTTTGGACCTATTATAGGACATTTTCATTAATCGGGGCATGAATCAAACTTGATTGTTTCTTTCAAACGGTATCAGAAATCAAAACATATTCCAACTACTCAAAATCGTTCAAATCAAGGAATTAATATGTTTTATTTCTGAGGGGGCATTAGAGTATCAAATGGGCATCACATCAAAAACAGTTATCAGTGGGGCATATCATATCATATCGTATCATATCAAGATATCAGTATCATATCAGTATCATATCATATTGTTATCATATCAGGAGGCAAATCAATTGCATATCGGTTTCATATCAAATCTGTCATCATATCAAATCTATCAACATATCAGAAATCAATCAATCCAGGACCTTTATCAGTGAACCCAGGACCTATCATCAAACCAAGACCCATATCAGATCAATATCATATCAGAGGCATCAGAATCATATCAGCACCATCATCAGAGGCACATCATCATCATCAGGAAGTATATCAATCAGAACGATCAGAGGCATATCAGAACCAGGACCTGAATCAGATCATCAGACTAAGGGAATCTTTGAATCAGTGTTCTTCGCACATCGACTCAAAGAGGGGCATTTGTAGACATGGAAAATTGGCAAAGGCTTAAATCGATCAAAAGGTGCATCAAATCATCAAAATAATACGAAAAATCAATAAATGGAACAAAGGAAATTTAAATCAAAGGAAAATTCAATTAAATGATTCAATAAAGCTTAAAAAGGGGAAAAACACTAAGAAATTGATTAAATTCAATTAATGACATAGTTGTTGAAATGAAAAATCAAAATGAACCTCTTACCCTTCATGGCTAAATTTAATTACTTTAATTAATTAATAAATCATAAATTCTCTCAACAAAGGAAAAAGGAGACAAAATGGACACAAATTACTCACTTTTGTTGAAATGGTCCAGCCTTTTGAAACTATTTAAATGTTTGTCCCCCCATTTAGGGACAAAGCAAAGCCAATTGACCTTACCCAAGCATAACCATGGTTATCTCACTCTACCCCCTACCCTTGGGAAAATCTTATAAATAGAAGGCATTTTGAGGCATTAATCATCCACTCCATATCTTTGAATTGCAGCAAAGCTCTTGCAATTTGCATCCACACCACTCACTTAGCATTTTCATTGATAATTAGCTTAAATTGTTGATCATTTTAGAGATTTTCTTATCAAATAGAGCTAGAATTTGATAATTAGATCTAGTTTGCATATCATTCTTAGTTCAATTCTCATAATTAGAGTGTCACTAGTGAGGATTTGCAGCTGAGAGCCTCACTTACTACTTCAATTTAGAGAACCATGAGATATTGATAGATTAATTGTGCATTTGTTAGATTATTTTGATCTAATTCTTGTTGTTCTTAGTTAATCTTGTAATTTCATGAAGGTGTAAATCACTCACACATAATATTTTAATTATATATTTATTCTTAAAATGTTAATTTTAGTACTTGATATAAATAAATAAATATAGAGTGGGATTACTCTATCTATCCATTTGTTTTAGACAAGGTTTTAGCTAGCACGGCCGCCATTAAATTTGATGGACGTGTGGCCGTATTTTTTTAAAAATGGTTAAATCTTTTGACCGTTAAATGGCAGGCGACAAAGTTTGCGGGTAGCGCAGTGTATTAAGGAGAAAAAATTGATGGTCATATACGGCCCGGATTTGTGCATTGTTTAAAAAATGTAAATGGGTCGCGTTTAATTTTTCTACAATTGGTTTACATCACTTTCACAAAATTTAACTTTACATTTTTCAATTGTGAAAATTTAAACTTTGGCTTTCTTTCTTGTTAGTATGTTATAGAGGAGAAGAACTAGTACATGTTCACTTTAATTTTACATTTTTTTAAATGTGGAAATTTTTAATTATACTTAATTTTTTATAAAAATTTACTTGTCAAGTTCCCTACTTAAAAATAAAATTCTAAGTTCATATGGTCAAACATGATGCCATATCAGCATGTTTTTTTAGTGAAGGTGTCTAAAATGGTCCCAAAAAATGATAAGACAAATAGGTGTGCAGTATGTCATGTTTAATGGTGTGCTAATATGGCACCATTTGAGTGGTTGTTTTTTTAAATTTAAATACATCTTTTTGAAGATATGCATTGATGAGACAGTTTTTGTGCACTATTATAAGTATATTTTATTCACCTACTTATCTATTATGTTCACCTTCTATAACATGTATTGGACCCCACCCATGTATTGGCTTCTCCCCACTAATATGTTTGGACAACATATAAGACCAATCTAATCTAATCTCATTAAGTTGCATTCTTATGACATTATCATGACAAAATAATGTAGAGATCTTAATTGTACGATTTGATTGAATCATTATTTGACATATTACATGTTTATATTGATACATGCATGTGACATATAAAAATTATATAGTATTATTACGATAACTATTATTATAGAATCTAATTGGTTTATTACCTTATAGACATGTTGCATATTCTTCTTATTAACAATCTATATTCAAAGGTTTATCAAATATCTTATTAAAGAAAATAAATCTTTACTTTTTTAAATTCTTAAATAATATTCTTTTGTACCGCCTCACTTTAAATGTCCTTCATGAAAATAAATAAAAATGTCTAAATACATGAAAGAGAAGCAATATATGTCAATGAGGAAAATATGATCCAAAATAAAGTACAATCCATGGATTGATTACCATTTAATTTTTGTTACCTAGTAACTTTAGACATAGTTTATGGTGTTGATTCTATTATATTAGTAATTAATTTCACTTTTTACTAACTATCATGGTTAAGTGCAATATAAAAAAGTTCACCAAACCAAATACTTGCGTAAATTCAATGGGGGAGACTTTACGGAGGAAAAGAAGCTTCATGTTGACTTCGTATGGATTAATGCATACGCGTGAAGTTGACTCTCCTGAAATTCTGTGTTCTATAGAATCAATCACAATGTTTCTTGTATGCCCTAGAAATTAATTACTTTGACATTTTAAAAATATAATAGTTGCATACTCTTTTTTACTTTAAAAATATTTATTAGTTGCACACATTTTTTGACTTTTTAAAAATTCATTAGTTCCATGCATTCATTCAATTTAATGTATTTTTTTTAATATTATTAAATTTAGGAATAGTAATTATATTATTTATAATTTGTGATTTGTGATATAATTTATTTATTTTTCTTTATTATTTATAATTTAGTATTTTTTTTAATTATTATAATGCATTCTTTTATAATAATTTTATTGTATTATACTTGTAATCTTTATATAGATAGTTTCACTAAATTATTTATCAATATTATATTTATGTTTTTGGATAAGATTATGTGTCTTTTCTACATCAATATTTCAGATCATATTCAATGATCCATCATCGAGATGAGAGAGCTTAAGAATGCCAAATGATATTTATCAATTCTAACATAATATTCATGTCTTTCTAAGTGAATTACTCCCTCTAAAATAAACATTTTCTATGTTATAAAGATAACAATATTATTTAAAACAGTGTACAACTATAAATATCCAATATTTTTCTTAATAAATACAGGGGAGGAAGAAAGTGTAGTTGGATCAATATGGAAGATACCTAAATGTCTCAATAGTTTGCATCATCCATAAAAGACGAAACAAAAACACACTTACAACAAATGAAAGAATTTAAGGTACACATAAAGGAATGTAGCAATAGATGTGTTATCTTTGTGTCTTATTGTCAATAGAGCATCAAGGGTCATCCAAAGAGAACTAATATGGAAAAATACACACTAAAGAGCACATCACAAGGAATAACATTTTATGCCCAAGAAAAAAATAAGATGCAAAGGGCATTTCACTTGAGAATTGTTTTAAACAAAATCATTTGCATCCCAATCTAGTTCATCATAAAGAGACAACAAGCTAGATGGTAGAGGGACTACAAAGTGTGTATTTAGTCCAAAATTTACACCTTGTTATGTGTATTTTTCACATGTAATTTAGTCTTATCACTCCAAAGTGAACAAATCACAATAAAAATATAGGAAAGGCCAATATGTATCAATGGAGGATAATACAAAGTCAAGCTTGTTCCATTCTCATTTATGATCTAGAGTTTGCATCTTGTTATGCGTGTTTTTTAACATGCAATTTAACCCTACCACTACAAAGTTAAAATATATATATATAGGAAAGATCAATATCGATTTAGGTTTGGATGCTTATTATAAAAAAGAAGTCATATTTTTTCTAGGGTTCACATTATCAATTTAAATATAAGTATAGATATTTTTCCTTCTCTTAAATGTATTTTTTATGGTGAGAACCAATTCACATATGTTTCCTTAAATATAAATGGACGCTCAAAATAAAATGCAAACAATAATACAAATGAAGAGGCAAATGTAACGGTAAGAAGGAGAGTCGATCAAATGGTAATATAAAAAAAATTTAAAAACCTAAAATGATCATGGGCATCCAAAAAATTAAAGTGTCTTCTAATGTTTTGCAATCAAATGTAAATTAAAGGAGGGTTTAATTATCTTGCATTAAAGATAAATTAATATGTTGAATGAACAACTCTAGGGTTTATTGTGTCATTAATTCTTAATATTAGAGTTAAATAAATTTTATTTATTAAGTCATAAATATATACTTGTCAACAAGACTTCTAATCTGAGATCAAATATTTTCATAATATAAAGATAGAAAAAAATATAACAAATGTTCTTATAGACAACCTGCATTTCTTTTGAAAAATATGCACTCCAACATTGGGGGGGGGAAACTAAGATCATAATGATACTATAATACCACAACCATATATGCACTTTATCTTCATCTATGTTCACATTAAAATTTGGGAAACATTCATTATCGTTTTATACATTTGTTCTCTCATATCATATCATAAGTATTATATTTCTACTATAATATAATATTGATCACAACATTTATCAAAATTACTATATATTCCAAACAATTAAATTCTCTTTTATTTATTTTTGTCCACACTTACAAAAATAAAGTCTACTTAGGATTCCAACAAAATTAAACATTATTCATAAAATTGATATTTTTAAATATAATATAAAAATTAAATTTAAAAAAGCATAAATATATAAATTTTACCATTATTCAACTTTATTATTTAAAAATTAATATAGAATATTCTTAGAAATTTAATGTTCCACGTGAGCTCTTTATCAAGTGATGGGAGAAATATATTGATGGCTTTAAAGTAAAGGATTGCAAAATCTTTTGTCAACAAAAAGAAAATGTTTGTCCTTATGAACTTTCTAGAGAATAAAGAATAACAATCCAATAGTGACGTGAATAATCCCGTCCAATCTAATCAGCGTTTCAGTGGGATTCTCCCCACGCGGACAGAATAATATACATCTTTCAAAGTGGGAATAATGCTTTTTAATTGTACCATATTTTAAATGCTCCAAATCAAATCCTTTGAAAAGAATTTAAACCAAAGCAAATGTCTTTATCACATTATCATCCAAATTCTTATAGGTATTCTTAATATATATTAGAGGAAAAGTTTATGAATATCTATGAATGACACCTTGCATATTAGATCATTAATATTAAAGACTCATCCACTTAATTAGTTTTATCTAGGTCAAAGCAAATGTCTTCATCACATACTATCAAAGGAATCTTAGTAATATATCATTGGCTCTAAATTTAGCAGTTTTTAGTATATATTGTGAGAAAAGTTTATTAATGTTTATGGTTGACATCTTGCATATTAGGCAACTAAATAAATAAATAGATTATAGTGAAGGAATGTAAGGCAGGCATATGTAGTTTATCCATTATTTTTGTAGTGATGTTGAGTTTTAATGAATGATAGTTTTAATATTTTTTAATTTATATTTTAAAAGTTTAATGCTTATAATGATGCGTATGAATGTGTAAGTGATTTGGGTGAGATGTGTATTTATATATTTGATTTGACTAAAGATGGTAAATAGTGATTCTAAAATCATAAGTATTTTTTTTGGATGAGGATAATTGAATTGATATTTGATAATGTAATGAATATAAAATTTGATGTTGAATTTAGATTTAAAATAATTAAAGTTAGAATAATTAAAATATTTTTGAAGTTAATAAAATTTAAATTATTAGTGTGTAGTTTATCATTTATAATATTTTTTTATTGTATCATTTTTTATGATAAATATTATAATTAATTAAGTTCTTAATTGACATGAAAATAGTCAAATTATATATTTTTATAATTTTATTAAGTTCAAAATTATTATAAAATCTTAAATTACATTAACCAAACTTATATTTAAACGCATTTTGTCTTAAGTTTCAATAATAATGTCCACTATAAGTTTTTATTATATGAGTGTTTAAGTTTTTATAAGTATAATGACTCTTCTATTGTGGCATTGGAAAGGCACTTATAATTAGTACTAGATATATTGCTAACATTTGTCACAGTACATCATTTTCACATGATATATATCAACCTTCTATTTTTAAGCTTAGCTAATGACCACTTTATTAGCACAACCTATGTACATAATCTAGTTGGAAATTTCTAGCTCAATATATAAAACATAATGTGTTATAGATATATGCATGTATCCTCACATATTCTAAGAACTACCTTAGAAAATCAAGGGTATGCATTTTTTCACCGATTGATCATGAGACTCTACTTCTCACAATTTATCCTTTATATATTATTCTACACATGTAAAATCAATGAATAAATTAATTTTTTTCATGTTGTTTTCAATTCCTCATTTCTCTTAATCCATGGAATTATATAGTGATGCTTCTACAATGAAATTTTTTTATTGAAATTACATACATTTCCACTTTAGAGGCTAGCCATGACTTTTCCTACACGTGAAGTTTCATTTTATTTTAGATTGAAATTGGATCAAAAAGTGTATACTATGTTTTAAACATTAAGAAAAGCAACTACAATTTCACTAGAGTGTGCATCTTAATTGTAACTATTATTTTGCAAAAGTATCACATTAATCCAAACATCGAATTTCAAGATATAAATAGCATGTTAACTAATTAAATTTAATCATTCTAGTACAACCAATAAGATAGATGTAACATTTGCAAAATAACAATATATAAAATCAAGATAGATAGATATAATAATGTCATGTAGATGGTTAAACATAACATTTACCTATTCATTAATAGTTTATACAATTTTTTATTTCAATGTTTACACTTTTACCCTTTATCATAAAGGTAGAAAGCGCTAATCATGTTATGATGACACAGCCTAATTATTGTCGCTAATGAAATAACTAATATGTAAACAAATTCGTCCATAAGTTTTCAACATATTGTATATCCCAAAATCAATATCACGCCTCATTCTTCCCTTCTAATTTTTTAGTTGTATTGATAGATTTGATCAATTAGTTGATTACTTACAAGAGACATTTATTAATTTCATTTTGAAAATTTCTTAAACAATTTTGTTTACTTAAAGATAAATTCGAAACTCTAAATAAATATTTACAAAAAATTGTAAGTGTTAAGAATATGATCAAAGTTTTCTTTAAAAGGTGATTTTTCTATTTACCCATTAGTAACCATCTGACTAATTAGAAAGTTAAATAATTATATTTTAATTTATTCTATTAGATATTCATTAAACTAATAAAACCTCTTGTTGAATTTACATGTAGAGATATTTTTATTTGTTACTTTAAAGTGGACAAAACTCAATTTTCATTTATAAACAATAACTTTTCATATAGATTTGAGTCATAAATCAATTATGATTTTGATTTTAATTTGAAATAAGAAAATATAAATAAATGATATTAGATGAATAAAAATATTATCTTATTAGACTAGATTCAAGTTAGTTCTCTAGACTAGAATACTATATATCATTTTATTCACTTTAATTAAAAACACTTAGATAGGTGTGTAAATTCATGTACTCTTGATTAATGGACCTGATTAACACTTATAAATTCTAGGTTGAGTTACACTACATATATCATGCTAATTTGAGCAAGTTAACTCCCCTCCTAATTGAGATTAATTAGGACTAATTGTGAGGTAAAATCTTCTTTTAGACGTATCGTTTATTTGATTCATGAATTTAAGATGCCTATATATATTTATCCATTCCTCTTCATAAGAATCTTCATTATATTATTTGTTAAATAAAATGGTATTTTCCTAATAAATCATTTAATTACTTGAATCCTTTTTCACACTAGCTACTTACACTTACTTGGGTCATGTGGTCTTTTATCTCATGTCATTGAATTGGGACATTTGTCATTATCTATTTTTATTCTCGCCCAGGATTCATCTATGATTTCTTCTTTTCTTTTATAAGAATTTATTATTGTATTCAATTCATTAAAGTATATTAAAAGTTATTTATATTTTTTTTGGATTGATAGTCTTTTTAGCCTTCACAAAAATTTCTATTATTTTTTCTCTCTTTCTATAATAGGTATCTGATTGCAAGTTATCTTTAGAAGCTATCGGGTTGAAGAATCAATTATAAAGTTGAAGGAAATTTATTTATTTATATTTTTTATTAGCTCATAAACATTAGCTTATTGGTAGATTTGTTTAGAACAAAATCTAGAATTATATTAAAGCTTTAATTTCATATGGTTAGTCCTTTAGTTAATTAAAGAAAGTGTATTTGATTCTAGGGGGTTTATTCTTGGGTGAATCGAGGCATATTCTCATTACACGTTCAACTTGTGCTGAGCTCAAAATCTTTGGATTTTTTTATTTCACTCATCATTTTGTCTAGATTGAGCTTTAGAGGCAAGATTTACAAGGCTTTAAAGGAGGAGATTTGTATCGGGCACTAATGGAGATTTTTTGGAGCTGACAGTTCATGGTTAGCACCTCAAACACTATTCTCCTAAGGGTGGGGTTTTTTGTTATAATCATTGTGTGTCTCTATACTTACTATTATTTTTGTGCAGTAATAACCAAGATTTGTTAGTGTTTTTTGGGTCAGTCTCAATCCCTATCGTTCCCTACTTCGGTCTTCTCTCAGAGATCTAGATTCTGGTGATGCCTGCAAAAGGCATGCATCCCCCACTAAGAGCAATGTTTCAAAATACCTAAAATTGATTTCCTTCTATAGTAGTTGTGTAAAGATTAACCTTCTTACACAAATTCCACATCAGCAAAAATAATAAAGACTAAGGAGTCGCTCAACAAGTCAAAGGTCCAATGCACAAGTTGACTAGATAAAAATAGATTCTTGATAATATAAGAATAAAAGAATTATAATTACAACCAAAATTGTTGAAAAGATAGGGAATACCTTTGTGTCCAAGAAAAGTGGAATTTCGACCATCTGTCGAATGTACTAACATAATCATAATAATAGATGTTATATCGACTCAATATAAAGGTTTCAACCAACTTGTCTAAGTAGCAACTCAAAAAGATATCGACCAAATGTCGAATTAAAATAATGTAAGATAAAGCTTAGATTAAATATGAACTTCCATATTAATGACAAAGTAAACAACAAAATTACCAATACCACCAAGATGAGTACATAGGAGCATAAGCACTATAAAGAAATTTCTTCCTAAAAGAAGCTACAATCACTTGTTCACACAAATCATCAAGGGCCAGAATATTGTGGGAGTGCGTTTCCACCCTACCACGAAGCAGTTACGCTTCCTCGAAAACTTTTTTGACATGAAAGATACCCAACCCAGCTAGAGGAAGCTAATCAAGTAAAACTATTAGCAGTAATGAAATTTGTGTAATGGTAAGTCCATAAACCAATACAACAATAATCTTGATCACACAATAAGCACATGCCCAAAAATATACCAATAAAAGAAATCAACCTTGCTTGACCATCATTTTGAGATTTTCAATTCCATCTCACCCATTGAAACATAGCGTGATTGTATCCAACCATGGAGAAACACAAATTGAGTTCATGTAACTACATACATCAACATGAGAAAATATGAACTGCTTAAAATTTTGTAAGATTTAATCCCTATATGCAAATTTACCACATTTACTAGAGCATATAAATTTGTAAAAGTACTCATAGTCATACATCCATCTACAATCATCATTTGATGTTTAATCAACAAATAACTTACACCTATGTATGGCTTTTTCCTTTCTAACAATTATTACTTACATGGAATATAGTCTAGGATCTTTTCCATAATCATTACATTCAAAGAAATCAAGTGGTTCTAACATATTAAGTCAAGATATCATTATGTTCAAGTAGTCAAGATCTCTAGTCAAGTTAAGATCAAGAATTCTCTATAAATTCATCTTAATCATAATGTATCACTATTAGTGATAAGTATAAGTCAATATTTCATGACTTGGATAAGCAACATTGTATCTATAATATGATCCACTAAAATGTTGTGATTAACCTCTTCAATCTATATCTTTGATTTAAATCTTGATAAAGATTTAGTCTTATGAAAATGAATTATCATCATTTAGTAGATTTTATTCAATGTACTTAAAAAAAAACTGGATTAAGTTACTTATATTCTAGCCAACAATGGATATGAAAACTTAACTAATCCTTTCTTAATTAATCACGATACCCTTTTCCAACAAAAGTCCTTGAATAAGAGATTATTCTTAACTAACACATATAGGAATAAATAAAGATTAATAGATGCTCTAACATGAATTTAAATCTAGATCTTTAATGGTAGAATTATTATTTGAAACATAATTTACCTGAACGTTGACTTAGGAATAATCCCTCTCAAGTTCTGAATGTTCTTTGGAGTATTTCTAAATAGGAAACATGCTTAAATACTAATCTGTTATATTTTTACACATATAGAAAAACTTATTTCTGAATTATTTAAACATGAGCTTTCCAGCTATATTCTCTAGGATTGATATCTGATATCTCTCCTTAAAGTAAGTTCTTCAGCTAAATCATACTTGAGTTTTTTATCATTTCTTTTTTCTTTAAACACTGTGCATTTATAAGTTGTAGAAGTTCAGATTTTTTAGTGAATTAAGAGCATTAATTGATCATAAGAGTAACCCATAATTAGAAAAGAAACAACGAATAATGGAAAATATACAATCTCCAATCATGTAAAGGGGTTTTTGCTAAATCCATCGCTATGTTTGCTTGTGCAATTAATAGATATTGATATATTTCCAAACGGTAATAGAGAGAAACAGACCAGCACAAATAAATCTTAGATTCATCATTCAGAAACAGTTATGAATTATTGATGAAATGTTTCCTCATTGGTAAAATCGATTCTAAGTAGCCCAAAGTTTCTTAATATTCTAAGGAGAAATTGTAGGAGAATATTCCAACACTGATTCAAGGTAAAAGCATAAACCGAGACTTACAACCCATCGAGTTGAAAATAAAAAATAATGTATTTATATAGAAAAAGGATGTCATGTCCCCATTTTGGCTGACATCGTTTGGCATGACGGATTTGCCTATCATCGACTCTCGTAGGCAAATGGTTTGGAGAGAGGGTCATTATGTTGATCATTTGATTGCATATTGCTGACAGAGCCTACATCTAGTTTGAGCCTACATCCAGTTGTAGTAGAGCCTACGTTCAATCGTAGTTGGGCCTACATTCAGTTATGAGACATTTGGGCCTACATTGTTATAATTTTGAGTTGAGAAATGTACTTTATTATTATAATGTTATTTTATTATAAAGTACATTATAATTGGATGTTTCTAGAAGTTCTAGTAACTTCTCAAGAAAAAGAATAAATAGAAGGCTTGGGCTATCATTTCTACATGCTTGGATTTGGGATTTCTTCTACTTCTTCCATTGTGGAGCAATTTGTAGTCTTTGGTTTGCAAATTCTATTCAATCTTTGGGAACGATAACTCCCCTAGATTGGCATAACTGAGGTAGTGAAATATCTACTGAAGGGTTGCAAATTTGGAGTTGGTACTCAGTCATCTCATTGGTACTTCATTGAGAATTTGATGTAAGGGTTTGTTTGTGATTGAAATAGCATTTCAGGAGGCATTTTTAGTAGGGCCGAAATTATAGGAGGCAATTTTTAGCAGGTCCGAAATTATAGGCAGCCGTTTTTAGCAGGTCCGAAAAAGCAGTCCAAAAAAGCAAGTCCGAAAAAGTAGTCCGAAAAAGCAGACCTGAAAAATTGATATTGAGGGTTTGTAACTGGTTGAATAAGGGTTTGGAATTCATCACTTAATTGGTGAATCATTTGGTGAAGGTTGAAGACAATTTTGGCACATTTCAGTCACTTTATACCAGAGCCTGGATTCAGAATTTTGCTCATATCTCTCAACATACTTGGAGATATTTTTTATGCTCTTGGAGGAAGACTAGTACATCAGTGGCGGCCCTGTTGATACCATTTTGGGGTTTCAAAACCCTGCATTTTATTTTCTGCAGGTGTCGTACATGTACAGCCTGGTATGGCACTGTACAGTACAGCACACAACAACCAATTGGGGCAGATTTGGTGGCGGTCTGATATCTGGTCTTCGGCATTGGATTTCATCATTTTGGACAACCATTATTGCAGTGATTTCCAGGTTCCCTTCATGTGTTTCTTGGTTGCATTTGAATGTCAAGGAAATTGTATTAATTGCATGTAACAGTCACTGTCATAACAAGTCTGAATCAGTCACTGTTCTTCCATCATTTGGTATTTGAAATTGTCATTCAATGAAAGTGCATTGTATGGGGTTAAGTAGTACATTGAATGGTATTGTCATTGCCATAATTCTTGTCATATAACAGTCCATATATATATTCAGAAAAATAGTTAATGGTTATCAGACATTACTATCGAATTGGTATAGTAAAAAGGTGCATTGCTAGGTCTTTGTTCATGTAAGACAGTTCATACATTTCATATTATAGTTCCGTAGTTGTAAACAGTCCAAAAATCTGTCATCAATTTTGTAATCAGTCTACTGAACATTGCAATCAGAATTTGGGAAGTATATGATATATTGGCATTTGGGTCTTAGCATTGCTATCTAGAGTTCTATTGTTGTTTATTGCATTACTTTTCCTCATTGGTATTGTTGTCTCAATTGCAAAGTTGATGCCCAAAACAATAAACACATTGAAACACATCATTGCAAGCAAAACATTTCAGTGCATGCCAACTATTTGACGAATTGCTACAGTCCAGCAATAGAGATTTTAGTGATCCTATTAGTAAGGGTCATTACAAAGGAAGAACCAACTATTTAAAAGATGATTGTCTTAGATTCCTAACTTTTAACGTTGAAATAGAAGTAAAAATAGACACCTAATGTAGTGTCATGGAAATGAATGAATGATTTTAATGACATCTATGAGGCCAAACAGTCTAAGGGACCACCGGATCACAAAGTACATTGATAAGACAAAGTACGTTGAAATAGAAGTAAAAATAGACACCTAATGTAGTGTCATGGAAAGGATATCTACATTTTCAGGGAAGGCATAGCTCCAGCACCTATCATAGCACCTCCATACACCAAATATGGGCCACAGAAGAAAGGATTGAAGGTAGTTGCAAAACAAAAGCCAGCACTAAATATCAATGCCCAAACACATTTTAAAAAGACAGCTATCCAGTCCAAAAAAGCAAGAGAAGAGATCAAAGAAGAGATGGCACAAGATTTTTAAGCATAACTAAAATAACTTCATCGAGCCTTAGGAAAAGAAAGAAAAAAATGCATACTTGAATACAATAATTCACAGACATGGGCTTTGGAAACAAGTCTATATAGCTTAGACAGATACCCAAAATCCATTGAAGGTATATGGAGAGAAGGCAGTGATAGGATCTTTAATGATTTAAACAAAGGAAAACACAGTCGCGACATTATCCCAAAATGTAAAAAAAAATATACTATCACTTGCATTCAACATACGCAAAGAACTTAATAAAAAGAAACTAAAAGCCATGCCTCTACCAGGAATCTTTACTATTTGCGCTACCTACAAACTGATAACCAAATGCATAAATTTTCATCCTCTGACCTCGAAATTATGAAGGCAAAATTCAAAGACAATCCAATCCTATCAGGGTAAAAGCACAATAAGTTGTCACCCTTTTACAAAAGAAGAAGCTAACAGCACCAAAACTAAAAAACTTCAAGGGCATAAAAGTCACATTTTTATTTAGAATTTGAAGATGATGTAAACTAATGAAATGTGTGAAATATGATGAATTTTATGCCTATAATTTTTAAAAATTATTTTGGATAAAAATTAATTTTTTATGTCTATTTTTCATGTTCTAAAAAATACTACAAATCAACGGGTTTACTTCCCATCAAATCATTAGAAGTAAAACAATGTTTTTTCCTCCAATTTCAAAATATGTTTTAGATGACATGTATATCTAGTGCAGGAAAAAAGAAAGAAGTGTTTTTGATCTATAATTTGCCCATTATAAGTATTCAAAGTCAAACTTACTTGAAATCAATAGTTTTTGTCTCCCATCGCTTTTCCCCTATCAAAAATATTCTAAAAATCAAATAAATTATATATTCTTGAAGAATATTCTCTTCTCTAGTGCCGCATATGATTTTAATTTTTTTGAATTGATTTAGTATTTTTTTTATATTTACCGAATCAACGACTTTCAAAACTTTATATACCTACACGTAGTTTTTTACAAATTCATTTAACATTTTCTAATTGAAACAATATAAAATTTATATGTCCAGAATTGTAGTTTTGAGATCTAGAAAATGGTAGTTTTAGTTTTTTGAAATTTTTTATTTGCAAAAGAGAAAAAATCACTAGAAGTACAAAATTCTGTATTTTTGGTGTTTTTGAAGGTTTGGCTGCCAACTTGGCATGCCACCTAGGATGACTCGGCTGAGACCTACTTGACCGAGTACCCTAGGGGGTCAGCCCCCCGCGAGTGGTCACATGGGAGACCCACCCTTTCAATTTGAAGGCTATATATAAGTGTTATTTTTAAAAATATATATATCAATTACGAATTTTAATTCTTATTTTAGGATATAAGGATTTTTTGAAGCTAGGAGTCATTTTTTCGAGGAAGTTACAAAGACATTTTGGTTTCGAAGGAGTGTGAAGCCAATTTTTTCAGTGACAAAAGAGTAAAACAATAAATAAAAATTTGCTTAGATATTTGAGCAATGGAAAATAAAAGGACTAGAACAAGGAAGTATGATCGTAAAAGGGATGACCAAATGAAAGGTCATACGAAACTTGTCGAAGAGCAACCGGTCAATGTTGAAGAAGAACCTATCGATGTAGAAGGTGCAACTCAACTAGGGGAGGATATTGGTAGTATTCGAAGTATACATATTTTTCCTACAATGCAGAATTTGATGGACATGAATGAGGAATCACTTATTAGTCAAATTGCACCAGAACACCTGGTATCTGAAAGCACTATTAAATTGCATCTCAAAAACATGTGGATGGAATATTTTGAGAGTAAATCTTTGGTGGAAAAAGCACAATTGTTTGCAAAGATATTCAAGAAAAAAGAAATGACTTCGGTTTTGGAGTTGTTGGGTATTGATAATAGAAAAATTGTAGGAGGTAAAGTAAAAGAGACAATAATTCAAAATTTACAAGATGCATTGAACATTGTTAACAGGGCAGATCATAGAGGACTAGATTCAAGTGCGGCTAGAAGAGTGTTGATGACTATGATTGCCAGTAAGAAATTGACACATAGAAATCAAGTTCAAACAATTTCTAATTTACTCAAGGTATCTTGAAGAACTATTCAGAGATATATTAGGGAGAGAAATATGTTGGATATGGACATTGAAAAGAATTGGGTACAGATTTGTAGAGTTCCTCATAAAGACAGAATTTATGAAGATGTAAGAAGATGGGTCATTGATTTTTGGACCAACCACTCTCACGTTTCTTCTAATAGAAGGGACACTATACAAATGAACGATGAAGAGACCGGTATGAAGATTTCACATCCAAAACATTTTGTCGATACTACACAAAGTGAATTGTTTGAAGCATTCAAGCATGAATTTTCAGATGTGAAAATAGGTCAAAGAATGTTTGAGATGTTGCGCCTTTGCTTCGTATGCATAAATAAGGTTTTTGAAACATGTTGTCGAAATTATGTTGAGTTTTACTTATACTTGCAATCATATAAAAAGGTTATGGCAATACTTAATCTAGATATGGTTATTGGAAGTACAACAGAATTTGTAAAGTTCATTTTTGTGATAAATCAGAAGATACAGATAAATTCAATATCCAATGTATAAAAAAATGAATGCAATAATTGTGGAAATTTATAGAAATTTCCTTTACAATTTGATAATATTGATGTTACAACACCAGTCCAGTGGAAGAGATTTGAATATGAGATATACCAAACGAAGACAGGAGGTGAATAAAAAAAAATTACATTAAAGGAGAGTGAATTACTGTACCTTCAGTTCATGGATAGATTTTGATCTATGGTTTATCCACATATCCAACATTGTCATGGTGCACGATGGCAAGCTAAATAGTTTCATGATTCCAAAAATTATTTCCCACCTGGTTGTATTCTTGATGCAGGGGTATCCAAGGTTAAGGTAGGGGCATTCTGTGTCGTCGGTGAAACTGCATGGAGTGTTAGTATTTTGGCCGGTGTTACTCAGTTGCAGCCTTGACCGACAGTCTCAGTCATTGAAGTAAGCTCGGTCACTGAAAGAACTCGGTAGTCTCTAGTGCTCGGTAAAGTGTTACTCGGTCATGCCTACGGTGCTCGGTCGATACTGGTGCTCGGCAATGCCTGGCATGCTCGGTTAATTTACTGTCGCTCAGTAGTTCTTGTTTACCGACTGGAGTTCTGTGTGATTCGTTGAGCCGACTTGGTGAATTTATTGTTGGTAGCCATTTTTATGGGCCGACATGCTAAATTAAAAGTTTGTATACATTTGTAAGCCGACTTGTATGGCATTTAATTATTTGTTTTGGGAGTTAAGGGTTTCATCTTGCTGACTTGTGGCTGATGATTAGTATTTAAGGAGTGCTTGGGTAGATGTTTAGGGACACAACTTAGCAGATCTGGGATGTCAAATGCGAAGCTTGAGAGCTGAAGTTGGTGAAGTTGTGGAAAAGTTCTTGATGTTCTTGCAGATTAGATTGATATCTAATAGTTGTTTGTAGCAGAGCTAGGGGTTTTCATACTTGGGAACAAGGAGATTGCTTGGAGGCTTGCGAGCTCAAGTTTAAATCTGCTTTAAGCTTTCCATCAGCTTCTGATTGTCTTCAGAGTTGAACTAGCTAAGTTTATATTGGATCTAGTTGTGGATCTTGCAAAATTGTTTTCTGATTGTAATTGGCCCTAACCCGAAAGGCCTTACAGTCGGGCATGTTAATGAAAATTAGTGTTGAACAATTACTTTGTGCTGCCTTGTTGAGTAATCCACTGTGTAATTCTGTTGGCTGCAAGGTTTGGACTGTCCTTAATTGGATCCACCTACCTTGACTGCATCAATTCTTTCAATTGTAGATTTTACGGAGAACTATACATTTTCCCCTCAAAAAGAGCTCTAGAGTCAATATTATTATTCTGATCAAGTTGCAATATTTGTGCATATGACCTATAGACATGCACAATTTGATTTGGATGAGATAGATAGTATAGATCAAAATGAATGCATTATCATCAAGGAGGTTCATTTCTATATTAGTGATGACAAGGTTCATGATAGGAGCTACATGGCTCATTGTTTCAGCATGTTTTTCAACAATCTTGTGAGTCGTGGGATAAATGTTTCACAACATTAGATCTAGTTTGATGGGTGTGTAGGTAAGTACGTGTGCATTATAAATTTTCTTTTAAATTTTCTCAATTATATATATATATATATATATATATATATATATATATATATATATATATATATATATATATATATATATATATATATATATTTATTTATTTATTTATTTATTTATTTATTTATTTATTTATTTATTTATTTGTGTGTGTGTGTGTGTGTACATTTTTGTAAATTTAAATTGTAGGTCAATTTAAGTCTGCAAAAGCCTTTAACTGGTTAGCCATGCAGCATGCTAGACACAACATTAAGTTTGTTTGGAAATTCTTTGAAAGTGGACATGGAAAAGGAGAGCATGATAGAGCAAGAGCATGTGTGAAGCGTGCACTCTGACAACATGAACTTCAAGGTATGTATACATTTGATATTCAACTTGTTTACTTGCTCCTATTTAACTTTACATTACATGTACACGTGTTAGATTTAATATTCATTTGCTTAGAAATAAACTAATTATATGTGTGTGTGTGTGTGTGTGTGTGTGTGTGTGTGTGTGTGTGTGTACTAAATTGCTAAAAATATATCTCTAGGTAACATGATAGAGAATTCAAAGAAAATTATTTAATGGTATCCAAATCATTTCGCTACTCGAGACACAAAATACAACAAATGTTACTTTTGGGAAGTGATAGGTAAATTTAAAACTTTAATTTTTCAAACTCAAATTCAAAAAATTATACATATTATAGGTTTGTCACATTTTTAACTTGTTGTAGATCTGTGTGTGTGTGTGTGTGTATTATAGCTCATGTGAACTACACAATGTATGTATGTATATATATTGCATTTCACATTTTTCATAATTTCAAACTGAGATAGATCAATCCATCCAATCCAGATATCAATCGATCGAATCCTTACAATTGTCAATCAATTGTTGGAATTAGAAGTTTGCATCAAGTGATGACTACAGGCAACACAAGCCTCCACTGATTCAACTAAGAGATAAATCATGCTTTTGTGAAGATTGTCTTAAGAACAACACAACGAGTCAATGTGTTAATATTGCAAATGGATATGTTTCACAATGGGATCAAAAAGAGTTAATCAAAATGCCTCCTTATGAAGATGATGACAATGACATAGACATTCATGATTCTATATATTCAGCTGACTATGAACGTGTTTATGATTTAATTGTTACAGGTGCGTGTTTTTTATTTCTAGTTACATTGCATGTGCATGTTTCTATATATATATATATATATATATATATATATATATTATATTCTTGAGGTTTATAACAAACTTGTACATAAATATAAATTGTACAGGTGATATTTTTGTTGTGGTTGCAGATCTTGAGAATGCAGAAGGTATAGATTATTATTTACTAAGATGCACCAATGAAAAGCACAAGTTGCCTAAAGAAATTATCAATGGTGATGGACAACAATATCCGATCGGTTCGGTTTTTATTGAAGGCACCTATTATCAACACACTAAGATCAACAAAAAGGGAGTTCAATTTATTGAATACATGCCTAGACATAGAGTTCTACATTATAGTCACTTGGTTATAGCGACGAAATTGTAGTTTGAAACTGTCAAAAAAAGGGTCACGCGAAAACCAAAAGTGGAAGTTGCCCATTGAAGAGCATAAAATTTTTTTGGAGATAATAAAGGATAGAGAGGATCCAGACTACACGTATCAGGAGCTTTAACTTGAAGGATTTTAATTTGTGCATACTTAAAAATCCTATTTGAAACTTACAAACTATAAATTTGATTTGAAATTTATGATTAGATTGAATTTATATTGATTAAACCTAGATTGAATTTTAATTAATTAGACCAAGTGAGTTCAATAAATACCTTTTCCAATCTATATTTTTAGATTGATTAGATAGGTAAATTGAATTTTAATTGATTCTAGAACTTTCAATACTTTCTACTTGAATTTTAATTTCAATTAGAAGTTTCAATACTTTTTTCAATTGATTAGAGTAGATCAAGATTCTAGATGAATAATAATTCCACTCTAGATATATTAAATTGATTAGATTGATTCTAGGTAAATTGAATTTAATTTGAAATTAGATTGATTCTTTTTTCAATTGATTAGAATAGATTGATCACCAGTATTATGTCTTAATTAGGTCTTAAGAGGTCCTATTAGGTCATGTTAGGTCTTAAGGGGTCCTATTAGGTCATGTGTTAGGTCTTAAGGGGTCCTATTAGGTCATGTTAGGTCTTAAAAGGTCATGTTAGGTCTTAAGGGTCTTAAGGGGTCCTATTAGATAATTTTTTAGGTCTTAAGGGGTCCTCTTAGATCATGTTAGGTCTTAAGGGGTCCTATTAGGTCATATTAGTGATGTTAGGTCTTAAGGGGTCCTATTAGGTCATGTTAGGTCTTAAGGGTCTTAAGGGGTCATATTAGGTCATATTAGTGATGTTAGATCTTAAGAGGTCCTATTAGGTCTTATTAGTCATGTTAGGTCTTAAGGGGTCCTATTAGGTCATATTAGTGATTTTAGGTCTTAAGAGGTCCTATTAGGTCATGTGTTAGGTCTTAAGGGGTCCTATTAGGTCATGTTAGGTCTTAAGGGGTCATGTTAGGTCTTAAGGGTCTTAAGGGGTCCTATTAGGTCTTAAGGGTCTTAAGGGGTCTTAAGGGGTCCTATTAGGTCATATTAGTGATGTTAGGTCTTAAGGATCTTAAGGGATCCTATTAGGTAATTTGTTAGGTCTTAAGGGGTCTTAAGGGGTCCTATTAGGTCATGTTAGGTCTTAAGGGTCTTAAGGGGTCATATTAGGTCATATTAGTGATGTTAGGTCTTAAGGGGTCCTATTAGGTCTTATTAGTCATGTTAGGTCTTAAGGGGTCCTATTAGGTCTTATTAGTCATGTTAGGTCTTAAGGGGTCCTATTAGGTCATGTTAGGTCTTAAGGGACTTAAGGGGTCATATTAGTGATGTTAGGTCTTAACGGATCCTATTAGGTCAAGTTGGGTCATGTTAGGTCTTAAGGGGTCCTATTAGGTCATGTTAAGTCTTAAGGGGTCTTAAGGGGTCCTATTAGGTCATGTTAGGTCTTAAGGGTCTTAAGGGGCCATATTAGGTCATATTAGTGATCTTAGGTCTTAAGGGGTCCTATTAGGTATTATTAGTCATGTTAGGTCTTAAGGGGTCCTATTAGGTAATATTAGTCATGTTAGGTCTTAAGGGGTCCTATTAGGTAATGTTAGGTTGTGTTGGTACTCAAAATGCAGTTTTGAGTTACCATGTAAAATTTTGATTAGGTGCTCATTTTGGCTTTGTATTGCATGCTAGTATGGGCGTATTTGGGGTCATATCTTGAGGTCTATGTGTTCATTGCTTTGCATTCATCCTATTGAGTTGTTTTGAGTCCTTAGATGGCATGTTCAAATGGGTTTGCATCAGTTCATTTCTAGGAGGTCTCTAAGTCAGAAAATGCTTGTGTATTTAATTCACTGAGAAGGGTCACTTTGAGGTTGAACAAAATGCACCCTGGAGAGCGTCATGAAAATATGACTCTAGTGTCTTGTTGTAAACTTTTCATACTCTTTATGTGTCAGGTTTTAGGCCTCTGTGATAAGTTTTGACCCCGTTTATTCATCCCCTTCCGGAGGTGTTTTCTAGTTTCTGCACTTGGCCCTTTTCCCAATTTTATGGGGAACCCTATTTGACATGTTATAACTTGTACCCGGTAGATTGGTAGAAAGGTTTTAATCATTTCCCTACATTATAGACAAGTTTTACTCTACCTCTGTCAGTTTGTAGCTCGTGATGAATCCATCTGATGAGAAATTGAAGCTGATTCCATTTGCAGCTCTCGTGTTTTGCACTGTTTGGTTATTCACCAGTTTTCTAGAGCCCTATTTCGATTGTGAATAACTCATGCCCTATTGATTAGGTCATCAGTATGTTTGTCTCAATGTATAGTAGACATAAAATACTTCCATGCTGTAAGATTGTGGCTCTTGATGTATTCATTTGGTCAATTTGCCAGACCTTTTCTGTTTGCAAAAAGTGCAAATTGCCCAGTTATGTTTTCTGCAAGTTTGTCAAAGGCCTTCTTTGCCTGCTAATAACTTTTCACAGGACCATCCTATTTTCAAAATTCTTGTTGTCCTGTATTGTTGACAAGTTGTAATGTATCTCATTCTGATTCGAGCATCCTACCAATCCATTCATGCACTTTTCAAGGCTAATTCCAGATGCAGTTTATCAGGTTCTGACAGTGTGTTTGCAGGAGCATGATGAAAAGGGAAACTTCAGAGGTTAATAACTTTCACCTCGAGTACAATCAAGGGATGCCATTTTGCAGGGTGATTCTATGTATCTCAAGGTTTATGTCAGTCACGTGGTGAGATTTGTTCAGGTGATTTGGTCAGTTTTCAAAGCCGGTTCTAGAGCCAACTTAAGTGATTTCAGACAGAGCAGAAAGGCAATGTTTTAAGTGGCTAACTTTGGTCAGTTTTATCTTGTGGCTTGGGTCTCTTCGAGATTTCTTCTTTGACATGCATATTTGTTTGTTGGAGGTGAACATGTGTGCTCAGTGAAATGATCCTATGATGGCTATTGGCCAGTTTTTAAGGCCGCTCCCGGATGTCAGCTAACGTTATTTGACAATCTTTGCAAAGGATAAAAGTGAAATAAATGCCCCAAACAAGATAATTTCATGATGTGTGAGAGAAAAGGAGTGTGTCACCAGTGTGAGTTATCACTAAGATTGGGTACAAGATATTTGTGTACGTAGAAATTGCTAGTGTTACTGGTGCTCCTTTATCATTGTTGTTTTCTAGAGGGCAATGCATCAAGGTCTTGTCTCAGATTTTGAAAAAATCAAAGAAAAGTGATGTTTTGATGTCAAATATCATAGACAAATGCAAAGCATGTGGAGAAGAAGAAGATAAAAAAAGGGTTGAAGGCAAGAGCCAGTTAAAAAAAAAAAGTGTGAATGCACAGCCAGTCACGTTTTTTACCATAACTCAAAAAATACAAACTGGGTCAGGCTGAATTTTACATATGTTTGAGATGACAATGTGTGCATTGTACAAAATTGTTTTTAAAAAAACCCAGTTTGAAAATCAAAAGTTATGGTCCTCTGAGTACTCGCAGCAATAAAAAATCAGCAATGCTTCCAAAAGTTTAATCCCACATTGCTCAAGAAATGACCATTTCAAATGTTTAAAAGATATACCACTCACATAATGAAATGAATAAAGAGAAGAAGGCTCTCAAGAGTGTGCACAACTATTGCATTGAGAATGCTTAGTCTCTAGTTCTCCAAGTGGTTAGTGGTTAAGAGATAACATTCAGAGAACTAGAGAATGCTTAGTCTCTAGTTCTCCAAATATAAATGGTAATTGAGATAACATTCAGAGAATTGAAGAATACACTTGGTTGCGAGTTCTCTAAATGGTTGGCAGTTAGTCTCTAGTTCTCCAAATATAAATGGTTAATGAGATAACATTCAGATAATTGGAGAATGCTTAGTCTCTAGTTCTCCAAATACTTGACAATTAGTGAAAATGATTCAGAGAACTAGAGAATACACTCAGTCGCCCATTCTCCAAATGATAACCATGGTCAAAGAAAGATTTAGAGAATTGGAGAATAGAGCTTTCGTCAGTTCTCCAGAGTTAACTGCAATTAGTCTGATCATCTGGAGATTCAGAGAATGCATATGGTCGCTAGTTCTCCCAATCAGTGGGTTAATCTGAGGTTAGTCTGAGCATGCAATGAGGTGATGACAAGTGGCGCTATCTGGTGCTTTTTGAGGCAAATACATAAAATGATATTAAATTGCCAGATTTTAAAAGATTTAAAAAATTAACATAGTTTGGACTATTGAAAATATTCAAAAATTTAAATGTCATGGCCTGTGCACGGAAAATTATCCTGGGAATTCATTTTTTGCCAGAATATATAAGTATTATATATCGCCGGAAAGGTCTCAGAACAAGGATTCTAATGGTGGTGAGTATTTTTAGTTTCAGTCAAGTATGAAAGAGCAGTTTGAGTTCAAAATCTGAGGATCAGAATCAGATATCAGATAAGTTTGAAGAAATGATTGCACATATCATATCAGTTTGGGAATCAGTTGTAGGGAGATGAGAGGAATGTTGAAGATATTTTATGCAAAATGAACAGCTGTCAGTTCTGTAACTGATTTTGATTTCGCTATATCTCTTTTTTCTTCTCAATTGTAAAGGGATGTTGAAATTTATGCTAGAGAGCAGCTTCTAGGCTTTGGGTCTTATTTTCTGTGTGTCTTTGTATTGTAAATGTACAGTTACAGATAAATTTTAATGAGAACAATGGGAATCCCGATTCAGTTCTTGTTTGATGTCTTTGTATGCATGATCTTAATTCTTGTGTATTGATTTGTAAGGCACGTCAATATACCAGTTATAAGGTACCTGTGAGTTTGAATTCAAGTTTCTTTCAAGGAGAGAGTAAGTCTTGATTTCAAGTTCTGAGAATTATAGGTTTGTATATGAATTCGATGTCCAAGAATTGGAGTGAGAGAAGTGATTTGTAAGGCACTTCGCTTGGTTTCTTTGAGTTTGGGATTAAGATTTTCTGTGAATGTATGTTTGTATGACTCTGTTGCCCAATGAACAAGGCACTGGTCCTAGTTTGCTTTGCAGTTTTCATCATCAACCTTTAAAATTCAATCCATCTTTAATTTCATGTTTGAGAGCATTCATGTTTATGTCTTGTGTTTCCTGAATACAAGTGTTGTTAGTGATTCTTTGAAGAAATGAATCCAAGGGTTAGCCTGCCTGAGCTCAAAGCTCGAAGAGAAGGAGTTTATCCTTGTTGTCACGTTGGCCATTTTCCTAGTTTTTAGCAGATCATACAGGTGGGATCCTGAATAAGACTGGTTGAGTTGAACTCCCATGTTTTATAAGCCTGAGAACTATCCACTGATTTTCATATCTGCATAAAAGGTTGTAGTGAGTAAGTGTTTATGTATGCAGATCTTATCATGTTTTAGGTGCACCCGCCTGAGTGTGTGGAACTCGAAGTAGAAGGAGGATCAAATCCTCATCAATTAGTCTTTTCTTGCCCCTCAGTTTGCATGAACAAGTAGATTTGTGTTACTGGACAAAGATCCCTATGTTTGATTTTCATATTTCTCTTCTAGAGTTGAGGGATACAAGAAAAATGGCTAACAGGTTGTAAGGGGTCGTGTTAAGTCTTAAGGGTCTTAAGGGGTCCTTTAGGTCATGTTAGGTCTTAAGGGTCTTAAGGGGTCCTATTAGGTAATTTTTTAGGTCTTAAGGGGTCCTATTAGGTCTTAAGGGGTCATATTAGGTAATTTGTTAGGTCTTAAGGGGTCCTATTATGGCATGTTAGGTCTTAAGGGGTCTTAATTGGTCATATTAGTGATGTTAGGTCTTAAGAGGTCCTATAAGGTCATGTGTTAGGTCTTAAGGGGTCATATTAGGTCATGTTAGGTCTTAAGGGGTCCTATTAGGTCATGTTAGGTCTTAAGGGTCTTAAGGGATCATATTAGGTCATATTAGTGATGTTAGGTCTTAAGGGGTCCTATTAGGTCTTATTAGTCATGTTAGGTCTTAAGGGTCTTAAGGGGTCCTATTAGGTCATGTTAAGTCTTAAGGGGTCATATTAAGTCTTAAGGGGTCCTATTAGGTAATATTAGTCATATTAGGTCTTAAGGGGTCATGTTAGGTAATTTGTTAGGTCTTAAGAGGTCCTATTAGGTCATATTAGTGATGTTAGGTCTTAAGGGGTCCTATTAGGTCATGTGTTAGGTCTTAAGGGGTCATATTAGGTCATGTTAGGTCTTAAGGGGTCTTAAGGGGTCCTATTAGGTCATGTTAGGTTTTAAGGGTCTTAAGGGGTCATATTAGGTCATATTAGTGATTTTAGGTCTTAAGGGGTCCTATTAGGTCTTATTAGTCATGTTAGGTCTTAAGGGGTCATTTTAGGTCTTAAAGATCTTAAGGGGTCCTATTAGGTAATATTAGTCATGTTATGTCTTAAAGGGTCCTATTAGGTCATGTTAGGTTTTAAGGGTCATAAGGGGTCCTATTAGGTATTATTATGTCATGGTAAGTCTTAAGGGGTCCTATTAGGTCTTATTAGTCATGTTAGGTCTTAAGGGGTCCTATTAGGTAATATTAGTCATGTTAGGTCTTAAGGGGTTCTATTAGGCCATGTTAGGTCTTAAGGGGTCCTATTAGGTATTATTAGTCATGTTAGGTCTTAAGGGGTCATATTAGGTCTTAAGGGGTCCTATTAGGTAATGTTAGGTCTTAAGGCGTCATGTTAGGTCTTAAGGGTCTTAAGGGGTCGTATTAGATCATGTTAGGTCTTGTTAGGTCTTAAGGGGTCCTATTAGGTCATGTTAGGTCTTAAGGGTCTTAAGGGGTCATATTAGTGATGTTAGGTCTTAAGGGATCCTATTAGGTCAATTTGGGTCATGTTAGGTCTTAAGGGGTCCTATTAGGTCATGTTAGGTCACTAGTAAATTTTACCCTATTTTCGACGAGAATTAGTCAAATTTTCTACACCAATTGGTCGAACGAGCGACTAAAACTATCGTCGATATTTTTTCATCAATTATTCTACAAGGAAAATCATCATCAAATTTTGACCCTACAAGTGGTCGAATTATCGACTAAATCAATCCATTGGAACTGGAAGAATAAGACGTCGAATGCATAACATTATCATTGATTCTACTGGTGTAATGGTTGAAATTGAGACCATAGGTTAGTTGAAATATCCACCAAAGTTCATCGAAGTGGTCGTCGAATGTATAGCATTCTTGTCAAACATAGTTATGTGCAAAGGTTGAAAAAGAGACCAATACTAACTTTTGTTTTAAAAAAAATGTGACCAGAAATGTGACATTTAGAAGATGGCATTGCTGACGATTTGAATTGGCAGGTTTGGGAGAAAGGCCTTGAAGACTAGGAATCCCCTCTAATGGAAGTGCACAAGGGGGTTTCTTATTGTTCAAATTTTGTATCCCTCACAAATGAGATCAAAATGAATTTCTTATATTTGTCCTACGTATTATTCAAATATTACCCCTCATGAATAAGCTTGAATGCAAACCCAACTCTGCCCATCCACATATATCTTGAGTACATAGGTGCCCCTTTTGAAATGAGCTTAAAAAATTTAAACTTTGAAATGATATCAAGTTCATCAACCACACATTTATGGGATAGATGGAATTTCACTTTGGATATGTTGCTGCATCTCCATTACATATCATAGTCAATCATATTCAACAGGAATAAAATGCTATATTAACTTTTTGTCATAATTTACACCCTCAAGTTAGTGTATATCCCCAACTCTAGTAATTTTGTTATCATTTTCACCTCAAGAGATGGCCATAGCCAATGTGACATCGGCATTCAATGATGTATTGATCAACATTGTTGTTTATTATAATATTATTACATTTATACAGTTCATGATTCATCTATGATGAAAGAGCTCAACTTTTTTTCTAGGGTATACACCTAACTTAGTTCTCTATTGGTTGCCAAGGAATGATGGTACAATTCTAATATTTACATTATTTCTAGTAATTAGAGAACATCAACGTGATAAATAATTCAGAGCTTCGACAGGTTAGAAAGATAAGATTGCTCTTCAAAAAGGTGTATAGAATTTTAGCAGACTGCCTGAGCTGTAGCCAATCTTGCAATAGGGACCTTGCCAAAGAAGAACCTTGTGAGACTTTTGCTTATGAAGCAAAGAAGATGAGATACTAATTATCTTTGGTGAGTTTGCATATAAATTGAAATATTCAAGGGTAAGGGAGAGACCTGAAAGGTGAACAAGAAACATAGTCCAATCCAACCTCTGCAAAGAAAGCCATAGATGAAGGTTCCCCTCCATGCTCTCCACATATTCCCACCTGCAAACCCCATATAAATAGTCATTAACTCTCAAGAAGTGCACATGACATCCACATAGTCATTAACACTTGGAAAGCATAGTTTACATCTACAATGTGTCCATCTTGTTTTGAGAAAAGTTGTGTTTAATTGAATCATAGTCTGTGTTGTGCTTGATGAATCTTGGACTTATCCATTATAAATTCAAGATTTAGTGTGAAATGCATTTGTGAGATAGTTTAACTATCAGAGACCTGTCCAAATTTAATGACTGATTAAGAATCAATATAATAGTTGATTTTGGAATAAGTATATAAATTTTCTTACCTTCAAATTAGGTCTAGCTTTACGGCCTCGTTCAGTTGCAATCTTAATCAGCTGGCCCACACCTCTTTGATCAAGAACCTTATATTCCACAGAAGTAATTATTTCAATACAAACATTTGAAATTGCATATATAGCTCTGTATGCATTAGGTACTGCTTTGATTACAATATTGTAGGGATTGATTCCTTAATACATCATAAATCAAGAGCAAATATTGTAAAGAAAGGGACAGTAATATTTAACAATTAAAAAAATAATATCAAAATAAACAATATTTTACCTCAAAGGGGTCATTCTGAATAATCCCATGAGATAAATAAATTGGCAAGAACTTTCTCACATCATCTTTGTTGTAGCCAAAAGTCATCTGAGTTAAGTCATTTGTCCCAAAGGAGAAAAATTTTGCATGTTGGGCAATCTACAAAACAATGAAATAGCTTTATTATACAATTGTGAGCCAAAAGAACCAAACTTGTTTTTAAATGAGAAAAAATAATGCACAAGACCGTACAACATACTGCATACAAAATACTAATAAAAGCTTCAAAGCTCTCGAGGAAGGATCATCAACCCGTAGTAGAATATCAAGAATGAATTTGTCTTGTTTAATAAGTTGTGTTGCTGAACTTGTTGAATTATTAGCATAAGGCTTAAGAACCACGATCATGAGATCTTAAGATAGCTCATCAATTTCAGTGAAAAATGTTGCTTATGATCACTGGTATTGAACACACTATGTTGTCAGTCAAAATTCAATGGGAGGAAATCATCATTTAAACTTACAATTCAAACAAAGGGGAATCCAACTTTGTTAAACAATTTTTTTTAGAGCTTGGCATATATTACATAGTGATGTAGAAGAGATGTTGTTGTTAAATGGATATCAGAGAAGCATTCATATCTATCTAATTCCTGAAGAACTATGGTTAAAATTGAAGTTGATGTTTTTGAAATTATGGCTTTCTTACCTCATCTGCAACCAAAGCTGCTCGTGGAATTTCAATCATAGTTCCAACTTTATATTTGAGACAACAACCAATTTGTGAAAAGATTTGTGCAGAAACTTTATGTATAAGATTCACTTGGTGTCCCAATTCCTGTCAAAGAAATAAAAATGGATACTAGCTCAAATAACTGATGTCCTTGAACAAAACAACCTGCACAACAAGACTTCCAATTCGCTTATCTTCTCTGTCCAATTACCCAAAAAGATAATAGAGAATATTTGAAATGTTGATATGATTAATTGCATGATCATTGAATCTCTTGGAGAAATGTCTGAAAAAAAAACTCTTAAATTGATAAAAATTTATTAAGAAATAAACATGCTAGTTGACAACTTAAGTGCAGGGAAAATGTGATAGAGTGTGTTTAAACTTAATGCCTGAGGTGTTCCTATAAGAGGAACCATAATTTTTGGTAGCACTTTCACACCCTGGTTGACCACTGTAGTGGCAGCTTCAAAAATAGCACGTGTTTGCATTTCTGTTAATTCTGGGTATGATATTCCAAGCCTACAAATGATGAACATTGGAAAGAAATTGAGAATTTCCAGATGTGTGCTAATTAATGAAAAGACATTTTAATAGTAAGGATTGCAAATCCACCTGCATCCATGAAATTTGAGCATTGGATTGACCTTAGAAAGCTTCTCTACATGTGAGAAAACCTCCTCTTTTATCATTCCAGTATCCTTTGCTAACTCAAAAAATATTTCGTTGATATCACCCTCTAGGAGAAACTCATGCAAGGGTGGATCCAAAAGGCATATGGTAACAGGAAGACCTGCAAGACAAGAAGCTCATGAAATTGGGGTTCACACTCTAATCTGAAAGGTATAAATTCATGGTTCTGATATAAGGAAGTTTAGAAGTATATACCATCCATTGCTCAAAAAATCCCTTCAAAATTAGATCGTTGATAGGGAAGGAGCTTATCAAGTGCAACTTGTCGTTGTTCAGTTGTTATTGCCATAATCATCTGCCTCACAACTTTGATCCTACTATCTAATGCAAAGAACTGCATAAAATCAAATGATTTTAACAAATGCTTTTTGCTTCACATAATGGTGGAAATATAATTTTATTGCATATGGAGACTAATTCAGCATGTACAGGCTATCCTAGTTTTGATAATAAGAATCTTACGGAACCAAATTAGATGTTATCTTTATATCTTACCATGTGTTTAGTCCTGTAAAGGCCAATGCCTTGTGCACCATTGTTTCTTGCTGTGAGAGCATCATCTGGTGTGTCTACATTAGCCATAACCTACAGTGAGAATCAACAATTTTCACTATCAGCATGTATAAATTATTGAAGTTCAATTAGTTATACTTTCAAAAGAACTATGAAAAGATAATTATTGATAATTTTTCAAGTACAGAATCTAGATATACCTTCAGGTGTCTTTGCTTGTCCACCCAAGTCATGAATGCACCCAAATCACCATTGATTGCTGGAGGGGAAAGAGGCTACTTTCCCAAAATGGCCTCTCCAGTTGTGCCATTGATAGATAACCAATCACTCTCCCTCAATACATGTTTTCCAACTGACAATGTCTGCAAGTAAGTTATTAATTGAGATTTGTCATTACAAGCACATATGTCATCTTGGCAGTAACTGTCATTGATTCTTACACTTAGTATTGCATTATGCACTATATACATAATTTAATCATTTTTATTGAAATAATGTGTTGATTAAAAAATTAAAATCACAACCATAAAATATTTGAGAAATCATGTGATTTGGATAATGACAAAAGATTAAATTATAAATATCATATGGTTTGAAAATGGAGAGCTTTACATTAAGCATTCTAATGTTTATTGTAAAAGGAGACAATGGACCTTCTCATTTTCATTAACATGAATTTTTGAGCACCCTGAAATACAAGATTTTCCCCACCCACGTGCAACAACAACAGCATATGAATTCATGCCTCCTCTGCAAGTCAATATGCCAGTGGCAGCATGCATGCCACCTACATCCTCTGGACTGGTTTCATTACGCACCTTAAGACATAAACAAACTACTCAATTCTCTTAATCATATATTACCATTAATAATGTTGTTGTTGGATATTTTTTAACAAGGATTTATTTGTGCAAACTTTTTCTTAAGTATACTAATACTTGTCAACATGCGAGTACAGCATGCAATCTCAAAGTGCAGAGCAGAACGAATCTTAATACATTGACTGGTTGGTAGCTTCCAGAACTATATTTTGTTATTTTTATGAATGAAACATACCAAAATCACTATTTTTCCTTGTCCATGCCAAGTCTCTGCATCTTCAGCACTGAACACAACTTGTCCCACTGCCGCTCTGGGTGATGCAGGTAGACCAGTGGCAATAACTTGATCTTTGTAGCAAGATGGATCCTCAAACTTGCATATACAATTCAACAACATAATTGATGTTAGAGGGTTACATAAATTGAGAGTAAGGAGAACAGAGACAACATATTTGAGAGACTGTCATTAAACATAATTTAATGCTCAATCTCAACGAAAGTTGATGTTCTAAACTATTTTAGATAGAAAGTATTTACAAATTTAGTATCAACCTAAGGATGTAGAAGTTGGTCTAAGTGTCTAGGCTCAACCATTTTGATAGCAGAATGGCTATCAACAAGTCCTTCCTTGACCATGTCAACAGCAATCTTGACTGCACCTGTACCTATCTATTTTCCAGATCGGTATTGTAGCATCCACAGCCTGTTCTCCTGTACTGTAAACTCTATATCCTAAAATGGCCTAGCAAGATGTCAGAACCTAAGTACTATAATGGTATTATAAGAACTTTTGAGGTATTGAAAAGATCAATGCACATAAGATGGGAAGAAACTGCAACAATCCAATTGCCAATCAATCGCACAACAAAGAAATAAGCAAATTTTCTCAAAAATAAGATGAGATGATGAAGTCTCTTGATAATACTACTAATTTTCAATTGATAGACTTTCCCAGGAAACATTAAAATATTTCATGACAATTCTACTTGCAAACATGAGACAAATAGTTGCAGTCAGGAGAGGCAATGTCTAGAGCCTCTATTAAGGGTAGTTTCTAGTCCCATCATATGTCATATGTCATTGTTCAGAGGAAAGTCAAAGATTTATTTGCAAGATGCACAGTGACCCTTAGAAGGCCTCAGTAAGTTCATATTTTTCATAGTTGTTGCGGCATTGAATTAGATGGTTTTTGAAATTATCAGATCCTTCACATGAGAGAACTTTAGCACTTGCCATCGTATCCTTGTAATATTTTTCAAGAATCTCACAATTCTCCACAAGCTCATCATAAGCTTTGGGCATGTATCATCTCATTGTGTCCAAGTCTTCTGGTGTCCGAATGCTAGCAACCACATCCTCCCCCTAATTTATTTTGGAGAAATGACAGCATGAACAAATATACAATATGAAAATTGAAATGCACATACATCCTAAATATGAGTTGGGAAAAGCTTAGAATTTTTTTTTTGAATTCATCTAGTGTAACTGTAAATACCTAAGCATTGATGAGAAATTCCCCGTAAAGCTTCTTCTCTCTTGTGCTGGGATTCCTAGTGAATAAAACTCCAATTTCTAATGTTGGACCCATATTTCCAAATACCATGGATTGTACATTAACTGCAGTTCCCTTTAAACCTATTATTTGATTTATGTTTCTATACTTAATAGCATTCTGAGGGAAGAATTCTTTGTGTAACCCAAATATAGGATTATGTGGGACCAAAAGTACAAGAGAAACCAAACCTGCAGTTTTCACCCAATTGTACAATTTTGGCTCAACTAATACCGAACGGAATATGAAGTGAACTATCGATTGTACCACTTCCAACTATATAAAGAAGAAAAGAGTGCGGTATAAAATCATCTATTAAATCAAAAAGAAGAAAATTAAAAGTAGAGTGCTAAAGTAGATCTTGATAGGGATTGTAATTATAACTATACTAGATGAGATGTGCTTATATCCATTCTGATCAAATTGCCATATAAAAGCTCTAGGAAAGTCTCGTCACCATGTCTGATCTAATGAACAATATTCTGATTTCTAGTGTACATTTTTATTCTCTATCAATGTGCATTTACATGTAAACATGTATAATCAATAAGAAACAACTTTATAATACTTTTTAGTTAAACCTCCAATATCTTTTTTGGATTATCCAAAACTTAATAACTATTTTTGTGGTTTATATAGTATATATTCCTAATGCATAGCGCACTTTAATGTTTCATATTTATGTGCAACTATATCCACCATCCTTTTGTCAAGAAGACTAGATGAGATGTACTTATATCCATTTTGATCAAATTGCCATATAAAAGCTCTAGGAAAGTCATGTTGCCTCAACCAAATGCATTTAAAGGTGACCGATCAAAACATGGAAAATGTGCAGTGCGATTCAATCTATGTCTGGCATACAATGACATTACCGGTGGTAATCATGGGAGGAATTTCAATTTCACTAACCTATTTCCTCATTTTATAATCTAATTGCATATTTAACTTATTTCTTTGAAAGCAAGGAGGGTCCCATCAGAGAAAAGTGTTCAGCACATAATACAAGCCTGTAATATAACTTGAAACAAGTTGAAGGGGACAATAGCTAATTCTAGCTGGAGTCTAATTTTTCTGTCATGGCTTATTTGATTGAACCCAACTACGAAATAAATTGCATTTTACTAGAAAAGGTTAAATTTGATGGATATCCATACATTGTTTCAAAGCTCACATTTTGGCATAGGCTGAAAGTATGCTAGGAATTTGGTAAACATAAACTGATCTGATTGGAGACCTATTTGTTGCAAATAGTGAAACAATGTGATGATATATTGGTGTTATGAATATAGAGTTCTAATAAGTATCGCATTTGGAACTACTACCTTGCATAGAGTTGTCACACCCATTCAATCTGGTGCAATAATATCCTTTTTAATTCCAACTGAAACTTATCATATGACATTACCCTTCTAGGTTTGGCTACAACGTTTTGCCTTCATTGTGCATAGTATGCATGAGAGCTGATTGAAAATTGGCATATTCTCTTGTTACCAGTGGTTGGTTTGTGGAATTCATCCAGCTAAGGTAGTCTCTTCTTGTTATGTATATAAAACATGGATTATTAGGGGAGTTTCATTCTATCTCAAACTTACATATCACTCAAATCCTATCTCACGTTCCCAGCTAGAATACACAAGGGAGATTCATGGCCTAAACCTTTTATTTTCTGCCTTCAATGTGCATAGGCCATAGAATGCATGTGATTCGATTCAAACTTAGCAGATTCATTGTACAATGGTTGGCTTGTGATTGTAGAATTCATCCAGCAAAGGTAGTCTCTCCGTGCATGTATATAATACATGGATTACTCATTAGTCATTAAAAAATCAGCTTAGGCATGCAATATTTTATACAGCCACCAAAAGCCACCTCCCAGCATAAGTAATATCAACATACACTGAAGAATAATTCCTATAACAGCTTGTTCTCTAATAACAATGTGCAATGTCATAAAAGTGACAGATCTTTAAGACGGATGGCATCATCAAACATAACATCTTTATAACTCTTCTAATTGTCTGACTTACAACACTTTACAACTGAAGTTGTCCATAAGTGCCCTGTCACAAGGACCAACCAATACAGATATGTTATATTTCTTGGCAGGTTAGTGGATAGTGGAACCAGAGCACATTCCCATTTAGTTGGCCTTGTCTCTTGAGCTAAAGTTAACAAACAAAGAAAATGGATACTATCAATGAGGGCATGGAAAAACTTTGCAACTCTCGCATTATAAGGGCACTGATATGGGTGTTCTAATAGGAGGCAGCACAAGCATTCATCAAGTGAAGTCAAGAAGATAGGGGAAAAATTTGTCATGAGAAAAAGTGTCAAATAAGGCAAGGTTTTAGGTCAAATCAAAAGTCTGCAATTAAAAATCCACTTGCAATGTGCAGATTTCACAAGCCTCTTCTTCCTAGTTACAATTAATCAAAAAAGATCCAAGCCTCATCTTCCAAGACATAAAGACACAAGAACTTCTCATGAAGAAGCATCCCAATTATAGGACAAACATCACGGAGGAGGAGAAGTGCGATTGCAGATTATGGAGTAATAGAGTTCATTAAAAGTGATGATAGCAAGAATGTAATGTACTAATTATTTTCATTTTTGGAATCCATTTATATAATGAGTGCAATTTGTGGTTTAGATAGTGTGCATCGAGTGCAGTTTGTAGTTTAGGTGGTTTAACTTTAGATAGTGTGTAACGAGTGTAGTTTGTACTTCGGGTGGTTAAGGTAGTGGCCACAAGTGGGATATGACTAGTGAGCAGGAAAAAATATTAAACAACAAAAAAGAAATACATGGTGCTGAGAATAATATATCAAGTTTCCAAAACAACTCATTCTACCAGCTAATTTTCATGCATTGATTGTTTCAATCCTCTCTACATTCAAAACTTAGGCCATACTCTTTATGTTATAAATGCACCAAGTGTTTCAATATACTCTATATAATATGCCTAGTACCTGGTAGCACTTCTCTTCTTCAACTCTATCTATGTCTAGAGATGATTTTTGTTTGCAGCATACATCCACATAAATTGATGAGAATTGTTGAAAGGAAGGCTCATGCAGATTCCAATGTGGTAATGATAGATATTTAAATGGAGATGACAGATGTTGAAATGGAAAATGTAGAAAAGTACGTAGACATACACAGATAAAGATTTTAAAATGAACAATGGTGATACAGTTTCAATGAGGGACAATGGAGAGGGCAATTCTATTGATAACCTTGTAAACTGATTCCTTCAAAGTTCAAGGTAAGTCAATTGATGATCCAATGATCCTCTGGAGAGCGAGTCCAATGATTCTCTCATTAAACATACAAAAGAGATAAATGAAGATGTTGAAAGTGGTCTTTCCATGTCTAAACCATGTGCTTGAAGTGGGCCAGAATCATAGTCAATTGTAAGGTCTTTTCGCAGGATGTTATTGAATTTTTTGTGTAGCACATGGTCAATGATAGTGTGAGTATTATTTGTAAATGGAACATCTTTTCTCTTATAATTTAGAACATAACCATCTCATTCTTGAGTTTGTTCATGTCTACGGTCACATGTTTTGTATTATTCGTTGTCATACTAGTGAAGCTCCATGCAAAAATCAAGGTATTTTTCAAACAAAATATTTCATTTCAGGCGCAAGAAGAAGAAAAAATTACCATCAAACACACAAATGCATTTCAATGTCCTACTTACCAAGTTGAAGGTCAAAGTCGTCTAGATTGTAGGTTGCTGGCATGTATTTTATATGTTCAGGTTTCTTAGTTGTTCATCTTCTGAATGGAATATACTCAAAACAAAGAATTAGTTAGAATGAACGAATCCACTCCCAAGTTGTCAAAAAAAAAAGACAAATTGGATCTTTTTTCATTATATCATAACTTTCCTTAAAGTTCAAAGAGCAGAAATTTAGTGTTGATAATACATAAATAATACATGTTCTAACTCTCTCTTTGGCTTGAGTAGCCTGCAATTAGTACAAAACAACAATAAATTATAAATGTATTTAACACTATGTTTTTCAATTGGGACTGCAAAAATATCTGAACAGGAAAGAGGAAAACAAATGAGAAATGTTGGGGAATGAACCAGATTGAAAGTGTTCCTTTTTAATTTAGCAATGTCATCTGGCTGCCCAAGAATCTTCAAGATAGGGGTTGCAAATATATACATTGGTAAGAGAATAATTGCAACTCCAAAGATTACAATTCATGCTCATTGCAGATACAATCCTAACATATGATATTGTCGAGCCCCAAAAGCTTGGCCCCAAAACCAAGGCACCTACATGAAATAGTCATATATCAAGTGCAATAACATGATCAAGAGATGGTTTAATCATTAAGAGTCACAACTACCAAGAAATAGAGCATCATGATTACATATGGAAAAAAGAGGTGTTACAAGTTTGCATCACACATGCTTAAGGAAAAATTTTCTAATAAACTGAAGAGAGATGTAATTAATATGGAAAATTAATCAAATGTAAGCAACATATGGCATTAATTTTGATATTTTGATCAAAGGCCACTTTTGCAGGCACCACCCACCAATCCTGGAAAGGAAATAGAGCCTGTATAACCATATTTGTTTGTCATACCCTTTTTGCAAGGAACTCAAAAATTATTCAAATTAAACAAGTATGAACTGTAAGAGACTAAGAAAGAAGGCAAAGGTGTTACCTCACTAGGATGATAGTAATAATGAGACAAAGAACCATGAAGACTAAATCCAAGGAGACCAAATCTGAACATCCGGGTTCGATCAAATTCAAAAATTGGTTTGCCTTCACAGCACTATCAAGTCAACAGCATGAGCATTATTTTGTGTCTAGAGTGTCGTCAATGTTTTTAAATGTAGAATGAAATGGTTGTAAGTATGAATTTCTGCCACATGCAAATGATTTTGAGATACAAACCTATGCAATCCAATCTCCCAAGGAATAGACAGCACCACTTATCACCATCTTTTCCAAAACAGGATTTGTCATAAAGCGATGTTAGAATAGTTACTAAAATGGTCATAAATTATGTTCTTATAGTAAAAGAATACTTTGACATAAGAAAAAAACCACACAATATTAAAACATGACATTGTGCTTTAAAAACTAAAAAGGTACCTGTAACGAAGAACTTCATTTCGACTTGCTAATTGGTTGTCACTATTAACTCTAAGCTTATCTTTAAAGTTTGAGCTTCACTTGGTTTCAAGAATAGTTTAATATTCTCTACTAAACAAGGCCAACCACGTGAAGGTGGAAGCTCATTTGGCCCCTCCCCCCCCCCTAACATCACTCTAAATTCCCCATTAATATTTAATAACATTCATTCATTCATTCATCCATTTTTGAAATATAACATTCAATCATTATAATCACATGATAACATTCATTAACACATAAAATTCATTAACACACAACATTCATGAATAATTCATTAACACAAAATTCATTAACACACAACATTCATGAATAATTCATTAACACATAAAATTCATTAACACACAACATTCATGAAGAATTCATTAACACATCATTCATCAACATTACTAGTACAAAATTACATCCATTAAGACAACGTTCTTTCATTAGCAAAAAATGTCAATTACAATCATTTCTTTTTGGGTTTCTTGCTTTTTTTTTGTAATCATGTAATTTATAAGAGGAAGATCAATGTCCTCTTTATTCCCCTCCTCTACTGATTCTAATTCCAACACATGTCTCCTCCTCATTTGTTCAGGAACATGAGGCCGCTGCGCCAAAGGGGGGTCCGCTGTAATAACAACTACTTCATGAGTTAAATTCACACCATTTTATATTAGTGAATTACAAGTATTTATTTAAGTAAAAGAACTATAAATCAAAAAATTAATTTAAAAGAACAAAACATAGATTTTATTTACCTGAATGTGCCACATGATCTACATGGTGATCAGTCTGAACATCCTCCAGCACTCGTTCAGCATGACATGATTCTGTATCATCTAAAATATACACAAAAAGGTTACACCAAGTTCAATTTAAGATGTTAAATTGTATTAATAATTACATAATTAGTTTTAAATAGAAAATGAGCACCTCCATCGACAGTACGATGCACATTAGGGGCTTCATCATGCGGCATATGATCTATGTCACGATTTAGAGGCTGCATTGCAATGTCATACACATTATTATCAAATAGATTGTTGCTCAAGTATTCAATTTCTAATATATTTTTTGGCATATTTACCTGTGCACATGATGAAGGAGACTCTTCGGTTGGGCCAGTGGAAGCTTGCCGTAGGCGTTCAGCCACGGCTTGATAGCCTTCCTTGAAGGCAATTTTTTTGTGTTCTGTCGTGGCCTCTAAATTAAATTAAGAGCCCTGCATTTTTTGATTAAACAAAATTATTTGCATTTTATAAATAATTTTTCTCTGCAATTCAGTTACTGCTACTTACAATTCGTGCTTTAATTTTGGAATATCCACCAGAGCCAAGTCTGTGCTGCCCAATCTTTTGCAGCCTAGCCTTTGTTGCCTTTGATGTGTCCTGCAACCTATGAAAAGTTTGAAATATGTTAGATGATATAGATATAAAGATCACTAATTAGTGCATTATTACATTGTACTAGTAGTTAATACTATTGCATACCTTCTTCTCTCATTTGTTGGTGTAATTCCTCTTTGAGCATCCCCTTTCTCCTTTGCATCCAAAATGAACTCATTCCAATCCCTCACTGGAATAAAGGGAGGACACTTGTACTTTGGGTTCTAGACGAAACTCTTTCTATATGAGTCCCTCACAGTCTTAAGATGTTTGCAAGCTCTTTCTAAAATTTTATTCTCGTCAAAAATATTATTACCAAACTCATGCTGTAAATCTTTAATGAGCTGATCTTTTAATTTTTTGTCTTGCAAGTTCCACCTTTTAAGAAAAAACACAAAATTGTTAGATATAGTAAAAGAAAAGACCCAAATGAAAGGAAAAATATTGTACCAATTAATGATATGAAAAAAAAATAGTGGGATAAAGTTAGTTCACTTATGATGTTCCACCTTGTACATATGGTGGGCCTGAATATATGCAGTGCAAGGTCATAAAGCATCCTATAAAATGAATCATTTCCTGCAAAAAATGTCATGGGATAATCAATCCAAAACTTGTTATGAATAGGTAATTGCATATTACAATATAAATAATAATTATTTAAAGTACCTGGAAGCTTAGGAAATTTTAAAGGCATTGATTCATTATCGTCAATCAACAATGATGTCTGCATAACTCTCGTGCTAGAAACATGAGTAGATCCAAGAAATGATGGTGAATTATCACCAATACATGTACTTTGATCTGTATCTAGCATACCAAACGGTGCCTTCGGTGCATCTCCTACTCCAAAAAAATAATCCACTATGTGATGCACCCAAGATTAAAGTACAAATTATCAAATCATAATTAACACAAAACCAAATATAGAAAAACAAGGATTTACCAGCTGGCATAGACCGTGAAGGCATCGATGTTTGCATGCCCCTTGTTGCCGACATTGCACTCGGCAATCTCGAATGGACGTCTGTCGACCTCCTAGGAGGAGTCTCCTGCACTTGATGACCTGAACAATACATTGTTAGCAAAGACATTCTGAAATAATAAAAATAAGAGTTAACTTAAGAAGTTTTTGAATGTTCCAAAGAAAAAATTCCTTGTAACTTGTCAACTAAAGGATTATTTTACCTATGGAGGCTGGACCTCTGCTAGTACCCGGCCTCACCGCATTGTCCTTGACCAGGTTCTAGATCAGTTGCCAAAAATTCCTGTAACAAGAACACATATTACATATTTTACTTCACAACATAAAAGAGTATAAAATATAAACCTTTATTGAACTTTTGTTATAACTAAAGATTCATTACGGCTTACTTCATAACAACATGCTTGCGCTTTCAATTCAAATAGCCTCTTCGGCATCTCCTAAGTTGGAATATTTGCTTCATCCAAAATTCTCATTATTTCTAAATTGATTTTTTTTAGTTTTTTCCTCAACATAATTGTCATATTAGGCGATTCTGCGATATCATCATCAGAAGGGGTAACTATTGCCTCTGTTACTGCAGGTGCTTTTCTCCTATCCTGGACATCAAATTGTGACAGGAATATCAATAAAACTATCATAAAAACTCTAAAACCGTAAATAAAATAACGTAATAATATAACATTTTTCAACTATCTAATTTGTACAATTTCAATAAGGTTTACCCTTGCTGAAGAATGGGTGGGAGGAGCATCCTCGTGGCCTCTATCATGTGCGGGATCCATATTGTCCTGTGACAAAGATTAAATATAAAAACTTCAACGAACTGAAAGCAATAGACTTAGCCAAAAAAACTTATTAATAAAATGGTAAATAGTACTTACCACCCTCATGATAGTAACTTTGTTTGTATCAATGCGATTTAAATGGTAATCTATTAGTAGTTCTTCCCCTACACTTATTGATTTTATCGCACATACAAAAACTTGATTCCCCTCACGCGCCTCAAATATGCAATTGGGTTGCTTATTAGTTGAGGAAGGTCACGTACTATTTATAAAACCCGCAATATTACCTGTTTCTTTTGGTCTCCCATCAATGTACATTGCAAATCTTTTACTTTGATTATTTTCTTTCCATTGTATATAATTAGCTAATAGTGCATGCCTACGCATACTTTTTTTATATTGAACAATTTGCATCCAATCATTGTAATTGTAACACAGACCGACATACTTAAACAATTCAACAACTTTGTTGTAACATACTTTTATCCCATCCATGAAAAATAGGCCCAAACCATGTAATGAGGATGGAGCTATGCGATATATCCTCTCATTAACACAAAAATCAGTGTTAATTGGAGGTAGCTCATTGGGTACCCATTCTTTCTCAATGTGTGTGTACCGAAAGGGCACCTTGATGTCACCTTTGGTCTCATCATCATAAGAACATGACCCCCATTAGCAAGGAAAATTTGCATGTGTTTATCAAAAAAAATTCTAATCTTTTGACCTCTAGTTGATCTCCCCATTTTAGCTGTACTACATGTAGAACTTTCATCTAGCATTCCCTCATTTCCCTCATTCGATGTAGATAGATCTGACAAGTACCTATTTGGTGGGTCCTGCAATCCATCAAATGAGATATTGTCACGTCCCCGCTTCAAATAGAATTTTGATAATATTTAAATAATATATATATAGAATAATCAAGTCGTGACCCATACGTACGGTTCTTCTGTCTATACGTGGGAGATAAAAAATGTACTAAGTTGAAAGTGATTATATAATTATATTTCTATACAGTTCTTCTTTGTCTATATATACATTATATGATTATACAATATGTCTATTTATAACATACATGCTCAGTGATAAACGAGAAGAATATAAAAAAATTATGTCTATTTATTGACTTATACCTGCTGATCCATGTCACTGTGCACGATCCATGCCAAAGGGGTCAAATTTCTTGCATATGTTAATCATTTATCTTAAGTTAGCTAAAAATTACATGATATGTATGCTACAAATAACTTAGAAGACAACATGAACAATATGCAACATCGTAAACATGAACAAATTTACCTTATATATGGAATGCAAGATCATCAACAGCAGGCGTGACGATTGCTATAGTCAACTACCTGTTTGCAAAAAGGGTGATAATCAAACATAATATATACATGTATCAGCAGCAATTAATTGAGCATCGTAAGCAAAACATTGGTAATTATAAATCACATATGTTGTAATCATTAGAATTGAACACAATAAATATGTAATCATTACAATTGAAATCAATAAATCATGTCAATCATTTCATTGATAAATTCAATCATGTCATTGATTATCTTCTTCATCATCATCATCATCATCATCATCACCACTATCATCATCGTCATCATCGCCATCATCATCGCCATCATCACCATCACCATCATCATCATTGCCATCACCGCCACCGCCACCACCATCATCATCATCATCATCATCATCATCACCATCATCATCATCATCATCACCATCATCTTGATCTTCATCATCTTCTATATCTTCTTCTTCCATAACATTATATTTTATCGGCCTTCCTCTTGGATCATGTCTAACAATAAATGACCAACCCTGTTTATGTGGAACCTCTGAGTAAAACACTTGCTCACATTGGCTTGGAAGAACATAGGGCTCATCTCCAACAGTTCTAAATCATTGTAAATTCATTATCATGTTGAATAACAGTTCTATCTAGATCATTTTGATTCAGTCATAGCCTGTACCATTTGACGATGAATAGAACTACTTTGAAAGAGTTAAAGTTGCACTCAATTATATCATCCAAGATACCATAGTATCGATTTTGAGATTGTTGAGGATGTATGTCATTTATAGATGATATATTAGTGACCTCAAAAATTGCAGTTATCCCATAATCGCAAGTTTTCTTTGTGTCATCCAACTTTTTTATGCGAAATTTGTGGTCATGATAGTACATAGCTTTGTGGTGCTTGACCTGCAATTTTTCAAGCGTGTGTAAATTATTTGCATCGTGAGTTGATATGAAACATACGAGTCATGATCATTAATAAATTTGTACGTACCTCTCTACCTCTTAAACCATATGCTAGATGAATTACCATTAGCGTAACATTGGAATCTCCATTATGATGAGCTTCTCTAACCAATGAAGAAACACCTTCCCATGTTAATGAGCAACCATTTTGTTGACATCGTTCAACCCATACCGTCATCCAATCAAGATTGTTCACAATATACAAATGTATTGCATCCCACTCTCGACCAACTGTATAAAAAAAAAATACACCAATTATAAATAACTTATATTGAAGATTTATAAGAATTAATTAACTACAATAACATCTTAGATTTACCTCTCACTTTCCTCAATCTACATTTTCCCATCAGGTACTCCCCTTCGAATTTTTTAATGGAGTTGGGATCCCAAATACGATCTACATGGATCTTTGCTGCAAACTTAGGAAGATATTCACTAATGTACACCATGGTCTGGTATACCATATATCCCTCCACCATAGAACCCTCAGGATGTGCTCTCTGTCAAACCAAGCCTTTCAAAAATTTCAAGTGCCTCTCAACCATCCACATTGACCTAGTTGGTACAGGTCCACACAATTCAATCTCCTCAACTTGATGTATGAGGTAGTGTTCTTGTGCATTGAAAAAAGTTGAAGGTAGACACTTTTGTATTTCACACATAAGAAGAGGAATTTTTCTCTTCCAATATTTTATATCTTTTTTATTGATTTCTTTAGATGACAAGCACCTCATGTATTTTCCAAGATCATACATAACTTGTTTGACACTATTGGCGAAGTGGTGTGGGAGAGATAGAGGTAGAAGGTACTGCAATATTTGTAAAATGATCTTGTCAATATTTTATAAAAGAATGCAATGAAAACTATATGCAGTATACAAATATATAGTGAATACAAAATAACATGAATTACCTTAATAAATGTATGTCAATCGTGTGTTTTCATCCCTGGCCCAAATTCACTTTTCTTTGATATGAGATCATTTATGTTCGCAGCAAATCCTATGAGAAATCGTATATTTTTTATGACTTCTTTTATAGCATTGCTTTGTTGCTTCGACAATAACCAACTAAGGGCACTTGTATCAATCTAGTCTCCATTGTTATTTGATTCAATGACATTTTTCATTGCATGGTTGGATTCTTCAATGTCACTACAAATTTTGACAATTTGATTTTTGTCACGCCTTCCATCCAAGATTTGACATAATGTCTCTGTTACATTCTTTCCAATATGCATAGGATCAAACAAATGCATGATTGGGAGTTTCTTGTAGTACGGAAACCTACTAAATTGCATAGGATAACTTTTTAGTCCTTTTGGAAGTTGGGCATTGATGCCTTGATGACCTTCACAAGCATTAATTACATCGTCAGTAAACAAAACACAATATCAAAATATAAATTTGAAACAAAAACCATCAAATGGAATGACATTACCTCGACGATTTATTTTATTGTATGCCGACTTCCATAGGCGAGGTGTCATTCTCCGTGGCTTTGATGTAGTCTCTTCTTTCCCATTGAAAAGATGTTTTTCGGTAATTCGGTACTTATGATTTCTATGGAGAAAGTGTCTATTCTCATCAAACACCTGCTTTCTTAAACTTTTTGAATGATGAAATTTCATCTTTGGACCACAAACTGGACATGCAAATTTTCCCTTTGTCTGAAGACCTATAAGATCGTGTATAATTGGATTAAATATGTTAACTTTGTGTTAGCACTATAACATACCAAAAAAGAGGTGTTAAGAAGAGAACATACCACAAAAATGTGTTAGCCCAGGGGCATCATGTATTGTCCATACAAGCATTGCATGGAATTGAAATTGTCTTTGTCCTATTGGTCTAGAGATGTCATACATAGTGACCCCATTCCATAACACCATCAACTCGTCGATAAAGGGCTCAATATATACATTGATATCTTTACCTTGGTACTTACCTAGTTGAATGAACAAAAATATTACATAATTATTATGACCATTTTGATGGATTATTTATAATATATTAATTTAGATGACTATTAAATCAAAAAATACCTAGAACAATCAGTGTCAACATTATGTGCTCCCTCTTTATGGACAACCAAGGAGGAATGTTATTGTTGATAACAAAAATAGGCCACACCGAGTAAGTACATCTCATCTCTCCAAACGGATTGACATCGTCCGCTGCCAATGAAAGCTTGAGATTACGAGGTTCTTCTTTAAAGTGTGGCCATTTTTCCTCTCTCTCCTTAAATGTCAAACCATTCGCAGGCATTCGCATAATGTCATCTTGACTTCTATTGCGTGCATGGTAATCCATAAATTGTGCCAAGCTATTGTACCTGAATAATCGTTGCAGATGTGGAATAATGGGAATAAACCAAAGAACCTTGCGAGGCACCTTTTTTGTTATTCGATCTAATTGATATCTACTAATATACAAATAGGGCATTCTGTTGCAAATTCATGTTGTTTATGATATATAATATGATCGTTCGGACATGCATGTATTGTTTGATACTCCATTCCAATATCTTCCATAATGGTAGATAATTCTCGGTACGAGCGAGGTAGAATGTTTGATGGTGGTAACAAGCACTCACCTATCAACCTACGACCAAAAATATAATTTGTTAATTTAAAGAATATTAATTGCTACACGATTCACCCAATGTTAATTGTAAGGGAATTACAACTAAAATAATGAAAAAAGATGACATACCTTAACATACGTGTCATTGCTACGTTGGATAAACCATTCATAACTTTCAAGTTCACCAACAACAATACAGCGGCAAGAAGAGTTGTTTGGGAACCTTCATAGAGGGGCTTGTGTGCCTTCTCAAGTATGGGTACATCAAGGTCTGCGTCAACATCATCATCATCATCATCTTGATCATCGTGATCACCTTGATCATCGTGATCTTCTTCATCATCGTGGTCTTCTTCCATGGGATCATTACCTTCTACTTCTATATTCACACCTCCATGTTCCCTCATTTGGAAATCCACATTCTCCGGATTGTCATGGTCCATAACATGAAACCTAGGGAGGTTGACCTATATGAAAATGATAACCTTATATTAACCATGACCATGATGTCATCATCAAATCATGTCTTATGTATTTTATAAATTATTAAAATACATACCAATGGACAAAATTCATTTCCCCCTTCAATGTGACCATGTTGCCTACAATGTTCCTCAGTTGTTTTGATTAGATATCTTCGAGTCTTTAAGCCCTTACAAATTTTGCAAGGACAATAACATTTTCCATCACCTTTTCTTTTTAAGTTAGACCACAGTCTAGCAATTGTCTCCCTATTTTTTTGTGCGTTGATATCATCAGACATGGTCTTTCTTGAATGGAATGACTCGTTGGTGGAAGAAGGATGATTTGTTTGCAACCTGCAGATACAAATCGTTACTGAACAACCATTTTCTCAATGCAAAGGGACATTTATCATACCAAATCAAAGTTTAGAAATGGACGGTTTTGATGCTTTGCCATTACAATAATTGAGCATTCATCATTTGGTATTGTGTATTCCATTTAAGTATTTCAACAATGTTCAAAATGTTGTCACCAAGTACAGACATAGGAAATAAAAAAGGGACAAAAGACAAGAAATAAGAAAAATCATTACGACTATAGAAAATCTGCATGTTCACAATACTACATGTGCATATAAGAGTCGATCAAAGAAGGTATATGCACAGGTGAAAAACATGCAGATTTATCAACCAAGCATTACTAGGAGCTCGACCCCGCAAAAAATGGACTTGTGATGATATTTCACAATAGTACATATGTTGCAGGGTAAGCTCCCAGTAGTGCTTATACAAATATGCATGTTCATTACCTGTGCATATGAAATAGCTCTAATGGTTACTTGAAAGAGTGGCTTAATATAAACAAAATGGTTACAAAGATGAGAATATGTCGTTAGAATAATGGCAAAGAGAAAAAATATAAAAATACCACTATAATCCTTTAATAGATCAGCATAAAAATACCACTATAATCATTTCATTTCACAAAGGCAAAGAGAAATTTCAGTTAATACCACTAACTTGATAGTGTATGTCTATTATGTCCTTGATCACAACCTCTTCCTTGCTTGAATAACCAATCCTCTACATTTGTGTGCCGGTCTTATTCTAAACCAGACACCGTGGGCCATGAAATTTCCAACGTAAGTGCCATTTTCAAATGCCAAACTGATAGGAATATACGCTAAAGCCTTAAGTGCCAACATGCCCTTTCCTTGCACTCTACAAGAATGAAAGTTGTGATCAGAGAATAAAAGAAAGATTAATTAACAGTTAATGAAGAGGCATGAGTCCTCACAAAGGATTACCTCTCCTCAAACAAGTGAGTCAATATAAAACGGAAGAGCGGATCAGATTATTAGGATCATGGAATGGGAAGAAAAAGAACACAATCTATACACTGAAAAGAAACTCCACGGGATATAGTAAGAAAAGAATGGAGAGGGCAGACCAGTTTCTATCGATAGTGATGTAAAAGACAAGACACGGAATGCAATATATATTTTTATCTGGTGTGTGTCGAAGCCTGGAAACTCTTGTTAATAATTGATGTATATATTCAAGATATACAAATGAATATTTATAATTATATATAGAAACATTATACACATGATACAATAACAAGTAAAATGATTATGAAATGAGTGAACAACAGTAATAAAATATACAAGTTACTCTTCATAAGGAAGAGATAATAAAATTTATAAATCAATTGCAATGCTGGTAAGCATTGTGTGACAGCAAACAATATTGTAACACATCTATGAGTCTATGAGTTAATATTGATTTATAAATCAATGTATGGCCAACATGAGCATTTCCAATGTCAGCTAAAACAACATCATCAGAATCTTTAAGTAAAATCTTAGACTCTAATATGAAGCACAACTATGGATTCTAAATTTGTATGTTTTCTAGTAAATGGAAATAAGACTTAAATTCATGACATAGCTGAAATTTGTATATATAATTTCCAAAAGGTTAACACCTACATAAATCTTGATATCATCACAATATAACATTATCTCCAACATAATTTCTAATATAACAAGAGTTGAAAACCGAACAGGCCTTACAAGATAGGTTTTTCCTTGCCTTAGCCACAATTCGTACACAACATACAATCATCCAACCCTACCATGGTACCCCTTCTTTCTTCTCATATTATTTTCTTAACAAGTTTATGGTACTCAAGAGGTCAATAAATATCATGAAACCATAATATAAAAATGATGCAAAAATAAAACTTGGGTCTCAATATGGAAACTAGTTGGGTTCCACTTCAATATGGTTCAATAATATTGTGTATCCCCACTCTTATATAACTTAGTCACGATCTTAATTATATAAGGATATATACTTACTCTTTTATGACTTACCAAACCCTTAAGTGCACTTAGAGACTTGTCTCACCAAACTTATTCCAAGACTCCTAAGTGGTGTTTTTGATCTGATAGGATTTTATTAAGTTAGATTCAAAGGTTTTTAAGATTCTCGGTCAAACCCATGTTCCCAATATTCCAAATCTTCTTAATCAGTCCCAGAGACCTAATTGCAATTCTAGTAGCCCTGCAGCAGGATACAAACCCAAATAACTTCACCTTTTCCCAAAGAACTTGACAAAGAAAAAGCATTTATGAATACCCTTTTCCAAGTACTAAAACATATCAGAAACTTACTATGGGATTCTTTGGACCAGGTCTGACTGTTCCCACACAGTGACCCTTAAATAGCATGAAAAACTACCAATTTTCAAAGCATCATCACTCTCCCTTTATCCTTATCACTCCAAACTCTCAGCAGTGTTATATAATGGTTAAAAATGAACAAATTCTGAAGGGATAAGACTCAGTCCATCGGGAACCCCCAAAACCCCAATTTGGTACTTCTAAACCCTCAATGCAAGGGTTTCTCAAATCTCCTATCTCCAATTTGTTCTAGGTTCAACAAGTGATTATTTGTGACTTTATATAGCAAATTAGATCTTCAATTAGCACCAAATTAATGGATGATAGGCAGCATGGATATGTAGTTAATAATTTTAGCAATGACTTCTACATGAAGATTTTGAAAGAGTGGGTTTTGTTCCATTTGATAATAAGGAAGCCCAAGAAACTCTAGATTCTTAGACATTTCATTGTAATTAGTATTTGGCACAATTGAGAATACATTGTCATGGAGGGGACCTTGAAAATCCCCAAAACAAGGCTTCCCACAAGGTTGGTCTCAATGACATGTACAAGGTATGGTATGAAAACAATAATTCTTTTGGATATCCTTGGACCATCAATTTCTAATGTATCTAGTAGATTGCTAACATGGACAAGTTTGCAAGAACATCCAAAAAGGTGAGGAAGAAAATGAAGAGGCGAGATCCACAATATCAATGACAGTATGAGAAAGAAAATTCCTTGGATGGATGAATAATGGCCCATAGGGACTTTTAGGTACAAAGCTATCACAAGGAAAAGAGGAGAATAGGACCAATCATGAAGTAGAAGTGGAATCCATGTGATTGAGATGGGAACCTTTGAAACTAATTATTATGATACTATAAACTTCATTATAAATGCTAAAGATAACACAAAACTATGAAGGGGTTGAAAGTGACATTGAGACATTAAAAGTAAGGGGAAAATATTCATTGATCTCATAACATTTATGGCTCGTACTTTTATTTGTATAGATTGAAAGAGTAATCCAAGACTTGAGGAAAAGACATCCATTGATTCAAAAAGGATATAGAGTTTGATTCAAATGAAACTCCAAGAATAAATCTAAATTAACAAAAAAAAACTCAAAAGAAATGTATATAAAAAACACACTATAAATGCTTTAAAATCTTTTAATATTCTAAAGAAGAGAAATCTTTATAAACATGTTTGTGTCAAACACTTAGCTTGGTGTAAATCTGAACATACTAATTACGTTATCCAAACTAATTTAAAATATTTTCTAAAAGATTAAATAGTGTAAATAACTGATCTATCATAATATTTTAAACCATATAATATGTGAAACAACCACCTTTTATTCTAAAGCTTCTAAATATATTCTCTTAAATTTGTGTTTCCTTAATATATTGTATTGATAAAGAAGTTGTATCCCATAAAAAATCTGAATTATTTTTGTAGCTATTGAATTCCTATCTATGGCCAATCTATCTGTACTGCACATTTTTTAAAGGACTGTCATTTCATGGGAGAAGATTTATTTATGTTACTAATGTATTATGCATTCTTTCAATATTAAAAAAAAAATATTTGTGTCTGTAACATACTATTGTCTTAAGGTTGCCACAGATAGACAAGGTTGTTCTAAGATTGTTGCAGTGAAGTGATAAGAGGTGACAGAGATATGACTTATATTGACAGCTTATGAGATAAAGGCTACAAAGATCTGAAAGAAGTTGACAGAGCATGAAAATAAGTGGTATTTTGAGAGCAGTGTATACCAACTTTTTTGGGGGTTCATCAATTGTTTGAGCTTGTCTTTTCAAAACATACATTGGGCAACTCTCAAATCAATGTTTACAAACTTGTATTAATCACAATGAATATTTGAGCCCTACAATCTTAGGATAATTCTCAAAGATATGCTCATTATTTTATAATATCCCAGTATATATCCTTATATAATTAAGACCATGACTAAGTAAAGTTACATAGCATATCCCCACTCTTATATAAACACTTAGCATATATAGAGACAATGAAATATCAGCATACATATTGCACCTGTAGCAGCACTTGCAAAGGAAAAATATTGTGAATGGGAGCATAATTTTGGGAAAGGTCTGGGATGGAAAGTAGTTGAATTGATAGGTGAGACTACAACTGATTTGAAGCTATTTGAGAAAGGTCGGATTGTTATAAGTACACCTGAGAAATGGGATGCTATGTCCCACAGATGGAAACAACATAAGCAGGTGCAGCAAGTCAGCTTATTTATTGTGGATGAAGTTCATTTAATTGGTGGAGAGGGTGGTCCCATCTTGGAAGTAATTGTTTCTAGAATGAGGTATATTTCAAGTCAAATTGAAAATTGAATTCGAATTTTTGCTCTTTCTACTTCACTTGCAAATGCTAAGGATCTTGGTGAGTGGATTGGAGCTACTACACATGGGCTTTTTAATTTCCCCTTGGGGTCTGTCCTATACCATTAGAGATTCATATTCAGGGTGTTGATATAGCCAAATTTGAAGCTCAAATGCAGGCAATGACCAAGCCAACTAATACATCAATAATTCAGCATGCGAAGGGAGGCAAACCAGCTCTAGTGTTCGTGCCAACAAGAAAACACGCACGGCTTACTGCCCTTGATTTATTAACTTATTCAAATGCAGATGGTGGGGAAAGATCCCAGTTTCTTCAATTTACTGAAGAAGATTTGAAACCTTTCATTGCCAAAGTGAAAGAACCTACTTTGAGCCATGCATTGTCTAATGGAATTGGGTATTTACATGAAGGTCTAACTTTGGTAGAACGGGAACTTGTAGCTTAGTTGTTCAGTGCAGGGGCAATTCAGGTGTGTGTTGCAAGCAGTTTGATGAGTTGGGGGTTGTCTTTGTCAGCACACTTGGTGGTTATCATGGGTACATAGTATTATAATGGATGGGAAAATGCTCACACAGACTATCATATTACTGATCTTCTCCAAATGATGGGGCGTGCCAGTAGACCTCTGCTTGATAATGTTGGAAAATGTGTAATTTTATGCCATGCACCTCGTAAAGAATATTATAAAAAATTCTTATATGAGCCATTTCCTATTGAGATTCATCTTGATCACTTTCTCCATGATCATATCAATGCTGAAGTTGTCATGGGCACTATTGAAAGTAAGCAGGGTGTTGTAGACTATCTTACTTGGACATTCTTCTACCGAAGACTCGCACAGAATCCAAATTACTATAATCTTCAAGGTTTCATCCATATCCATTTTTCGGATCACCTTTCTGAGCTTATAGAGAGCACATTGAGTGATTTGGAATCAAGCAAATGTGTTGCCATAAAAGATGATATGTATCTTTCTCCTTTGAACTTAGGGATGATAGCATCTTATTACTACATTAGCTACACCACCATTGAACTCTTTAGCTCATCCTTGACTGCAAAGACAAATCTAAAAGGGCTTCTTGAAATTCTTGCTTATGCTTCAGAGTATTCACAACTTCCCATACGGCCAGGTGAAGAAGAAACTATAAGAAAATTGATAAATCATCAAAAATTTGCTATCAACAAACCAAAATATACTGATCCACATGTAAAGGCAAATGCATTGTTGCAAACTCACTTCTCAAGGCATGTCAAAGCTGGCAACCTAGCACTAGATCAGCGAGAAGTGCTTCTTTCTGCTAACCGGCTTCTTCAAGCTATGGTGGATGTTATTTCCAATAATGGCTAGTCGAATCCAACTCTTGCAGCAATGGAATTGAGCCAAATGGTTACACAAGGTCTGTGGGACCGTGATTCTGTCATGTTACAACTTCCACATTTCACCAAGGAACTTGCTAAGAAGTGCCATGAAAATCCAGGGAAAAGCATTGAAATTGTTTTTGATTTTGTTGAGATGGAGGATGATGAAAGGTGTGAATTGTTTTCACGGCTATTAGACATTACTCATTTTTGTAATCACTTCCCAAACATTGATCTCGCATATGATATAGTTGAGAGTGATGATGTGAGGGCTGGAGAAAATGTAACAGTGCAGGTCACTCTAGAAAGAGATCTTGAAGGTGGACAAGAGTTAGGTTCAGTTGATGCACCGAGGTATCCCAAAGCAAAGGAAATTTGGTGGCTAGTGATTGGGGATTTAAAGAGAAATCAGTTGCTGGCCATCAAGAGGGTATCACTAATTAAGCACCAAGCAAGTGTTAATGCCCTTGCATGGGCTCCTCATAGCTCTACTCATATTTGTACTGCAGGAGATGACTCGCAAGCTTTAATATGGGACTTATCTTCCATAAACCATCCTGTCAAAGGAGGTCTTGATCCAATATTGGCCTACACCGCAACTGCAGAAATCAATCAATTACAGTGGTCTTCCACACAATCAGATTGGGTTGCAATTGCATTTGCAAACAAACTTCAAATATAAGAGTTTGAAAATGTTTTAGATGCCTTTTATATTAAAATTGCCCATTGATAAACTTATGGATTTTCTATTTAAATATTGTATTATCTCATTCTAGAGTCTCAAGGCCTTTATTGGTTTGGATTTCCCACATTATAAAGCAATCTGATCAATCCTATGGCTGTAACATTTGGGACATTTTTCTGCCAAAAGTTTTCTTACCTCATCCTCATGTAGAACATATTTCAAAATCTATTTTGAATTCCTTTTGTTTTCAGTGTCATGCATAAGTGAGATGAGCGACAAGTACTTGTTTGTGTTGCATCCTGTGTTTTACTGATTTCACACTTGCCAACCAATTTACAATTTTGCTATTAATAATATTTGGAGAATAAAATAAAAATATGCATTCATGACATTATTATCAAAGAGAGTTTAGCGGACTTTCAATTGTGTTTTGATTCTTCTAATGGTATTTCGTACACCCGTGGGCACAAGTGCTTCAACCATGAAATATGAGCCTAAGACATGGCTTGAATAAGGTTGGGGTTCTATGCTAACCTCACTTAGTGTAAACAGAAAATTCATGCATTTGATTTGACTTTACCACAGACTTGCACAATTTCAGATGTAGGCAAACACACTTTATAAACAGATTTTTTAACAATCTTCAAGGTATCTCCCAATATATGGTTTATTGTTCCTAACAACTCTTTATTGGCCTACAACGGTTTTCCTTCCACAATTAGGAAATGAACTGGTATTGAATGCTTTGCATAAAATAAACTATCTTCTAATTTATTCCCAAAACTCCTCTGCACAATTTCCTTCACTCTGCTCCAGCACCTTCGGTCTTCACCGAGACTCACTAGGCTAAGTGATCAAGTTAGCTAGGGAAAATCGGTGGATCTGAAGATGGGTACTTATAGTGAATCAACTGTTGGAGGGTTGCGGATGACTTCTAAATATTTGGCTCCAGTTTCCACCTAGGGCACGGTTACAGGTAATCCTTTATTCCCTTGATTAGATACACAGTGCATTTCTAATTTTAGGGCTTCCGCCTTGAAGCATTAAAACTGTCTCCCCAAGTTCTGAGCATTTAGATTCTTTTCATAAATTACCTTAACTTGTTCCCCATCCAACAACATTGGATTCTTGTGGAGGAGACACAAGTTAAGGATTGAATTCCATAACCGAGCCAATGGAAATATCCTTCCACATGGTTTGATAGGGAGTTGAAACCCGCGTAAAATGTAAACAACACTAACACAAGCAAACTTTAAAAGATGAACGCATGAGTATGGATTTGTGGTGCATTACCCAAAATGTAAATATCTAATTCGTGGTTGACTGTGTTAATGAAATACATAACCGAACAATCGAATGCCAGTCACAGTGAGTACATGGTAACGTTCAAACCTGCAATATATAATGTGAGTTTCTATTATGACAGAAATTTCATATTGTTTCACAGTCGCCAATGCACGTTAAAACTACTCCACAGAGTTTTAACACTGTGAACACATCAAATGGGGTTTGCAGCAGTATCAAACAATACACTCACTTTTCACTGTCAACACATGAACCAATAATCGAAACCAGAAAGCGTACTTAGAATATGGTTTGATATTATTAGAAATTTGCTAACCTCACTTCCTAACCTCGAGTGCTGGATATGGTAGGGTTTTCACGCGCTGCAACCAGCTCTTCACGATATTTCATTCCAGCTCCGTTCCAGATATGCTGCTAGCTCAGGGTTTGTTATGAAATGAAATGAGAATTGAAATATATTTTTTTTAAGTTATGTGCTCGTATTGGTCAAAATTTTGACCAACACAAGCATGGATTTTTAAAAAAACAATTTTTTCCTTCTCTAATGCGACCAACTTAAACCTTTTTAATTAATGGTCGATAATTTTCATAAAAAAATGAGGTCAAATGTACTAGTGGGTCTTAAGGGTCTTAAGGGGTCATATTAGTGATATTAGGTCTTAAGGGATCCTATTAGGTCAAGTTAGGTCTTAAGGGGTCCTATTAGGTCATGTTAGGTCTTAAAGGGTCCTATTAGGTCATGTTAGGTCATGTTAGGTCTTAAGGGGTCCTATTAGGTCATGTTAGGTCTTAAAGGGTCATATTAGGTCATGTTAGGCCTTAAGGGTCTTAAGGGGTCCTATTAGGTCATGTTAGGTCTTAAGGGTCTTAAGGGGTCCTATTTGATCATGTTAGATCTTAGGGGTCTTAAGATTGATTAGTTAGGTTTCAATTAATTGATCTATATTAAATAAATTGATTATATTGATTCTACCTATAGATTGAATTTCTAAGATTGATTAGATTGAACATCAATTGAAGATTAATTTTGAAGTTAGGTTTTAAAGATTGATTCTAGTTAAAATTTTAATGATAGATTATCTAGCTTGATTAATTTTAACTTTCAATTGATTAAAGATTGTTCAGTCATATTGATTAATTAGTTTTCAATTAATTGATCTAGATAGGGCTTAAGGGTGCATAATAGGGCTTAAGGGGTCATATTTTAATTTAGCTCAAGATTAATTTAGATCAAGATTAGATTGAACATTAGTTAGATCAATTAATTTTTGGCTTCAATTAGATATGTACATAGATACACAAAAATCAAACATGTACATACATCAATGTAAATGGATATATAGATCAGTTCATATTGTCAACATGTATAAAAAATAAAACATGTAGATCAATGTAAATGTCTATATCACAAAATCCAAACATGTGTCAATGTACAAATAGATCAACGTACAAAACATGCACGTACATATCAATGTAAATGTCTATATATCACAAAAATCAAACATGTAGATCAATGTAAATGTCTATATCACAAAATCCAAACATGTATCTATCAATGTAAATGTCTATATCACAAAATCCAAACATGTATCAATGTAAATAGATCAACGTACAAATGTCTATATATATCAATGTACAAATGTCTATATATCAATGTAAAACATATATCTAGATCAATGTAAAACATATCTAGAGATCAACGTAACATATATCAATGTAAATGTCTATATATATATATATATATATATATATATATATATATATATATATATATATATATATATATATATATATATATATATATAAATCAACATAAATGTCTAGAAATAAATACTCTATAGTACATGTGTACTCTAGATCAAAATCAATGCCACAAATCTAAATCTATGAACACATCAACTACATCGATGATCGCCATCACGTGCTAGATGTCTTGGCCTGTGTGGATCCTCATCCTGTTGGACCTAGGTCTGTAAATGTAAATACATATAACAATTTATAAATAAATTTATACATACATACATACATACATACATACATATATATATATACATACATACATAGATATATATATATATACATATATATATATATATATATAATGTACATATTTAAGAACTCGACAAATATATAAATTATAATTTAATTTTTAAATTATTTTGTACCTGTATATCCTGATGAATCAGATTAGCAGGCTCCTCTAAATCTCCATATGCAGCACTCGTCGCAATGTCCTATACCAAGTTTAAATAAATTTTAAATTTTAAATTTAAATTTAAATATAGAACTATGTGTACATATGTATCTATATAAATTGAAATTAAATCCAGTTTCTTACCTATTGTAATGCACGTCCAAGGTCGGATAACTCATAAGAGTGAAAGGACACCGCATCAGGATCAATGGCCTCGTCCATAAGCAAATTTGAGAATCCACTATGAAATTGTGAGGTCGTAGCTTGTGTCTGTTGTGCGGGAGCCTGTGTGTGTTGTGGAGGCAGTGTAAGATCATCCACACTCTATCTAGAGGTACCCGCCTCTGCATCTGAGCCCTATCCTCGACTGTTGCCTATGGAGGATCTATGACATTGTCCTCCAATGAAAGTAGGCATATCACACGGCTCAATCCCATGCAATGTAGAAATCCTCTGGTAAGCAGCCAATAGATCACTCACTAACATAGAGCTAATCTCGCGCATGCGATCCTCGGGTAGTTGTCCTATCTCATCTAGAGTAGGAAGATCAAATCTGATGTACGGGTCATAAAATGGACTAGAAGGTGATACACCTGAACTCGTCCGTGATCAAAGCATGTACCTATCCACACGATCAGATGACAACTCCTCGACCTGAGTCGCGATGGTGGAAATGTTAGAATACATATCTAAACGTGTGTCCTCAACTGCAACCTGCCCAACTCCAGTGTGGGTCTCCAAACCTTTTGGAAGAACCAAAAGGTTTTGACCCACCAATGCCCTCTTACTAGGGGACTATGGTATATCGGGTCGTCTACACTTATCCTGATATCTCCCCCGACCCTGACTAGCATGTGGAGGTAAATCAATGTAGTCAACATTGTAGCCCAAATGAAACTTTGCAAACAATTTTTTACAGAAATATAGTAGCACCTCATCCTTTTGGGGCCACATATGATGAGCTGCCAACCATCTAGGATATATAAAAGGGGCCACTAAGTCATCTGTACATTTTGTGACCCTGTATGCTCGAACCACCCTCTTATCGATGTAATGGGTGCCAAACATGTTCTTAACCTGAGTGATTGAAACATCTGAATCAACTGCCCTCCAACCCACTATCCCTGTGACAGTGCTAGAGAGGCTATAATAAAAAGTATCAATCGATACATCATCATATGGATTGTATGATTCAGCCTTCTGAATCATACCCATGAGCTCAGTGTGTATAGATGTCAATTTCTCCCTATTAGGGAGAGTAGTACTATTCTGCAGTGTCCGCTCTAACGTAGTCAGAGCAACTTGCATCCTAGAGATAGTCTCATCTCTACGACTATCTCTACTCTGTGGGGCCTGGTTACCATGCTGGTCTGAGGGATCTCGTGATCCCTGACTATTATGGACACTATGATTTGAACCACTAGAATCCATGAATGATGTGCACACAAAGGTAATATATATAGATCTAGATAGATAAAAAAATGTTCGCTGCAAGTAGGCACATGCACATATACATACATTCATTAGAAAATCAATTGATATATATATATATATATATATATATATATATATATATATATATATATATATATATATATTAAAAATAAATTAAAAAGATAATTTGATTTACATGTGTACATACTTCAAGCAAACATGAAAACATTTAAAACTTCAAACACACATGAACTAATTTTCAAACGCATTTACATATATAAATTAAATATTTTTAAACATTTAAATTCATGCATTTACATAAGTACATGTAATATTTTTAAATATTTAAACATAATTTAAATTCGTGCATTTACACATGTATTCAATCATGGTACTAGAACTAATTCATGCACGCGTATTTATGTACATATTTAAAAGCACACATGGGAAAAATGAATTTAATACAAATTTTCAAAATCTACCTTGATTCAAGTGACAATAATTTTGCTCGATAAATTTTAAATCGATTTACTAGAGTTTGAATGTAAATTTGCATAACTAGGGAGGGAAAAATATTATATAAATTACACTAAAAGAAATGGTGAAAATATAATAATCTGGAAAGGGGTTCATGGGTCTTATGGGTCTTATGGGTCTTAATTAGGTCTTAACATGGTCTTAAGGGTCTTATGCCCATCTTAATTAGGTCATATTGGGTCTTAATGGTCCTATTAGGTCTTAAGGGTCTTATTGGGTCATATTGGGTCTTAAGGGTCCTATTGGGTCTTAAGGTGGACTATTCAGTCCTATTAAGTTCTATTAAGTCTTAAGTGGTCATATTAGGTCTTAAGGGTCCTAATAGGTCCTATTCGGTGGACTAAATTAAGTCTTAAGTGGTCCAATTAGGTCTTAAGTGGTCATATTAGGTCAGTAAGAGTGTAGGATTATGTCTTAATTGGTACTATTAGGTCAAGTATTGGGTCTCAAGGGTCTTACAATTGGACATCCTATTAGGTCTTAAGGGTCTTATAATTGGACATCCTATTAAATGTCTTATGGGTAGGTATTATATGTTGAAAGTATTAGGTATTATTATGTCTTAAGGGTCCTATTATGTCTTAAGATTGGGTATTATTAGGTCTTAAGTATAATTTTGTCTGTCAAAAAAATATGTAAAGGAATTTATATCTATATGTTCTTAATATATATTTATTTTGGAAAATAACTTAGTGGGATATATATATATAAGTTATATCTCAAGTAATCATTTTAAATAAATTTTATTGAAAATTTGTTTAAATTAACTATGTATTGTGTACTATTTACATGTTTTTAGGTTTCAGTTTACGTTTTGCGTAAATTATATATGTTTTTCTAGGATTTAGTTGTACGTTTAAGTTTCAAACTTTTGAGTTTATGTTTTGATTTTGTACATTTTTAGATAAATACGTTTCTAAATTTTAATTTTACATTTACGTTTAGTTCATCAATAATATAGATTTCGTAAATGGAAAAACAATAATATTTAAATTATAATGCTAAGTAAAAAAAATGACATTTTTTTGCATATAAATATAAAAAACAATTAAAAAACACAAACAAATTTAAAAAATTAAAAAAAAATGTCCCCTACCAAGAACTCGGCCACGTGGGCACTGTTGCTCGCCGATCGTCAATCCTTAGCCCCTCGATGTGCAAATGAGGGGTTTTGGGCGTTTGTTGGGGTATTTAATATCCTCATTAGACTCAGTCGAGTCTCCCTCGCCACGTAGGTGTCATTCAGCGCCGCGTGGTGCCTATGTATACTCGATTGAGTCCCACTGGGCCGAGTGTAAATTGGCCGAGTCACACGAATTAGCCGAAAAGGTGACACTTGATCGTGCATCTACCCATCAACCTTTAGAAAATAGATTTGTTGCTCCAACTTTCATGTGTTCCTCCCTCACTCCAATTTCTACGTTTTTCCTTTCCCGTTTCTACTTCCTTATTCCCCTCTTATTCTTGCGTCCTTCTCCATCTTTTTAGTTGGCGATTATTACATGCCACCATTTTATAGAATATAAAGAATTGTTTTAATAAAGTTTGTCTGCCATGATATAAGGCCACCCATAGATAAACAAATAGTCAATTAATACTTTTGTGTTCCACCCCAATTTCAACTTGAATGAGTATTGTCCTTATCTGCATAATGAAATGATACACTAATTATTATTATTATTATTATTAACAGCTTATCATTTAAAGAAATGGGTTGTGATAGGTTGTTTCAGAATCAGCAACCAACTTGGGATAATATTTGAAAACATAAAGTTTGAGGACCTGAGCTAACATTCTATGCCATGAGGATGAAGTAGATATAAATTTTCGTGCATTGTGTCGGAGTCAAAGAAATTTGGATTTTAAGTTTTTGTAATGCTACACCTGTCGTTTTTACCCCTTATTCTTTCAAGGAAGCTACAGCCAGCTATACTCTTGTGAAGGGTGTGATTGATCTTCTAACATGGCCCTTCAAGATGAAACGTCTCGTTCTCATATATTTCGTTCTGAGGAGTTTAGAAAGAAACAAGTGATTTAATCTTAAAACAAAACAGATAACGGTGATGGGCTCTCGCGTTAGGGTTTCACCCCCGGGTTTTGCTGACGGCATTGGTGCTCAGGATGCTTCTGGTTTGTCACCGACAGGGGCTAATGGCCCTCTTGGCGTTGGGTCTCTCGTTCCTCCTCTCGGTGATGGGTCTATTGTTCGTGTGAGCCCAGTTGTTGCGGGGCTTGTTGATGCTTTGCTCCCTATATTCGAAGGTCTGTGACACTATTTTTGTCGTGAGTACCTCATTGTGTTAGCCTCTGAGATCCTCTCCTCAAGTGCCTTTGGCTCTGTCTCCTATCAGGGGTGATGCTATTTTGCCTTCTGGTTTACCTCTTGTCGAGGGTGCTCCAATTGGGCAAATGAAGGTTTCTGGCCCTCATCATCCCTCTCTGAGGCTTGGCATGTTGTTGCCTTCTACGATTGGTTCTCATGGTGCTTTGGGTTTGAAATCGAAGGGGCCTTTCCCTGTTTCAAATCCTGTTATGATTTCTTTGGATGAGGATGTTAGAAAAAAATATTGGCATTATTGTTTCTGACCTCTCTGATCATGTATCATTTGTCGCTTCAGGGGTTTTTGGCCAAGCCCGTCTGATCTCCATCGGTGGATTACCACTCATTGGGAACCCATTTTATCGGGTATTGTTCATATCTTTCCTATGGCTAAGGGTTTTTTGTTGCTAAGTTTGAAAATGCGAAGGATAGAAAGTTGATTTTATGTGATCACTCATTTCGCTGGGAAGATCATTTTTTTCTAATGGTTAAGCTTTGGCATTCTGATTTTTCCCCTTCTCAAGAAATGTTTAACAAGGTTCTAATTTGGGTCAAGCTACTCTAGCTCCCTCTTCATCTTTAAGTCGATTCTCTTTTTGAGGCAGTGGGTGTGGCTCTTGGTAACTCCCTGATGGTGGATGAGGAATCGGCTGATATTCTTCATTCCTTATGCCCAAATTTTGGTTGAAATGGATATTTCAAAGGGGCTTTTAGAAAAGATCAAGTTGGAGCACTCTAAGGGTTATTGGATTCAAACTTTGGATTAAGAAGGGCTTCCTTTTAGATGTGGGAGATGCTTTAAAATGGGTCATTTGGTTGTCCAATGTGGGTTAGAGAAGGTTAAAAAATCTTCTTCTTGGTGGAAAGGTGCTTCTTCCGAGCATTATATTGTGTTGACGAAAAGCTTTTTCAAGGTGATTGGGCAAAATTCTCCAGGTGTTGAGGCTAGTCAATCTTTGGTTGGTTGTGCTCTTCCTTCTTCGGGTGTTGGTTCTCAACCCTCGATTGAGCCTCTTAAGGTTTATGTTGCTACTATTGGTGTTGCTAGTGCAGCTCCTGAGCTAGTTTGTGTCTGGAATTCTATTAGTGGGTCTGGGGCTGTTGTTTCTCCCCTACTGCTTGATTCCTCTAATTCTCTGCTTAATGCTACTCCTACAATTGTTGTCGGTGAGTCTGCTTATGCTGGATCTATTGGAGGTGTTTTTTCTTCCCCGCTCCTTGGTCCTGGCTCTAGGAGTTTGTCTAGCTCAGGCTCTCAGTTGGCTGGATTTGAGTTGTGTGTTGCACCCTTGTTGGGTGTTGGATCTTCAATTCTTGACTCTTCGAGTTGACAGGATGAGGCTACCAAAGTGGAAGAACATTGGATAATGGTAAAAGGTAAACACTCTAAATGATCCAGCCCTTCTTTTGACATGACTCTTCGGACTCATAAGAAGGGGACTAAAGGATACTCTTATTGGTTGATTATGTTCCTGGGTAGTTGGTTCTCAATGTCTCATCTTTAACAACTCTCAATTTTTTTGTAGGTGGTTGGCCTTTTGTTCTGGATGGCAGGTCTTTTGTTTAGGGGACTCTTAAAGCTTTATCTTTATCTTTTTATCATCTGCTTATAAAGAGTTTCGGGGCCCCTTCAAAAGCCGCTTTGGAAATTAATCAAAAACAAGTGATCTAATCTTTAGGAATCACTTGCCTCCGTGGGTTTCAGACATTAAACTTTTTCCCTCGATGAGGCTGCCCTTCAACATCAAGTAAAGCAGCATACTAATTATGATCCTACTCTTTTGGTCTCTTAGCAATTCTACCTTTTTTATGGGGTTTCGGAAGTAAACTCAAGCTGAGTTTGAGGTGGAGGAGCCATCTTTCATAATGGAAAAATCCATTTGAAGTACGCAGAAGTTTGTCTACCTTCAACTAACTATGTTGAAGACCATCCTTCGAAATTGGCTCTCTTCACCAAAAGGCGGCAAAATCGACTGTTGGAGTCTTGACATATTGTCAAGGTGGTTAACTATAAATCTATTGGTCTTTCATAGCGGTTTAAGTTTTATCCAAATTCTTAAAACCCAGTTTACTCAGCTTTGCATTCAACATATCGTCGATAGCTTAAATCCTGGTACACGGAAGATTTGACAAAATCCCAATGAGCAACTATTGGCGTCCTATTCCTGATTGTTTCTACCCCTTTTTGCCAACTATGGCTCTATTTTGGAGTTGTCCAATTCTCATATTGGTCCAGCTGTGTACTGTTATATGAACAATTTGAGGGTAATCTTGACGCTTGAAAGAGAAATGATTGCATTCTCTACCCTTCATATACCTCAACGCCCTTTTGAATTTCCCAGTCTTCCTAATAACATCAGTTTTTTGAGGTTTTGTATGTTCACTGCCGATTGTTCCTTGTAAGTTTTGATCTCTATGTACTTTGTGAACAAATAAAAGAAATGATACACATGAACCAATTATACGTGTTTTTTTTAAATCTTAAAATGGATATCAGAACATCCCAAAAATGGTTGTTCACAACAAAGTTTCGCTTTTAGCAGTAAATATACAAAATGGGAAAGCGCCCACACATTTTCGGTAACATCAATTGGAACACAACTAAAATGATCTCTTTGATTAAATCCCAGATGTACAACATCCTGTTCAGTTTTGAAAAACAAATTGTACATATACAGAAATTGTAGATGTTCCACACTTGCAATTAGGCTCGAATTGTCCAACACACCGTGTGGACTTGAATGAGGGAGTCTTGAGTTAAAAGTAAAGAATCCCTTTCTGTTCTTTTTCTCGCTTAACATGATACACCACACAACTTGAATTAGAAAAAATGTCTTGTTCTTTTCCACCTTTGAACCACGCCACCACCACTCCGATTTACAACATTTTAACCTGTTCTGATCTACAACTCACCCATTTTTGTCCCACAACTCTCATCCTAATGATAGATCATAGAGCTTGATCCAAAATGTCGATGCAAACAACAATCATACACAAAGCAGCAATACTGTCTTTTATGCTTATCTTTATTTTTTCTGTTTATTCAGGGCTTATTTTATTTATTTAATAGTTATTTTAATTTTAATTTTTAAAAAAATTAATTCATTTAATTTATATTATTACTTTATAGAATTATTTGTGTAAATTCTATTTTTTATAAATTATTTTATGATTTTCAACTTTTTTTTAAAATATAGTAACACATAAATATGCAGACAACTGACAAAAACAAAGCACGTCCAATATCACTTGTATCAAATTACAAAATCTCTATATAGACTCACATGAACCTTCAAAATACATAGTTCACCAATGAACTGTAGTGTTGAAACATTGCCCTGACCAGTTGAACTAAAGATCCATTCCCAGCTCTATTTTTGCCCCCTCTCAAACACTGTAAGTCATCATTCACACTGAACTAAAAATATTAATGTTTGCCATCATTCACACTGAACTAAAAAATTTAATGTTTGCCATCATTCACACAAGTTAAAACAGAATCAAGAAAACACCGCCCTAAGGAAATAAGAAAAGTTGCCAATGATGCAAGGAAGGCGAGTAGCTATAGTCGGGAGAAAAAACATCACGACCAAAATGAAATGATTCAATGTCCCGATGCTACGAAGTCAGGTCAAATACAGAACCCCTTTTTTAAAAAGTCAATCAATCACCACAAACATGACATTTCTTTCAATGCCCAGATGCGAGCAAAACAGGACAAAAACAGAACCCTTTTGTAGGTCAATCAATCGCCAGAAACATAACTGACTCAAGCCAAGGAAGTCCAACTGTCACTACAGCCACATCAACAATAAAAAGGCAAACTCAGCCAATGCAAGAATATTCATGATGAGCAAGCCCTCCAATTCAATCTGTCCACGAGTCTTCAATTGTTGAAAGCTGTATAAATCATCTCAATTAATTGCAACCCCAACAAGAGACTGTCAACCCAAAATCCATTTTTACAAATGATTTCACACCTAATGCAGCTTCAAGACACCATGTTACTAATCTGCACCATAATTACAGATGGGTCTGTGGCTAAAGAAGCAGCCTTCCAAATATTCTGTTCTGACAAAATATGCATACTGAGTGAAACCAGAGCCAAAACTCAACAATCATTTTTTTTGTTATCACACGATCACTTGTGGACTAATATGCTCCTGCATCAATTAACTTCATCTCAAATCTAAATGATTTACAGGAAAATAGACAAACCCTTGCAGTTCTACACATGATTCTTTAATGAATCCAGGATAACACTAGCTGTGGGCAATAGAAATATCATTTGACATTTTAGTACCTGAGTGTTCTTAAATCTTACTTGTGCTATAATTAAATGGCATAGCTGGCATCGAAGATTTTTTGATCTAGGTCCTGAATCTCTGTTGTAATCTTGCATGTTGCATTGTTATCTTGAAGATATTGCATCAACAACCTCATGTGGTGCTCATTTTAACCACACTGATATAGTTGACCTAAGTTCGCTGAAATGTTTGCTTTGAGCTCTTCCATAAGATTTGCCCTACAGTTTGCCCAATGGAATAGGGGCATGCAGGGGAACATGATTTTCGCACCATTGTCAGTGGGAATCAAACACACTATTGTGAAACATACAGAATAGACTAGCATTTGCACCGAAGCTCACCTCGTGTACACTTTTGAGCTATGTTCTATATCATTTATTTTTCCCAATGAATTTAGGGCAAGAGTGGGGCAGAGCCCAAGCTATTATCTTCAACCCAAGCTATGTCTGTATGTACATATATACACAGTAAACCCAAGCTATCAGCTCCAGATACATTCTGTGTCAAATGTAATTGTCAGTGAACAATCCAAGAAAAGGTCTGTACTAAGGTTTGTACTAGGCCCAAGCTATCAGCTCCACATTACATTGTTTTGTATCCAGTTGCTCGTGAACAATCCTATAGGATAGACTGACAAAAGGTCAGACATTTGAAATGATGCTTATTATTTTATTGCATCCTGAAGCAAAACACTGCACACATTTCTGAAAAAATTTACCTTCTGATCTAGATTTTCCGCATTTGTTCTACTGATTAATACCAAAACTGGCAATTCCTAGTGATTAGAATTTGTAAGACTAGCTCAACAGTGTTAAAGCAACAGGGTATTAAGAAAAGAACAATATGCCCCATTGCAATATCAATTTATGAACCCAAAAAATAAATCTTATTCAACATTAATCAGGTAAATAAACACGAAGTTATAAATTAACTCTTCTGGCAGTTTTAAATAGCTAACAAAATGAAAACCAACTCTGATTTTTGCAATCAATAATCCTTTATACCATGCAATAAAATGAACCATCATGTTGCCTCATTGCCCACAAAACAACATAATTAGATCTTGGCCAACTTCAAAATTCAGTCAAGTTCCAGGTATGTCTGCACATATGGAAGCGAGCATAAAAGATGTAACAAAATAAAATTTTGAAGTTTCATTTACTATTGATTCTTCTCCAACAATTTGATCTTCCAACTATAAAATGGATGTAAAGGATGACACTAGATCTTTTATAGAATGACCGGTGACAACACTGCATCCACAAGAGAAAACAATAGATAGAATCAAAACCCACCAAATCAGTTAACATACAATAAAAGCTAAAATTGCATGGTATCTCATGTAATTTGCAATTGACCGAATGAGTGAATAGATGGATTGTGCTATAATGATTATGATATTGTATTCAAGAAGAGCACCAAACATTAAGTAGCATAAAGCAAAATCATTGTGAAAATATTATAATCTCTTCCAGTGAAGCATACCTTATATGTTACTTGGGTACATAAAAACCCTAACTCGTCCTCCCTGACATTTTCAAATTTTCATATTGTCAAAATATATCGACAAAGAAACAAACATGCAAACTGAATTAAAAATAACCAATTCAATATCTAAAAGCATACCATTGACTTTGGAGGTAAATTTCTCTTGAACTTCGCTCTCACAATGCCACTGTTGCCATGTGGTCTAGTTACTTTCCCCCAAATAGACCTGAAGAAGGTTCCATTTTTCTTTGTTTTGGCCTTGTAGATATAGGCCATTCTTTTGCCTTGATACCATTCCACTTCCTCTCGTGTGTTTACTCCCTCAATTTGAATGAGAGAGGTGTTTGGGTATTGATTTGATTTGGACCTGCTCAAACGTAATTAATTAGAAATTTAGAAAAGAGCCATTATTATATCAAGCAAATATAATCAAAAAATAAGTGGATGAATCTGTTAGACTAAGCACTTTCAAGAGGCAAAAAGTAGAGTCTTAGCAAATTTACCTTTTGTACCCAAGAATGACTCCTCGTACATAGAGCCTAGATAAAGACATGCCAAAGAGTTAGCATCTAAATAAATTACCACCCTGTTTTGTTCAAAATCTTGGGCAGCTATAGCAAAAAGATTCAAAATATTTGATCGCTTGCAGAAAATAAAAAGCTTGCTAGAGTTTAGAATTCAAAGAAGCCTTAAAAAAGTTCAAAGCTATATATAACATTCAACATTATTATTTTTCATGAACACAAAATATGAAGTCGTATAAAAGAAACATGTCGATGTTCACAGTGTAAATTTGACGAGTCACTATCACACAATACTTACAGAGCAACATCAGCTTCACAGCCTTCATAATCTCTAGGCCCTGGGACTACCAGGTTCTGAAATAACAATTTAATCATTTTCAAAATGTAACCCTTCTTTGTATGCTATTGATTAATAGTCCCTACCTTGGCACGCAAACAGTATTTTGCTTTCCACAATATTTTGCAGAAGGTTGTTTTCTACATTATTTTGCATAGAGGGCTGCATAGGTTGAACTCAGGATTAACCTTTGTTGCCCTTTCTTAGCTATCCCCAGATAAATTCTAGATTTATGATTTTTTTGGTATTTTCAATATTTCTTAAACACGGTATACAACCAAGTTGAGATTCAACAAACTAATACAGCTTACTAAACATGCCCAAATGCAGAACTGGACACTACTAATATTCCAAGTGTCAGTTTGAATGCTGATCTGTTGCTTAAGGGTTTCTGACCTCGAGAAGTTTGATCTCTATGCCCAGAGAATTTCATCTCCAAGCCACAACTGCTAAAGCAAAACTCCAACCATAGTTACACTGCCCTGGGGGGTGGGGGGGCAAGTTTCCGGGATGGGGGGACAGAGGGGCCTCAATTTGGGGACAGCAGCGGGGGACGGGGGATAGGGGGGTGTATATACTATACATGTGGTACTTAAAATGCTAGTTATGAAAAGATGTATAAAAATATAAGACATAAAGATGTAAAATCATTGAACATTGAACATTGCATTGTGATTGATCATTGAACATTGAACATTAAACCTAAGTTGCCGGTTCGGATTCCGGTTCGGATTCGGGTTCGAGATTCGGGTTCGAAATTCGTTCGAAAATTTTTTGGGCTGGGTTCGATTCGTTTTGGGTTCGTCCGTACAAGAATTTTTTTTTTATAAAAAAAATACAAAATATATATCTATATGTAAACATATGCAGCAGCAAATAAGTTCATACAATACTATGCTAATAATAAAGCAACATAGCAAAATACGCCACCACGTATATTGGCATTTTAGTTCAAATGACATAACAAAATGTCAAAATACACCACCATATCAGTGTTTCGATTCAAAAACAATAACATCAACATTAATAATCACTATCAGTCTTCATTAGTGATCCAAATATCATCAAAAATCATCAAACAAATCATCATCATCATTATGCTGTTGCAGATTCGAAGCACAAATAGTGCCACTAGCATCAGTACTAGCAGCCTCAGGCTCAGGATCAGCCTCAACATCACTATGTAGCTCACGATCAGCATCATCAATTGCAAGTGCATCAAAGTGGGCTTCCAACTCTGCAGACTCTGGTTCAACATCCCAATGATGTGCCTCCCCTTTTTTGTAAGTATTTTCTTTGTGTGTTGTGAGCCTCAAGTTTGAATGCACAAAGACCAAGTTATCTGCCTTCTTGGAGTTTAGTCGGTTGCGATTTATTGAGTGGATGAAGGAGTATGTGCTCCAGTTCCTCTCAGATGATGATGAACTAGCAACCTAGCAATATTTACAATTTTGAAATTAGAGAGTTAAGAGTTTTGAATATAAATTTTTAAAATATAAATTCAATATTGAATAGAAATTAGAATCTTAAGAGTAAAGAACTTACTTGTGATAAAATTTTGATGGCAATGGGTTGCAGGAGCTGGTACATTTGTCCATGGAAGTACCACCATTTATGAGCATCAGCATTTTTCTTATCTGCAAGAGCTTCAAGACCACAATCATCGGTGCTCGCGAAACTCATGAATTCAGCCCTCACTGTAGCTCGTAGGTGCTCGGGAAAGAGTCTTCGAAGGGCTGCCTTGTACCCTTGTGCAACTTCAGGATCTCTATATGGGGCAACTCTAGTGGTACTCCCACTGAGGATCGACTGGCTGTAGAACCTGGGGCTCAATGCAAAGGCAAGTAGATGCAAAGGGGTAGTCATTTTGTTCCACCTCTCTACCATGATTACCTGTAGCTCCTTGAAGAACTTTTCATCTGGATCTTGCTCTTTCTCATTTATGATATTTCTAATATCCTCAATCATGGAGTCGATGCCATCATATACCTCACCCAAGCAAGGCCTATCCATGTCAGTGTATCGGATCATGCTCAAAATAGGCTCGGTGAACTTCAGAAGGTAATCAACACGATCCCACCAAGAGTCATCTAGTATCAATGCCTTAATGGCAGCTGCCTTGGCACTATTAGATTGCCTCCATATGCTCCAATTAGCACTGATTACCATTCTAGACAATGCTTCTTTAACCTTGACAAGGCGTCTCAAAACAATAGTGTTGGAAGCAAAGCGGGTCTCGGCAACCTATTTTAAGATAAAAAGATTCAAAACAATAATTAAAATTTAAAATTAAGATCAAGGTTAAAGTGACTACAATTCTAAAAGATGTTCAAATTTTAAACAATTGAACTTACCTTCAAGAGCTCCAATTTCGAGAATTGTCTAAATATGGCTTGAGTCATATGGTGGTTCGTGACAAACATTTGGATCTCCTGTGCCTCTTCATACATTTTTTTAATCCACTCAATCTTAGTGCCAATTTTTTGCAGCATTAGGTTGAGTGAGTGCACAGCACAAGGCGTCCAAAAAATGTGTTCGAAACGCTCCTCAACCAATAAGCCGGCAGCCCTACAATTCTTGGCATTGTCGGTTATTACCTGAACAACATTTTGAGGTCCAACTTGCTCAATGGCTTGGATGAGAATGTTTGCAATGAAAGGACCATCCTTCACCTCTCCTTCACAATCCACAGCTTTTAGAAACATTGCACCTCTTGTGGACATTGCAATCACATTGACCAAAGGACGATTTCTTGCATCTTTCCATCCATCTGATACTATGGTCACACCTGTTTCGATCCATGAATCCTTGATGGGCTGCATGGAAGCCTCTACATTGATCACCTCCCTATCCAATAAAGTGGTGCGCACCTTCTCATAACCCGGGCCCTTGAACCCCTTTGGAGCCTCATTAATTGATCTCACCATTCTTTGCCAATACGGTGAGCGGACAACATTAAACGCCAATCCACATGCATAGACACATCTCGCTATGGCTTCCTCAGCAATGTCTCTAGCTTCATTTTGAAATGATGTTTCCAAGGGCCCCATTGCTCTCTTCTGTACTAGTTCTTGATGACCACGCAAGAATGGATGGCCCTCTACGGGTGGGTCATTGGGAGTGGAAGTTGAAGACATAGATGATAGTTTTGTTTTTTTCCTAGCATTTTGCAAAGGATGAGAACTTGACCTCCCAGCTGCTTCATCTGCTTGTTTTTGCTCTTGAATATATTTGTTCACAATGTTGTTTGGAAGAAGGGTTTTAGTTAGTACCCCATTAACTCTTGGTCTCCCTGTACAAAATTTAATGCCCTGTTGAGGAATAAAGCACAAATGTGCTTTCACTCTACTGTAAGAGCTACTAGCTTCCTCTCTACAATGTTTGCAAATCCACACATAACCTCCTCCGCCTGGCATTGGTCTAACCATTTCCACATATTTCCATAGTGGAGAGCGTCTGTCTATTTTGAAGTGGGAGTTTTCGGTGGTAGAAGCACTTGCAGCCATTCTTCGAGTCTGAAAGAAATCTACAAACAACAATTTACAAAATGAAAATTAAAAATTATTAGCAAATTATTAGCAATTTTTTTAATTAAATATACTGTAATATATTATTATTATTTATATACTGAATATACTAAATACTATATAATAGTATTACACTATTACAGTATATTATTATATACTGAATATACTACTAAAGTCTAATACAATAGTATATTACAGACTACAGTATATTAAAAATAAAAAAATACAACAGTAAAATTTATTATTACAGACTAGAGTATATTAAAAATAAAAAATTTATAATATATTACAGTATATATTACAGTATATTACAATAATACAATATATTACACTTTACAGTATAAATTATAATACTGTAGTCTGTATACAGTATAATAGTATTACAGACTATAGTATATTACAGTCTAATCAGTAATACTATTAAATACTGTATACAGACTACAGTATATTTAATATTAGTTATTACTATATTACAATATAAATTATAATATATTACATTATATTACAGACTACAATAGTAGTCTGTAATACTACTAAATTTAAAATTACTAATACAATATTAAAATTATAAATACAAAGTGTAATAGTTAAACTAAATACCTGTCCCTCACGCTGCCTCACGCTGCCTCTCACGCTGCCGCTCAAACTGCCTCTCACGCTGCCTCAAGCTGCAGACACTTCAAACGCTCACCCTGCAAACACTTCAAACGCTCACACAAACACTGCCTTTCACGCACGACGCTTTAGGTTAGAAAATAAATTAAAAAACAATAAAAAAGAAACCGTTGACTTTCAACGCAAACTCATTCCCGCTAATTCGCCCTAAAATCGGAAATTTGCCCAGAAATTCGTTCTGGGTCCCGCGTGGAGGAATGCAAATTCGGTTTTTAAGCGGCAAATTCATCCAGGGTCCCTATCAACGAATTTGGGACGAATGACACAGGGAAACAAGGAATGTGAATGGAATTCGAACCGGACCCGAATTCGGACCGAATCGAATTCCGAATTTCGGGTTAGCAGACCGAATATGGTAACTTAGCATTAAACAATAAATTTTAAATACTCCAATCAGCAAATGGAAGAGTTCTATTATATAAATAATAATAACAAAGCCAAATACTGAAGTCTAATATCAAAAGTATGAGTATCTATCTTATCATAAAGATGATTACATCAAGTAGCACGATATGATATATCAAAACAAGTACAAACTACAAAATCAAAATGCCAAGGCCCAATATGTAGTGATTCTAGTGAAAGAGGCCTCTAATCATCCATCGGGGGGTCGGCAAACTTGTCATCATCAAAACTATCAGCCTCTCCAAGGTTAAGAGCCGCGAAAGGAACACCAACCATCCCCATCCCCAAGTTACTAGACATCACTTTGAGTCACTTTTTTGGCTTGCCCTAACAGGGGACGTTTGGGCATCCCCTCAAGGGTTGAGGGACGCATTCCCCTATCCCCACTGGGGACACCGGGACGTCCCTGCAGTTAATGTTTGGTAGCTAGATTCAATTCTAGCTTCACATTATTTTAATTAGGAGAATTAAAATAATGAATTAATTATATAATTGGAGAATTAAATAATAATATATTTAATTGTGAAGATTGGGTGAAGTAATTATTTAATTGGAAAATTAAATAATATATTGCGAGATTAAATTATTTAATTGGAGAATTAAATAATATAGAGATTAAATTATTTAATTGAAGAATTAAATAATTTATTTATGGTAGTTTATTTTAATTAGAGAATTAAAATAACTACCATAAATTGAATTAAATATGGGCTGGGCCCAAATTATGGCATCAATATAAATAAAAGGTTTTATTGTAATTGTTCTACCTCATATATATGAGGATTTGATTATATACATACATATACGATTTTATCAAGCCTCCAATGGGAAGATAAAAGAGCAGCGATATCACACAAAGGTTGTGATCTTATAAGGCAGCATTCTTAATATACAAGGGCAGCAATTTTATAGGTTGCTGAATACAAACAAGGCAATCTGATCAGTGACAGCAAGCAAACTACTCCTAATCTGTGTCACACAACAGCAATTTATATACTGTTGAATAGCGAATATTGAGGTAGCATCCAGCATACCTGGAGCAGCGAATATTGATGACTAAGACAGTGATTCACGGCAGTGACTTCCATTCTGTATTGAACTGCACTCTTGCAGAGATCTAACCAGCATAGCAGATGACAAAGACCTGAATACATATTAATATTCTGAGTTGCAGATCCGATATTCTGAATTGCAGATCTAATATTCTGATTTGCAGACCGAATATTCTGAGTGGCAGATCTCCGTGTTCTTGCATCAGTCATACATTGGCAATTTGATCTGTGAGTTGTAAACACTCAATTAAAGGGCAATATTGACAATTCATTTGATGCTGGGTTTTTTCCCTCCTTGGAGGTTTTCCTAGGGTACCTCTTGTGTTTTGTTTTTCAGTTTTAGATTAGCCTTGTTGTTTACTTAATTTGCTCATTTGATTTACTATTTGAAAGATTCATAAAATTATCTCTGATTATTTAGATCTGATCTTAAAATTAACACACGCGTCTCCTCGGGAACGTTAGCAGGACAGTGGCGCCGCCAGGGACGCTGTCCCTCTGTCCCTGTTCCAGGAACGCCAGGGATTTTGGGGGGGGGACGTGTCCTTGGGTTACTATGCATCCAACCCATGAAAATATTTTTTTTGTTTTTCAAAGTTCAAGTGTATCCCTTCTCTTCTTCCCAACACATTATATTCAGGATTCTCCTCTTCCCAGCACACCACAATCAAAAGCAAAACATGCCTCAGATGGCATAATCTAAGCAACTTCAGAGACAAATCTAGATCCTCAAATCGGGCAGTTAACTACCAAATCAGCCTCTCCAATTAAGGCAATTGCAAACAGTTAGTTGTCTAGGCATTTCCTGAATCAATGCAATCCCTAACATTTAACTAGGCACATCCACTTTGCTCCAGAAATAACCTATGCTCCAATTTTTAGGAGACGGCTATTAAAAAAAGGGAAATTTTTATATGGAGAGAGATTTCAAATATGCATATCATAACATTGATAAACCATTCACCAGAGACATATAGAAGCTCAATACATAGCAAATTAACAAAATTCAAATACTTTCATTGTAAAGATATGGCGTACATATAGCAAAAATGCCAAAAGGCTCTAAGATTCATGCATGAAATGACATTAAAAATTGAAATGTAAACAATAGACATACTATTTTAAGTCTATAACTAAAATACTAAACAGTAAACAATAACATAGAAGTCCAACTCCATAATCAGCTGTCCATATTAATATTAAAATGTAAATACTATAACTAAACTACTAAATAGTAAACATATAAGTTTGCAATAATATATAACTGTCCATAATCCGTAGATGGTAGGTCTAAGAGTCTAAATCAAGTAGATTTGATGCAATAACCTCCTCTTTCAACTATTGTTCACTCCTTGACCAGCTGCTCCTTCTCTTGCTGCTCTTCTCCTTTGCAAATGTTGAAATGAATTTATTTTTCTTCTTTTTGGTTATTTTATGATTAGATTAGGTTTTGGTATTGTTAAATGTGGTCTGGGTGTCCTTCTAGGCCAGCCAACCTTTTTTTCAAGTTTAAAAATGCCTTACTTTCTAACACTGGCAGTCTAAAAATTGGGCAGTTAACAGCTGTCCCTGGGACTTCTAGCCATCCCCCATACCCTGCTGCTCTCAAAGTGGTATTTCAGGGAGGGTACCCGATTTGGCAAAAATGGGACACCTTTGGAGACGGCAAATTCATGTCACCATACCATCCGTGGGACGGGTGCGGAGGAAATTTGGCAAGGGACACAGCCCCTGTGGAGCATAGGAAATAACTGAAAATGACGATAATTCCAACTATGTTGCTCTTACACTAACAGTTCATTTACTAAATAACTGTGGATTAGAGCAACAGATTCCTTGCACCAGAGTGTCAAAAAGGAGGCATTACAGATCTGCCCTTATTGTAATTTCTTGTCCACAAGTAAATGCAATGTTGGACTTCGCAATATCTTTGATCTTTTCCTAAGTACATCCCCTTCTGATAGATATCTCCAACAAACAAAGATCCCAAACTATTATACAAGAACAATTATCTGGAACTCAAGAGAAAGGGGCTGTACACTATTTTCCACAAATTAAAATTATAACCTTTACCATGCCAATCAACTGTTGCAAGCTCAGCCCAATTGCCACTGACAGTTGATGCTCAAACGCTTTTGCTGTTTCCTCAATGATTAAAAAGGTGAGTCTAGCATCTTTAAGATATCCTGATGCATGGTTACACCCTTGATGCATGAAACAGTGAGTCCAGAGAAGTCCTCCAGAAACTACAAAACCCCATACTCCACAAATATACTCTTCCATTGCTTGCTGCTCGTCTGGATTATCAGCTTCATACCCAAAGCTTAAAATCTTGACATATGCTTTTTGGACACTACTAGAGACCACTGAACTATCTCTTTCAAGGTTCCAAATATCGAATCATTGCACTCAACATTCAATTCAAATCCAAGGTGGTTCACTGAGAACAACAAGGAGCCAAAATTCATTGCTACAAACATCAAAAGTACAGGAATTACATTTGTCCACCTTCTCCTTCAACTTCCTTCCATTGTTTTTTTACATGCTGTCATCACTGAATGCAGATCAAAATGCAAAATTTCAAATAAAACATTCAAAACCTCAAATCTACATCAAATATGACCTCCATAAGTAAAAAAATGCAATGCATATACAAATAATGAAATGTTATCAAAGAACTCCAATCTTTGATATGCTAACCAATGATAGAGATGTATTGGCGCGAGCAGCATAATGTTATGAATTCAGGATTGCTTAAGAAAATGGCTCATGGCTAAGAGATTTGTAGGTTTGAAAGAATACAGATCAATGGTTGAGATCAAAAGAAAATGGCTCATGGCTAAGAGATTTGTAGGTTTGAAAGAATACAGATCAATGGTTTAGATCAAAAGAAAATGGATGGCTAAGATTGGGTTGGCTGGGTAGTTACAAGATGGAAGGTGAAGGATAAATGGGATTTATTTACTTTAAAGAATGATTTTGGGAGATGATCACGAGATGTGTTGTGGGGAATAAAAGAAATATTTAATTTCTTTTATTCATTTTAGGTGGTTATGAGAGGGGATTTAACTAATTTAATTAACTATATCATGTGGAAAGGGGACTAGGACTAAGAAAATGGATCAGGACTTGAGGTAAATATGGGAATAATTAGGATAAATTGGTATACAGTCATGATAATAAATTTATCTACTTTAATATGATATCAAGACTACTAGGGATTCAAGAAATTAAGATTTGGGGATGAATTTTGGGCATCTAAACCTCATATTCTAAATCTTCTATTCTACCTTAATACTGCTAAAAGATTGTGCCTATCTCCTCTGCAATGGTTGTCTCGGATTCAATTTCTTCCATGATTTGCAGGCCAGTAAGATGTTAGCTCAAATACCACTATGGTGTCCCAGATTAAATGCATACATGATTCTAAATCTTCTATTCTACCTTAATACTGCTAAAAGATTGTGCCTATCTCCTCTGCAATGGTTGTCTCGGATTCAATTTCTTCCATGATTTGCAGGCCAGTAAGATGTTAGCTCAAATACCACTATGGTGTCCCAGATTAAATGCATACATGAAAAGGGAGGGCAACTAACTAATACAACTCAATGGGAGAACACCCAACATGCAATTCTACACTTTGAAGCATTCTTAACACATGCAATCATGCAATAACGTGTCCTATTAAACCTTTAATCTCTAGGCAAATCTGAAATATCTTGCAACACATATTCCCCTAAAAGTTTGTCCCCAAGAGGGACTAAATATGCCTAAGTGTTTCATTCTCAAGCATCATGCAAGCTTTTATAGATTGCATTTTGAGGACAAGGATATATTTGAGACACAAGAACTTGGAGGGGCCTCCCCACCACCACTTTCGTCGTCTCTAGAAATTCTTCACAGGGCCAAGGACATCAAGACATTTCGAAGACATCCAAGGGACTCTCAACCATCTTGTGGACCCCCAAATGTCTCCCACAGCCAAATTGCCTCTTTGAACTCCTTGCCCAAGGCCAAACACTAATAGCCTATGAACCGCACCCAAAGCCCACAAACTCTATAAAACTACCTCACATGCTCATTTATACTCAAAAAACTCTATAAAACTACCTCACATGCTAATTTATACTCAAACAACCGAATCAACAAGAAGTTGATATGTGAGTGAGAGATGCAGGTAAAAGAGAAAGTGAGAGAGAAAAGCAAGTGGGTTGAGGAGCAAAAAGAGAAGTGACGCCAAGTTGCCAAACCAAGTGATTGAAAGTAGCATTTTTCAAGCAAAGGTAGTTCAACAATTCTAATAATAAGGAGTTTGGGGATGATTAGAACCCAATCTTCATTCCATTTTGTTATTTTCAGCATTTGTCATTGTAATCATCAATATGAAATTTTGAATATAATATAAATTTCAAATTCAACATTTCCATTATTAAATCATTAATGTTCACTTTAAAGTTTACTATTTACTACTTTTACAGTTTTACTAGTATGCAAAAGTTACATTTGTAATTCTTATCCATATTTTTATAACTATTTTTTTAAGTATTATATGTATTTCAATGTTGTCCCCCATTGTCACCTCATTGTCACCCTACACACCATCCCCAACCTCCCAACAATCCCCACTCATAGAAAGTCAATCCTACAAATGGTGGTACTAACCAATAATTCCCTTAATCATCAAGGCAACTAGCTAGAGCTAAACCGAACTCTACCCAACTAAAGACAACCCATCCATTCCAACAATTGAGTTAACAACCTTAATTCAATTGACAAATACAAAGAAATCCAATAGCCTTATCCTATTATGCAACACTTCACATTACCCAATCTTATGTTTTTGATGATAGGAGACACATTTAGTGCTGCAAATTATAAAGGGGCATCACACCTACAAAGTTAACTACAATTTGGAATAGCCTACACTAGAAAGTGCTACAAAGGTATGCACTTAACATGGATTGGCTAATTTTTATAGAATACACATTAGACATTTTAGGGGAGCTTGTGCATTGTGGTTCTTGCATAAAGAAGGGGTATGTTTACATGGTCAACAAAAGCAAAGCAAACACAACCTATATAGGCACCACAAAGCCTTCATAAATCTACCCTCTCCTTATATCTCCTCAAATATGCTCTCCACCATGCTTGGTAACTCTGCTCTTAGGTCTGCTCCAAATCTGAAAGATATTCATTAATTGCTTGATGTCTTTACCTCAACTTCATCTTTTATGTATACCCCCTTTCACCAAAAAGGTCGGACTCAAATTAAAACAATTATTTTATTTTACTTCACCAAAAAGATTGGCCAGCTATTGCACATAAACAAATTTATTTTAGTATTAATACAAACCCTTAAATTCAAGTATTTATCTTTGAAACTCAAGAGATACTTTCTAGTTTAACCTCCTTTGACATCAATAACAAATCACCTTGACATTAATCCCCTTTGACATCTATGACAACCTTAGACTTAAATTGAGACATTCTTCCTTTGACATCAATGACACAATATTTCCAACAGGGAGCAGACCTATAGCCTTCTTTAGCAAGAAAGCAAAAGTAATCTAAAAGTTTTGTGCCATAATAAGGCCTACATATAGAAACCATTACGTATTGCCTAAGGCAATTGATCTCCATACCAATTATCAAGCACTTAAAGTATGTGAAAAAACCAAAAAAAGATGAATCATAGGCAGATGAGGTGAGTTGAATACCTCCAAGGTTACTCTTTTTGTTCTCAAGCACAAGTCCCAACAATCAAATTGCATAGTTGATGCATTAAGCTAAAGGATTTTAATAGTTAAAACTTAAAGACTATGGAACTTGATTTAATTGGGTTTGCTTAATTCAAAGATTTAAACAAGGATGATAAATAATTTGTTGAGGTATCAATTGCATGTCAAGATGCTGAGCTATGCAAAGATTTCTTTATTCAAGAAGGATTTTGTTTAAAAATCGACAATTATGTATACAGCAGGGCTTTATAAAGGAAATCGTTAAAAGGGACATGCGTAGAAGAGACTTGAGTGGTCATTTTGGAAGGACCAAAACCTGATAAAAACAATGTATTGTCAACCTAGCCTAAATTAAGATGTAGAGCTTCTAGCTAGATGTAGAATAGATCAATTAGCAAAGGTCACTAACAAGAGCACGAGGTTTTATAAGCCATTACCTATATTCCAAATGTAAACTATTAGATACAAATACATACTTTGATATTTGGATGACCAAGAACTCATAAGGGAAATGATAGAAAATTTGTCTTGCTTTGTCCTCGTGGACAAGTTCTCCAAAATGGCATACTTCATATTAAGAAATCAACGGTACATAAAATCTTCCAAATTATTTTCCAATTTGGGGTAAGATTGCAAGGTTTCCCTAGAAGTATTACATTCAAAAAGGATACTAATTTTATGAGCCATTTTTTGAGGATATCATGGAAAAGGTTAGATACTAAATTAGATTTAGTAACATCCATCATCTCCAAACAATTATAATTTATGTAGATTCATAAATATTAAATTTTCAACAATAAATTTACATTATGATAAAACCCTTAAAAAGTATATAAATTTGTAAATATATGGTTATATAAAGTCACAATAGTCTTTTACATATATATATATATATAGTAGAATAAGTACTATAGAAACATTAAAAACAATAATAAGAATTAAAAAACAAAAAAATTATTTTTGTAAGTAATAAATGTTGAATATTTTGTCATTGATGTCAAAGGTTGATGATCAAGACCGTACAAATTTTGGAGGATTACTCAAAGTAATAAAGAATTAGAATGAAATGGTTATCAAGTTGTTGACTGTTCATAAGATCTTCATTAGCTACTTGATTGTCCGCTTGAGCTACTTGATTATTTGGTTGAGCTACTTGGTTACTTGGTTGAGTTACTTGGTTGCATGTCCACTTCACCTGCTTGCTAGATTGCTATATCATCGTTGAATTTTCAAAAGGTCATTTTCCTCAATTTTTTATGTGGCAATTTCTTCACAATTTTGAATATGACAACCAAATTGAATGTGCTTCACAACATGTTTGGACACTCTGAAATTTGTTTGGTGTTTTATTCTTGGAACAAATTTCATTAGTTTATTCACCTATTTTTAGTGTAGCAGCTTCAATCTTTTTGTAATGTCTTTTTGTAGTATCAAGCATTCATCATTCATGCTTTGGGCAGTATGGTTTTTGAGTTTAGTGTTAATTATTATGAGCATTGAACATATTCTTGGAGTCATGGAGGCCAATATACTGTTTGAGATGAAGATGTTATTGAGATAGATGTTGATATAGAGTCAATGCTTGATTTTTTTGAAGTTGTGTTGGTGTTTATTGCTATTTCTAGGTGATGAGAAACTTTTGAAAAAACATTACTTCCAGCGCATACAAAACAACTTGGGTCTAGATTTAAATAAAGAAAAAAGTATCTTTGAGGGTGGATGAAGACATTAAGAGGCCAAGCGACTAAGTACTAGGTAGTGCATTACTCTATATATCACATGAATTGAATGACCTAAAACTTGTCTTGAATTAAAAAGATTTTTGTTTTGTATTTTGCAAAAAGCCTACAAAATCGAATCATATGGAATATGAAGGTTTCTAATTTTTCAAAAAGGTCATCGATGAACATTGTTTTGGGGTTGGAGACAAAGTGGCGACGAGAATGTGCAAAACTAAAGGTTAAGGACTTGATGTTTCTTGTTGGGAGTCTAGCATGTTAGCGTGTAAAGAATGATGTTCTATGTCAAGAACATCATGGAGTAGGAATATGTATGAGATGGCAGATTCGAACAATATTATACAGAGATCAGAGATATAACAGCTATCTGATGTATGTTCTTTTGGCCATCGAATGTAATTCTGTACATTTCTAATTTTGTTGGCTTTAAATCTATTTAAGTGTAGATGTATTATCAACTGTTGATCGTCTTCTAGTTCAAAACATATGACACAAAGGGAATGTTATGGAATTTTTGCATGATGTCTAACATGTTGTGGGTATTCTGAATGGTTTTATTGAATTTTGCATTTGAGTTCGTGCTCAAACTAAGGTCGGTGCCTCAGCTGAACAAAGTTAGTAGTTTGAGAAGGATTGGTGCTCTCATTAGAGTTGGTGCTCACTTATGTAATCTAGGTTTGTGCCCATTGTTAATGAAAGCTATTGCGCGCCATGGTTTTTTTACTCGGAAGGGTTTTCCGCGTGAAATTTGATGTTTGGGTCTTGATGTTTGCTCTCTATGTTTTATGTGGTTTCATGTTTTTAAAAAGTTTAAAATACTAATTCAACCCTACCCCCCTCAGTATTTTCTATTCGCTCTTCAATCATTTCACAATAGACTAATCATCCATTTTCTAGGCATATGAGAGAAGCTTGGGTGACTAACACAGATGGAGAGCTTCACTTGCACACACTAATAGTGAGTTTTTCTCAATCTCCCTTTGATATCATTGTAATACCCTTTGTCATGAATTTTGAACTTCTATAAAAGACTTTTCAAAGGAATCAAATGTCATAATATGCCCAATATGCCATGCAACTCTATATTGCTCCCTTTTTTAAAAGAGTCATCCAAATTGCTAGCTACCACACAAAAAAGGTGATGGTGATTTTATTTTTAGTAACATGTTATATCACTAGTAAATGAGATAGTGGAAATCAAAGTGTCTATTTCAAGAAAGGTAGATTGTTGCATTTGTTTAGCCAATTGTCAAAGGATAAAAAAATTTAAAATGGTGCACTTGGAATCACTAAAGAAGAATAAGGCAATTTTGAATAATCACAATATATCATAGAGAAACCGACAATCAAAGACAAAAGATTCAAAAAACTAAAAAAGAACATAGCCTAAAGAATAGCTGCCATAGTTCTTCCCCAAATCACAACATGAAATAAAAAGAAATCCACAAATTAGGAAATATGTTGCAAAGTTTATTTTAATATTATAATATGAAAATTATAATTAAAATTTATTTTCAATAAGATCAAGGCACGAAGAGTTGTGCTTATTGGAGGTAAAAGGGAATTTAAGAAAGACCAAGCAAGGAGAAAGATCATCATTGAGAAAATGTTTTATTATATGATTTCTGTTACTTATGGAACATGAAACTATAGTGCAATTGACCCAATGAGTAAACCCCTCCAGGGTCCAGATTAGTGGATGAATAACCCTGATTTATACTTGGGACAATCTCATCCAAGGATTGCATATGAAATTTCCATTAAAAGCCATTGTGTTCTAAACCTTAAAAAAAATATAATATTTCATAGTTTAGTCCCAAGCATTTCACAAGCCTTTTTCCTTCACCCCAATGCAAAATAATGTGGTCATCTAGCATTTGGGATAGGCATTTACGATTTCAAATAAGGAATTGGGCAGGGTTTGGATTTTTTGGGGGGGTGAAAACTGTTGGAATGGTACATGGCACACCTAGGGGATTTCAATGTCTAGGTGGTAATTTGAGGTAGAATTACCACCTACACATTGAAATCCTCCAAGTATGCCATGTGCTATTCCATGAACCCTGGATTTGAGGTAGAATCACCACCTAGACATTGAAATCCTCCAGGTATGCCATGTGCCATTCCAACAAAAAATCCAAACCCTGCCCAATTCCTTAAAGGCATTTCAGATACACACCCATGAACAGGGCTATATCTAACTGATTGGGTGACATACTATAATATATGCTATTGGTTAGCCAAGGCTCTGTATGAACTTAGAACTTAGCAATAGGTAGTATCACAGTGCAATAGCATAATCGAGAAAGTTACCTCTATGATGCACATAAGTAACAGCAAAGTATGTGTTAGGCCTCCAATACAGTTACCAAGTTACCTTCTACTAAACTTTTCATTGCCTTCATTGTGGATTTTGCACCCCACAGAAAGGTTTGCTGGCTGCCTCCTGTTCTTTGGAGAAATCTTAGCAAATAACTACAGCTATTAAGAATGAAGCAAGGCATATCTTCACTGTTCACTTGCACTCAATTTTTATGTGAACTGTCAGAATACATGAAATTTTTTTATAAGAGACGTATGTTCAAAAGTTTGGGATATTGCTTTCATTTGCATAGCTGCATGGCTTTATCCGTGTCCATCTTATATGTTGTGTCAATTTGCAGGTAAAGAAATTCACTTCGTACTCTTCAAATATCAGTCCAAGAAGCAACAAGGTTGAGGTAAACTTGCACAGAATTGCACAGCTACGCAGATATCCATCCATATAGTAAAGGAATTTATTAAAAATCTTTATGCGTGTGAGAAGACCATTTTAGATAGCCAACACATCATACCACTATTCAGCGACTCTAATGTACATGCACTCTAAATTAAAAGCGATCAATATACACCATTGCAGTTCCAGGTAGGTACTGAGCTACTTTGTATCTCTTGTTGTTAATAGTAAAATTAAATAAAACTATTGTCAACATCCTGATTCCATGCATACACACTACCACGACCATATGAATTGACCTAGTCCATATCGATTTGTTTTGAAGGGGCTGAGGAAAGTCATAAGAATACCCAGAACTGAATACTAAAAACACACCGCTTTGGATCCGTGCTCTCCTTTCATCGCTCTAATTTATAACTACACTTCTTGTTCAAAAAACACAAAATAAAAACTGGTCTTCATCTATACAGTAAAAACTACCCACAGTGCCTTGCAAAGCATAGCGTAGAATAAGAACTCATTTGTAGCATCGTTTACTAAAATTTGATCAGATATAAACCACCCTATCGAGGTCTCTGCAGCTAAAATCAGCCTTTTCATTCCGAGAAGACAATACTACCTATACACATCATAAGATTCCAATGTCTATGATAATGATTCAAATTATTCAGGAGAGACCAGCTCATAGAATGAGAATTTCAGCAGAAACCGTCAAGTTAATTGGAAAAGGTTACAAAAGAAAGATTCTTCTTTTTAAATCGGAAACACTGAGATCTATCTCACCAAGCGCATAAATTTATGAGGGAATATATGAATGCTTGTTGATTTCTTACCTTAAACGCTCTCCTTCACGCTCCTTCACCATTTTTACTCAAACCCTTACGAACCCTAATGCGCAAGGCATTGATAAGTGACGTGAAGAAATATATAGTGGGAATTAAATCCTCAACTAGGTTTTGCACTCTTTAAAACATAGAAGCTCAAATAACGGGAAGATAGAGGGTCTAGATGCATTCCAAATTGTTTGGAGTGTATGTATGGCGTCCGGTAGAGCGGTTATTTGAGGTCTTTACAGGATTCAAAAATATGTATATTGGTAGTAATTGTTGGTTAATACAAACTAGCATATATAATGTATTTATGTATAAAATATGTAAAGATGTATTGAAGCGATTAAACTTTTATCATTTAATAAAAATTAAAGTTGAAAAAATTAAATATGTCAATATATTTTATATATGGATTATATATATGCTAGTAATATAGTGCATAAGACATTGAATAAATTAATATATAATTATATAGCATATCTTTATTAAATAGAATTTGATATAATCATAGTTTACATCGTGGTTGGGGCTAGACTGAGTGTTTAGGTTAGGCTTAGGATTAGGGTTTAGGGTTAGGTTTGTGATTATGGTTAGGATTCTCAAGTATACATAATGGTTAGGGTTAGGGTTTGGGGTATGGTTAGGGTAAGGGCAAGGCTTAGAATTATCGTTGGGATTTAGGTCAGAAGTACAACTAGGGTTAGGGTCAGAATTATGGTTACACTTACGATTAGAGTTATGGTTTGGATTAAGAATAGGATTATGGTTACAAATAGGGTTTAGGGTTAAGGTTATGGTTTGAATTATGTTGGGGTTATGGTTAGGTTTATGTTCAATATTAGTTATATGGTTAAGTTTAGGGTCATTCTTAGTTTAGAAAAATAGTTAGGGTTAGGGTTAGGGTTAGGATTGAAGATAGGGTTAAGATCATTATTAAGGTTGGGGTTTAATATTTGGTTTATGGTCTTGTTTAATATTATGGTTATGGTTATGGTTAGGATTCGTTATTTGCATTAGAGTTTAGGTTTAGGGTTTAGCATTAGGGTTATGGTTATGGTTAGGATGACAGTTAGGGTTAGGATTAGAGTTAGGATTATCGTTTAGAGTTCAAAGTTAGGGTTAGGATTGGGGTTATCGTTAGGATTATGTTTAGGATTTAGGGTTAGCCTTTGGATTTGGGTTAAGGTCTGAATTATTGTTATAGTTAAGGTTTAGGATTAGTGTTAGGATTATGGTTAGTGTTAGGGTTTAGGATTATGATTCTAATTTCGATTAGGGCTAGGGTATACATCATGGTTAGGATATAGGTTAGGGTTAGGGTTATACTTAGAGTTGAGGTTAGAATTATGGTTAGGGTTAGGTTTTGGGTTATGTTTTAGATTATGGTTAGGGTTATATTTCCATCATGGTTAGGATTAGGGTTTGGCTTATAGATAGGGTTAGAGTTGAAATTGTGGTTAGGGATAAGATTATGGTTAGGCTATAAAGTTTGGATTGGGGTGTGATTAGGGTTTGGGGTATACAACATGGTTAGGGCTAGGGTTTAGGGTATGGTTAAGGTAAGGCTTAGAAGTATCACCATGGTAAGGATTTAGGTTAGAAGTACATCATGGTAGTAATTGTCTTGCACCCTTTACAAAATTTATGAATCATTGATCACAGAAGTCACACAATTTGATTCATATAAGAGATGTCTTTGGCGTAATAATTTAAAAGAAAGTATATGTTTGTAGTGGAAAAATATTTTTATATTAAATTATCTTAAATTAATAACTTGTATGATAAATATGTCATTTTTAATGAGTTGAAATGGATGTTTGTGGTTCTATGATCAATCATTTAGTTATACTTTCTTAGATTAAAGATTGGGGAGGGGGGATTCTTGTATGACACTTTAATGTTATTTCCAAAATTTGTGGTATCACTTGGTGATAGCAATCAAGACTAGTACATCAAAGTTTTATGTAATGTCCCAAGCTTTTACTAATGATATTAGTGTTAGTTAACAAATTTGGCCTTTTGGAAATAATGATGAAAATGACTCACTTCGGCCCAAATGTGAAGACCAGTTGCAACTAACAGTTTGAGATATTTCTTATTGGGTTAGAAATCTTCCTTTGAATTTTAGAGGTACAACTCCTTCACAAGATCTATTTTTGGTTTTGGGGGGTATGCTTTCAACTATAAAATAGGAAAGGCAAACTAATGTACGTACATCACTGTGATACAAATGTGATTTAGGATTGATTTAGACAAAGGGAAACAAAAACAAATAGCACAAATATCATTTACTTAACCCCCCACCATATAAAAACAAGAGGAAGATTTGATATTTTCCCTTTCAAATACACAAATGACCAAAGCTCAAAGATTTTGGGGCAAGCATATGCATAGTTAAAAGCATTAAAGAACAATTATGGTAACTCAAAATAACTAGAATCATAAAGAACACATTTAAACTTGAAGATTTAACATATATTCTTTCCTTTCTTTAAACGCAAAATAAAATTCTCAAAGACCATTATGTCTCTGTACAAAAATCATGTCTAAAACAAAGAAAATACCCTCTTCTATATGAAACTAAAATCAAAATGTGCTAGACTCTGATCGAGTCTCACTCATGCCTCAAAGGATAAGGGGGATCAAAATGTAGACACTTTTATATGTCTCTGGATACATATTTATAGATTTTGCCAAAGCCTTTTCATTTTCTACTCTTGTAACTTATTCTTGAAAGTATAATTATAGAGACCTTACATTTATTGTAACTGCATCTTCATCACTCTCACAATGATTAAATAACAAGTTGAGTATACTTTCAACATACGCATCTTGACCAACTTAATCTACAACTTTCCTAGCAATAACCTCCTTTAATGAATGTAGTAAGAGATTTAGAATGAACAAAAGATACCTAGAGATATTCCCAACAAGTATGTTTCCAAGCACATAAGATGTTGCAGATTTCAAAGGGAGATTGGAAAGACTCGATCACAATGGAATCTATGTTTGCACATTGACTTAGATTTCTTTGTTTTCTAATTTCTTCCAAATAGATCAACGCAAGGTGATGCCAAGCTGAAATGGCACTGTTGTTGTCCTTGAGAATGTTCATTAGTATCTATACTATTGATGCACATTTAGCACCTTTACAATCCATCTAAAACCTTGATTCGTCACATTTTGAGTATTCAGTTGAATTATTAGTAGCTTCATGTTGCACCTCTTCTCCATTGTCTAGTGTGACCATCCCATCTTCTCTTGTACTTTTCATATATAATGATCTTCGGTGAGAGATATATTAAGTTCTCTCGATGACAGCCTAGTCTTCATCATTATCGATATGAAATGAGTAATCATTAGAAGAAAAATATCTCACTTCGAAACCAATACTCTCCCCAATGCATCTTGTCCATCCCTTCATTCTCGCACACTTTGGAGTGACATAATAGAAATATTCCTGACAATATCAATCTTGTTTTCTTCATCGGGATGACTTAAGTAATTGAAAAGACTTGAAGAATTCTCTTTGATAGTAGAAGTCCCTCTGACGTGGGTTCATTTACTCTTAATTTTTTGATAGGTGATGTTCATCAGAGTGACTTGGGTGATCTATGTGACTTTTAATTATCCCCTCGATATATGAGGTCTCACCAATGCTGAAATTGATAGGATAGATTCATTACCAGTTTTCTCGATGTTGATTATATTGTTCATAACTGTGATGATCATGAAGACTGTAGCTCAATCTCTTTGATATCATAGTGACTTGTGAAATTAGTGTGACTTTATTTAATATTCATGTGAATCTCTTGGTCTTGCTCATGGATTTTCATCAGGATGACATAATGAGAGTCTCCTTGACATTGCATATATTTTTTTCACTTACCTTTCTTCATCGCTATGACTTCTATGAACCTCTTTTCAATATAATTACATCCTTTTGTGGGATTCAACTCTCATCAAAATGACCTACATACTCAATGAGACATATAAGAAGTATCTCTGAGGTAATATTTTTTCTCGATGCTCATTTTATCCTTGTTCTTTCATTGTCATGACAAGCATTATTGATGTCACAGAAAAGATCCTTCATGCTTCGATGGTTCACTTTTCTCTATCAGGGAGGCATTTCACTATTCCTTTTGATCAACATGGCTTAAAAATTAATCTGATGTTAGTTGTCTTTTCGATATGACTTTCTTAATATAATAGGATCACTATGTCAAACATAGCTTATAGTTTGTCCTAGTGATAAATTTTCTATATCAACCGGGCTGACTTGTAGATTCTTTCTTTGATATGATGGAGTTGCCTCTATATATAAAACCTTCTTGTCAAAGAGACTTATATAGGGTCCTACCGATGTGGCTCTCAATTCTCTCTTCTTCTTTGTGATCTTATCTTCATGGTAAATTAAGAGTTTATAATGTCTGGTTGCTATAAGGTAGAATATGAAGATCAAGAACCATGTGGAAAGTTTAAGATTGGTCATGTTAAAAAAGGAAACAACCAACTCTGATTAGGGTCATGGATTAGAAAGGACAATACAAGGAACCTGGAATCTCTTGTCATGATCATTGATTTAATCTATTGGACAGCAAAGTCAAAAGAGTAGCAGGAGGACATGATATTACTTTGCAGATGGGTGGACGGGACTTGGGCACACCAAAAACTAACAAGCCGAAACTGATAAAAAAACTCAAGTCAAAAACTTTATTTACAAACATGCACATGGTAGAGATACTCCACCTCAAGAATCAAACCTAGAGATACTCATGCAAAGCCATTAACATGCTAGGAGAAGTAGGATTCATTGTGAGATAGGAATGCATACCAATAAAATAATTGCAAACACAAAACTGGTATGGTAACTCACAAAGATAAAGGAATCATGGTGCAAGAACTCATGACCAAAAGGACACCTTTCATAATACACTTATGGAGACAAGAAGAAAGCATCCATATCACATTGCATGGGTTGAAAATAATCTATATAAAAGAAATATTTATCTTCATCATCTTGCACACACTTGTCAGAAGAATGAATTGAGTCCTGAATGGGACATCCATGTTGGATATTGCTAATGCATGGGGAGGTGATTGAGACATTTTATATGTTTAATCACTACGTTACTGAATGGGCACTCATATTGTTGTCATTTATGTCTTGTCATTGATGTCAACATATGTTTCTGTGAGGAGAACAGACTGGTTATCACAATGTATGGACACTGTACGAATGTTTCAGATGTTGTGAAGTCATATGAGAGTTCAGGAAGATGTTGTGATCTTATATCCAAGATCGCATCATGTAATGTTTCACATTGGATGAGTTACAGATGTTTTGGTGAAGATTGGTCATTGGACTGTGACAGTGAGAAATGACAGAGTCAGTCTCAATGTTTCTAGTATATCTTCCAAATGATATGGATTCAAGGTATCCGAGCTTGAGGGATGATAGACAAGGTACTAAAGGATGTTCATTGGTCAGCGCAAGGTACATAATTCTTGGTGACAGCAGATGTGGCGTGTGTTCTGGAGAAGACCTATTTGGAAGCTGACTTAGGAGATGTAGCATGTGTTTTGCTTGGCAAACATAAATTAAGGATGTCAGTCCTTAAATATTGTAATGTAATCATTGTATACTTGTTTTAGATACTGTGTGTATCTTAGCAAGGGTTTATGTAATTATTTTGTAATTAGGAAAGGCTTATGGGCCAACCTGATCATGAGAATTGTAATAAGGTATAAATGAAAGGTCTTTTCTTTGGAAAAGACATGGATGGGAAAAAGGTGATATAAAGAGGTTGTGAAAGCTGTGAGCTTGTGTCTACTGTATGCAGAGCAGAGGTTTACTGGTGTGCTTCATTGGAACTAATCAAGCAAAGACAGTTGCTGCCGAACAGTTCAAAAAGATTGTGTATTTCTTCATATACACTTGTGTTGCGAACAATGAGTTCTGAAGGTGGATTTAACCTTCTTTGGGTAGTGAGCCTTGGGCAGTGAGCTCTCCCTTTCTTCTTAACTCCTAACAGGGTCTGCCCTCTAACAAGGACTATGTACTGTAATGTTTCAATAAGCTCCCAACAGGGCTAAATCTTCTAACAAAGATACTATACTCTTAGTACATCATTTGTGGGTGCTAATTCCCACTGGGGTTTTTACCTTTAACAGGGTTTCCCCAAGACCAAAATATTATGTTATTATGTTGGCGTTCATTGTGTTCGTTGGATCTAATATTGCTGCTACTTAAAGTTTAAAGTTTAATAATCTTCCATACAACTGATTCACCCCCCCTCTCAGTTGTATTGTGGACTGTTATTCCTAAAAATCCATTATATAGGTCGTGATGATAGCCAATGTCAATTTTATCAACTGTAATTATTAGCTCAACCACCATCACAGTGTTGTCTTGAAAGTCTTATCATAAAGACCTTTCGTTTCTTGTAACTACATATTCATCACTCTCACAATGGTTAAATAACAAGTTGAGTATCTTTTCAACACACACATCTTGACCAACTTCATCTACAACTTGCCTAGCAATAACCTCCTTCAATGAATGTAGTAAGAGATTTAGAATTGACAAAAAGATACTTAGAGAGGCTTCCAACAACTATGTTTCCAAAAACATAAGATGTTGCACATTTCAAAGGGAGATTGGAAAGACACGATCACAATGGAGTCCATGTTTGGACTTTGACTTAGATCTCTCCATTTTCCAATTTCTCCCAAATAGATCAACGCAAAGTGACATCGAGCTAAAATGGCACTATTGTTTTCCTTGAGAATGTTCATTAGTATCTATATTATTGATGCACATTTAACATCTTTTCAATGTGTCTAAAACTTGGCTTCATCATATTATGAGTATTTAGTTGAACCATTATTAGCTTCATGTTGCACCTCTTCTCCTTAATTTAATAATGCTAATTAAATTAACTTTACTCCCTTCTTAAGATTTCACTTTATGCACTTGCATTAGTTGTTTTATAATTAAAACACTCATGCATTAGTCATTTTATTTTAAAACACTTGTGCATTAGTCGTCTTATTTTTAAAACATGCATGCATTAGTCATGTAATAAAATTAATTATTACATGCACTTTTGCTTTTTAGAGTTTTCCCTTTAGGTTTTCAATCTCTTTTTATAAGGATTGATCCCTTGTATATTTTATTATCATTTTTATTGAGGATATTTTTCTAAGTAAAACCCTTGCCCTCTTCTTGTCTCTACCTCCTTGTGATAGGTTTTTGTATGCAGGTAATCTTTGGGTTTTGTGGATTTGTATTGCTCAAATCCTACATGGTATCAAAGCTTGATCTGCTACAACTTGTTCGTGTTTGAAGGAATCAAAGATAAGAGGATCAACTGGTTCAAGTCAGGGCTTTTTCAAGTATTTTTTTTATCAAAATTAGGGGTCACTTTTTTTGGTGCACTTTGAGCTCAAACAGATCTCACCATTGAGCTTGCAACACCCAAAAAACCCCATTTCGATATAAAATACATCTAATCTGGACAAAGTTGCAGGGAGAGGCAAAAAAAATTGCCCTAGGGTTGTATGGCTATGCACACACCTCGAGGCAATTTATGCATGCATTATGAGGCAATTTTCAGAAAATAAATAAATAAATAAGGGCGCAGGCCACCCCCACTCCACCGCCACCGGTGGATCATTAGCGGCTTATCGCAACGGTCACCGTGCGGTAACCGTCGTGTTAAACCACAGTGATCACCGCCACAGTTAAATGCAATGGTTAACCACCGCCAGTTAAACCGCTAGTTGCAACCCCCGACCGCATGTGACCAACCACTACGGCTTGGAGGTAGTAGCTGGCCCCCAACCAAATTTTTTTGGTATTTTTTTTTCTTTTTAGAGGCCCTTGCTCTGAAATTGGCGTACTGGGAGCTCCATGTGTCATTTTTAAGAAAATGAGATATCGTCGGAAAGCTAGTTCCGAGCCCAACGCTCTCATGTGATTTAATCTATTTTTTCCCCCATCTTGCTTATTGTTTATGATGTCAAATCTAGATGATCCTTTCTACATTCTGGGGGGCCCAATTTTCTCAAATTAGCTTCATTTTTTTTATCCAAAAGAAGTGTCAGAAAGCTCTTCTCGAGCACTATCCAAATAACTGTTTACTTTTAGCAAAAAAATTTCAAGGTACACGTGATTTAGATTTTAACCCTATCTGTATTTTTCTTGTTAAAGCAATTCATTCTAGCTTTAGGGGTTCAATTTTTTGGATTGTTGGGGGGTGTTTTTTTCTTGTTTATGTCATTTACTTTTGTAAACCAAATATACATCAAAATAAAACCCCTTCTAAAAAATATGGCCGATACCTCTTCTTGTCTAGAACTTCTGACCCCATATAATTATCATGCATGGAAAACTCTAATGACACAACTTCTCTGTTCAAAAGGGTTGCGGTCTTGTTTAGATGTAGCACAACCAACATTCACAAGGCCCTTTGAGGTCATGCAACACAGAAATAAGATGGATGAGGCTATGGGGTTGATTTCTTTACAGGTGTCAGAAAAATTTCAGTTTCATCTTGATAGGTGCAATGCCCCTCAAGAGATGTGGGCTAAATTTGAGACCTTATTTGGCACCATCAATGAGTTCAGAGCACTTCATATTGAGGAAGAGTTTATCTCCATTGTACCTGATTATTTTCCCTCTATTGAGGACTTTTTGATGAAGTTCAAACAATAGAGATCTTTGTTACACATATATGGAAAGCAAAAGACTGATAAAGAGTGCATTTATCTGATTTTATCTAAGCTTTGGGGAAAATTTTAGATGTTCTCTTCTACCTTCCACTCTACCATGGATGCTTTGGGACCTAGATTCACCATGCCCACTTTTGAGGTGTTCAGTGATCATTTGACTAGAGAGCGCGCCAAAATTACTTAGTTGGACTCTTTAACAAGATCAAAGAACAAAGTATTGGTTGCCTAGCCATCCAAGGGAAAGAAAAAGCAGAAGCCCAAACCCAAAACAGATTCAAATGGTAGTGAGAATTCCTCCAAGCCACCTCTGAAATTAGATCCAAAGAAATCTACTCCAAAAGGAAAAACTTCCAAGTTTGGTGAGTCTTCCTCTAAGCCTACAAAGTACACAAGTGATCCTTGCAGTTTTTGTGGCAAGGAAGGGAATCCAATTTCCAAGTGTTGGAAATGACTTGAGGCTCTCGAAGAAGCCATACAAAAGCATAGTATTGCTTCTCTAAAGCCTCCACATTCTCCTGCGGGGAAATTTCATGCTCTTTTCCTACTTGAGCTTTGACTTTGACTACCTCATGGATCATTGATTTAGGTGCTTCACACCATATATCACACTCACCTGGATTGGTTATCTCACTTTCTTAGAGTGTTACTACACAGATTGTAGTTGGTGACTCAACAGTACTTTTAGTTATAGGTTCTAGAATTGTTTCATTGGATGGTGGTTCTCTACAGGATGTTCTTTCGATTCCAGCCATTTCTACGAACCTCTTGTCTATTTATCAGATTTGTCATTTTGACTTTGGTAAGACAATTTAGTTCTCACCCCACAATGTGGTTATTCGAGACCTCCATGATCCTGATTTGGTTGTTGCTACTAGGAGTGTTGATTCAGAGACTCACTTATATAGGTTTGATGGCTTCGAGAACTCTAATTCTATAGGTGTTTCTCTTGTTGCTCATGTAAACACAGTGAGAAAGCTTTGACATGAGAGTTTTGGCCATGTCAACTACATATATCTACAATAAATGAGTACACAAGAGCTAGTGATTGGGCTACCTCAGAGCTCTTGTACTGTCGAGGTTGTGTGCTTGGAAAACATCACAGAGATCCCTTTCTGATAGGTAGATCTTCACGTGCTCTAACACCTTTGGAGTTGATACACAATGATCTTATGTCATTTCCCACTCCTTTTTCTGGTGCTTGATATGTACTCACCTTCATTGATGATTTCTCCAAATGCACATGGGTGTACTTCTTGAAGTATAAGTTTGATGTCTTTGATTCATTTCAAATCTTTAAGACATATGTAGAGAAGAAATTTGGTCTTTCTGTCAAGCGTATATACATTAACAATAGGAGGAAATATGTGAACCATTCTTTCAGAGATTTTTGCACTGAGCATGGTTTGCAACATCAGTTCATAGTTCCACATACCCCTCAGTAGAATGGGACTGCAGAGAGAAAGAACAAAACATTACGAGAGATGGCCAATTGTATGCTATAGTCTCAAGCTATGAGTGCTTCCTTTTGGGCTGAGGCTATCAATTGTGCCAACTATATTTAGAATCAGATGTCTCATAAGGCATTACGACATTTGACTCTTGAGGAGGCTTGGACTCATGTCAAGCTTGATGTTTCTACATTTCGTATTTTTGGTAGTGAGGCTTGGGCATTTATTCCAGATGCTCAGAGGAAAGCCATGGAGAGGAAAATCCGACCACTCACATTTGTTGGCTACTGTGAGGATGTGAAGGCATATAGGTTATTTGATCCTGATTCTAGAGAAGTCATGTTTCAGCGAGATGTTCAATTTGATGAGCGTTATCCTCAGATGGATTCTCCATCATCAACTTCTTCTTCACTACCTAGTTCTTCATCTTCTCCTCTACATGATTCTATCTCCTCTGAGGAAGATTTAGATGATGCTCCACCTTCCCCACCTCCACTATATTTTCCACATGTGCCCAAGTGGGCTCATGATATTGTTGATGCAGTTGGACCTTTGGTAGGTGATCCTTCAAATACTCATCACACTCGTGCTTATACATTTGTTATTGGTTTATTGAGTCATTCTATTTCAGATGATCCTCAGAGATTTTCAGAGGTGACATGTTAGCCTGAGTGGGATAGGGCTATGGATGAGGAGTATTCTTCTTTGACGAATAATTACACTTGGGATCTGTGTCCTCTTCCAAAAGGAAGGAAGTTGGTTCAGTGCAAGTGGGTGTACCATACTAAGTTTTCTACAGATGGTTCTATTGATAGGTATAACCTGCACGTCTTGTGGTGAAGGGATTTTCATAGGTAGAGGGTATTGATTACTTTGAGACCTTTTCTCATGTTTCCAAGATGAATTCTATACGCCTTGTACTATCTCTTGTAGCTTCTCAGGGATGGACAATATATCATATGGATGTAAAGAGTGTTTTTTTGCATGGAGACCTACATGAGGAAATCTACATGGAGAAGCCTCAAGGTTTTGTGCAGGACTCTTCTATGGTGTGCAGACTTCAGAGGTCTCTATATGGTCTCAAACAAGCCCCTAGGGCTTGGTATGAGAAGATGGATTCTTTTTTTCTTGCCTCACACTTCACATGATGTCATTCTAATCCTAAAATGTACATTCAACGTCATGGGGCTGATCTATTGATACATGTACTAAATGTTGATGATCTCATCATTACAAGTAGCTCATCCTCTATGATTCAGAGTGTTCAATGCACATTGAGAGAGCAGTTTGAGATGACTGATCTTGGAACTTCTGCACTATTTTTTGGGTCTATAGGTTATTCAGTCTTCAGATGGGATTCCCATACTCCAGTAGAAGTATGCTCTTGATATGCTTCAGAGGTTCACTATGCTTGATTGCAAGCTTGCTCCCACACCTTTTCATTCAAGTATTGTTTTATCTACCACTTTCTCTACTCCTACAATGGATTCCACCTTATACAAACAGCTAGTGGGTAGTTTGTTGTACTTGACACACTCATCCTGATATTTCCTTTATAGTTGGCCTTGTCTCTAGATTCTCACATGAGAGTCATTAGCAAGCGGCGAAATGTATCTTGAGGTACATTTGGGGTACTACTTTTTATGGCATTCACTATACATCAAGGGATCCTCACATTGTTGGTTACACAGACTCATATTGGGTTGGTGAGACTACTGATCGAAGGACTACTTCTGGCTTTGTCTTCTATTTTGGTTCTGGCCCTATCACATGGTCTTGCAAGAAGCAGACAACTCATGCATTATCATCTATAGAGGCAGAGTACCGAGCAACTGTGCTAGCTAGTCAGGAGGTTTTATGGCTTTGATAGTTGATGACAGAGTTTGGTTTTCCACCTGATATTCCCACTATTGTTTGGTGTGACAATCAAAGTGCTATACATATTTATCACAACCCATTTGAGCATCATCAAACCAAGAACATTGAGCTTCGTATGCATTTCATAAGACATTTGATTCAGGATGGCTCTCTGAGCTTGGAGTACATTCCCAATACTGAGAAGGTTGTTGACATCTTCACTAAACCTTTTGCATCCAGGTGATATATTTAGTTGTGTTCTATGCTTGGGGTGAAGGAAGTTGTCCTTGGGGGTCTCAGTGATGAGGCCTTCCTTCCTTCTATTTCTATCTATTTTTGGAGTAGGGTTTTTTTCCATGTGGTTTTTGCTATTTCTCTATTTTACAGAGATTTGGTTATGGTGGGTACCTCATCGGGTCATGTTGTCGAGACCCATTTTTTTCTTTCAGCACTGTAGTATCATTTGCTTTCTTCTAGCATTGTTAGTAGCTGAATTGTTGCTCATCTTAAGGGGGGGTGTTAGAGTAAAGTATTAATTTAATTATGTTAATTAAATTAACTTTACTCCCTTCTTAAAATTTCACTTTATGTACTTGCATTAGTCATAATTAAAACACTCATGCATTAGTTGTTATATATTTAAAACACTCATGTATTAGTCATCTTATTTTTAAAACATGCATGCATTAGTCATGCAATAATTAAATTAATTATTACATGCACTTTTGCTTTTTAGGGTTTTTCCTTTAGGTTTTCGATCTCCTTTTATAAGGATTGATCCCTTGTATATTTTATTATCATTTTTATTGAGGATATTTTTTCTTCATATTTTTCTGAGTAAAACCCTTGCCCTCTTCTTGTCTCTGCCTCCTTGTGATAGGTTTTTGTATGCAGGTGATCTTCGGGTTTTGTGGATTTGTATTGCTCAAATCCTACATAAATATTGTCACTTTTTTGAGTTATTTGTTAGCTACATATTTTTTGTTATTTGCACTCTTTTTGTCATATCAAAACTATTTTACAAACACATTTAGAAAATATAAAAAGGCAAACAAGGTTGCATATTACACAATCCTTAAAAGAATTTTCTTAGTTGTTTTGTTTGTCCTCAACTCATCTAATAGATCAAGGGTAGTAAATGTTAGATAGGTATTGTTGGATCCTAACTCTATCAATAAATTTCTTCTCCTTGTGTTTGAAAGAATCATTTAACCAATAAATTACAAATGTCTAAAATAGTGATGGTTTTTAAGGAGACACCTACCTATTTAGCGAAGTAGTTAGTAATAGTGATAATGAAAGAAATCTCTTTGGAGGTAGAATAGACTTTACCATCCAATCCTAAACACTATATTGAAAAGGCCTAGATTAGTTGGGGAGTTGTATGAGATACCATGTTATTGGCAAATGATACATTCTTATTGAAATTATGAGAATCACACTCCACAGTTTGCCAATAGTAACCCAAATGAAGAAGTTTTGGAATTGAGATCACATATTAAAATGACCTATATGTGTGCAAATATTGACCTCTTGCAAGGCAATAAATCTCAAGCTAGACAACAAAGCAAGAGACTATTGTAGCCATGGTGATACAAAACCCTAGAAAGAATATACTTAGACACTTCTATTAATTTTTACATTTTACAAATTTAATAATAAGCAACAAATTAATGCATTCATATATACAAACACAAGACAAATCTTTATTATTAAGCTTGATTAAAAAAATACACTTATATTTAATTTCTTAAAAAATTCTTGATTTTCAAATTGACATCTTCCTTACATTCTATCATCATTTCTTACTTATTAATATTTGAATATATAGCGATAAGAGTTATTGCTACAGTTAGTGTTACTGTTATGGTTAATGTTAGTGGTAGGGTTATGGTTAAGGTTAAGGTTAATGTTAAGGTTAGAGGAAAGGTTAGGATATTATATGAATTTTATTCTATAATTATGTAAGGGTTAGTGTTACAGTTAGTTTTAGTATTAGAGTTAGTGCTACTATTATGGTTAAGGTTAGTGTTAGGACTACAGTTAAGGTTAGTGTTAGGGTAACCTATAAGATCAAAGGTATAATTAGGGTTAGTATTAAGGTTAATACTAGGGTTAGGGTTAGAATTAGGGTTAGTATCACAGTTAACCTTAGCATATCTCCTAGGGTCAATGGTAAGGTTATTGTTACGGTTAGGGTGAACAGTTTAAAGTTAGAATTAATATCGTGTTAATGCTTAAAATTATATTTAGGGTTAGGGGTAGGGTGATATAAATATTAAAGTGTCAATTAGTATTATTATGTTAACAATTACAATTAAAAGTAATGATTAAGGTTAGGGTTATAATTATGGTTAGGAATTAGGATTAGGGTTAGTGATTAGATTATAGTTTATTTGGGTTCATATTAGGGTACATGGATATGATTAAGGTTGGAGGGAAGGTTACGATAAAGTTTACAATTATAGTTTAAGGTTGAGGTTAGGGTTATAGTTAGTGCTCTCTCTCTCTCTCTCTCTCTCTCTCTCTCTCTCTCTCTCTCTCTCTCTCTCTCTCTCTCTCTCTCTCTCTCTCTCTAGCTTATATATACCCCTAATCACCCTCTCTCTAGCTTATATATACCTATGTATATATAGTATGCTGAGAGTAATCCTTCTCGAGGTGCCTATTTTCATTTTATTGCAAGGTTTTTTGTGCGGGTTAAGATTGATGAAAATAGGCGCCTCAAGAAGGATTACTCTCGATGTACTATATATATGGTTATATATAAGCTAGTAGCAGTCGCAACACAACATGGAAGACATTTTATGATTTTTAAATTTGTTAAAGTTACTATTAAATTATTAAATAAATTTTATTTTTTTTATTTTGCATAGATGGCGTAACTTGAAGACATTTTGTGATTTTTAATTTTGTTAAGGTTATTGTATAGTTATGGTTACATTTAGGGTTACTATAATAGTTATGTTTACCATTTTACATAGGGTAAATGGAAGGGTTGGGGTTTAACATTAGAATTATCATTAGTATCATATTTAACATTAGCATTTAACTTAGGATCAATGGTAGGGACATGGTAATAATTAATTTGAATGGTTACCATATTACGAGAATTATAATGTTAACGATAACAAATTAGAGTTAGGGTTAGGGTTACGATTAGGGTGAGGATTTAGTGTTAGGAATAAGATGAGATTAAGGTCGTGGTTAGGGATTGGATTCTATGTTTATAGTTAGGATTAGTATAATATTTAGGTTTAGTATAACAATTATGTTTACCAATTTACCTATGGTAAATAACAGGGTTATGATTATGATTAGGGTTATGTTTTAACCTTAGGAGTAGTATTATGTGAATGGTTACAATTATAGTTATGGTTAGTATCAAGATTAGCGTGTCATAATAATGTCATGGTTTGGGATAGGATGTTATATTTACAGTTATGTGGTATATCATATTTAGTGTAACATTAAGGGTAAAGATTAGGGTAAGGGGTTAGGGTTAGGTTTAGGGTTAGTAATATGATCAAGATTAGTAATAGTTATTGTTATATTTGGGCTTACAAATGGGGTTAGAGGTAAGAGTTACGATTAGGGGTAATCTTAGGGTAACTACTATAACAAGATAATGAACATAGATAGCGATGGGATGTACATTGTACATGTAGGATTTGTATCATACTTAGTAGCACAATTACAGTTAGGGTTAGGGTTAGATTTAGAGTTTTAGTAAATGTTTAGTATAGTTAAGGTTCAGAAAGATGATTTAGAGTTAGGGTTAGAGTAAGGGTTAGACTTAGTTTAACATCGTGGTAAGGGTTAGGATATAGTTTTAATTTAGCTTTCATTTCAAATTTAGTTTTAATACTTTATTTTATATAGAGTTAGGTGTACTATTAGTATATTGGTTACATGTAGATTTATGGTTAGGGTAAGGGTTAGAGTTAGTCTAACTTCATGGTAAGGGTTAGGATGTAAGGTTCATAGTTAGGTTTAAACCAAACATAGTGTTATGGTTAAGGTTAATATTTGGTTGACTGTTAGAATAAGATTAGGGATGTGGCTACCAACTGGATGTAGGTTTTAAAGTTAGCATTATTATAATAGGTAGTGTGAGATTTAGGTGTAGGGTTGGAGTATTTGGTTAGGGTAAGGGTTTGGTATAGTTTTATAACATTGATTAGGGTTAGGGTTAGAAGTAGAAACAATTAAAATCTATAAGATGTCCTTTGTAATTAATTTCTCACATTTATTTGGCACATGCATTGAAGGAATTAGTATTAAAAATATAGAGTTCAATAAAACATGTTGCAAAACCTTGCAAGTATAGTGGTAAACATCAGTTGAATAGTCAAAACAATTTATTTTTCTCTTGCTCATGGAACTCACATAAATTAAAGGGGAAATATAAGTCCCACTACAACTATTTAGATGAAGTAAGAAGTGTGAAAGCCAAGATAAGAATGATCTAAATACAAAATAATTATTTGCAATGATGCAAGTACAACACATATTCTTCAATGATTAAGATGGTATTGCGACCCTTATTTGAATAATGATCACGATAGACTTCTTTCATCATTGACGAAAATGCATCTACTTTTGCAGATGTCTTGCACATAACTTTTGCAACATCTTCCAACTGCATTATTTCCAATTCCTGAACATAATCAATTGATAATGTTGTGTTCTCCATAAATTTGATTATATTTGTGCACGAGTCTACAATTGTTCGTGTACACTTGTCAAATTCAGTCTCAAAGAAATCATTTGAGGCCACCAAAATAGTCAGACTCGTAACCATGATGTTTGACTCTCTGTCAGAGGTACTAGCCATAGGTCAAATGGTATGCTGCAAAGTTTTAAACAAACATCAGTATATAGAAATAATCATAATAACCATGTTGTATTTCCATTTGGAACTTTATATGTTACTTATAGTGGAATAGTATGTATTAATGTGTGGAACTTTTTAAATTTAAATTAGTAAAATTTTGGGTATCAAAACATGATATGATTTTGATTATTGATACACATTGAAGCAAAAGTGAACACAATTTACAAATATCATATACTAATTTATTGCTTAAGAATAAATGAGAACAATTTTGACACAAAGTAGGAGAATAATCAATAATGCATTTCTTAATAGCAATACATCATTAGAGTACATCGTTGATTTTCAAGACACTCGAGTCTAATTTCTTCTGCTTTTCTATTGGAAAGTTGTTTCCCACTTTTCATTTTTTTCAAAGCAATCATATGTGAATGGTGGCATTATTCTCAATCCTTCTAGAGACTTTACATGAGATACAACCACAAATGTCAATCCCTCTCTTTCTCTTGGGCCTATATCAAGTGTGACTTTGGAAAGAGTTAGTCCCTAAGATTTATAAATTGTCAATGCCCATGTCAACCTTAATGGAAATTGAAAGTTTCTACCCCTCTATAGTGGTGATATTGGAACTATTTTTGGATGATGGTCACTATATGGTATTCTAGAATAATTATCAAATTCAACCGTGACATAAGCTGGTGGTTCAGGTGGGGCAGTTCCCTGTTTGTACATAATATTCTGGATATATCCCAACACTCTATTGACAAGACCGAATTCTATCCATAGATTTGTAGTTAATATCACCCTTGAATCCTTGCTGAAAAATAACTCTGGATCAAGTTCTTTAGTTGACCAATCTTCAAGTGCATTACCATTCCTTGACTTAGTTGCAAGACTACGTGCAACAAGATGCCTAAAAAAATAACATCCTCAAGTTATGGTTACAAACATTCTCATTTATTGAGAATAAATGCACTATCTTGTCAAACTCATCATTGGTTGTAGCATATAACCTCACATGGGTTCTCATAATAAGAAAGTTCCAATCATCTAGTTTTGGACTTGCATCTCTCAGATTTGTCAGAAGTTGATGAAATCTTTATTGGTGGATGTTTTCTCCATCTTGCCTAAATATTTTATCTAATGTTACCACTATTTTGAATTCTTTACATGGTAACATTGCCCACCTATTGCTAGCATATGTGGGTTTATTATTGACTAGAGGTAACTGACCTAGATCACCAACCAAAATAATAGATATACCTGAAAGAAAGTCACAAAAATGATTTTCAGACCATCTACAGATATTACATGAATGCATTGTATATGAGTTATATTAATAAATATTATAGCACATAAATAGTGTCATTACAAAAAATGAAAGGTATACCTGCAAAGCTTATGTCAGTACTTTGTGAGAAGGCATGTTTGAGTCAATAATCTATATTTTCCAGTAGGTTTTGACCAAGGAAACTCATTTCATCAATCCAAATATACTTGATATGGGTTATTTATTCTTGAAAACTTTTAAGTTGTGTCCCTTCTAGTTGAGAAAAATGTTTAATTGGTATTCACAACTTTGAATGAATTGCAAAGGCTCCTATATTGAAATCTTCAACTCCAGTTGGTGCAAGTAATAGAAGCAGAGAAGGACTTGGCATAGCTTCCATATGAAGAATTTGACTGATGGCACCAATTAGATAAGACTTTCTTGTTCCTATTGTTCCTTGAATTATCATAAACACATGCATTTCGACCTGATTGTCACAATAATATCGATTTCCTTTCATTGCTTCTCATTGAGAGTTGTAAAGTTGATGCATTGTGGGATGTCATCATACATGAGATATCCATGTTTATTCATTTATCCTATGAATTTGATTGCTTCGATTGTATGCTCTTCACCTTGATATTCACTACACCAGTTTGTATTTATATCAATATCTCTTCTTCCTAACATGTCTGTTTTAGAAACCTGCATATGTTGACCCCAATGTAGCCTCGAGATGATTTACCATTCATGCTCTATGGTATTTTCTTGAATACCTCCATTATCTTATGTTTCAGAATCAATGCTAGGTTTATCATTTTCTATAGGTGCTACTCTTTGAACATGCCAAGGATTATAATTGAGTGATTCCTAGTTTGCTACTATAGTATCATTATCATGATCAATGTCTCTTTCAATGTTACGAAAAGGTTTGTATAGTAACAACTCAAACAAACATAACTCCACCCATTTACTTGAACCGCGTGGAGGAATGGATAGAAACCTAGGGAAAACTCTGGCAATGGCTATTGTTTGCCTTGGCCTCCTTTTTTTGTCTCCTCTTTTTCTAGGATTGTATATCTAGGATCTTGTTGCATCAATCAAGGTGATACCTTCCATACAAATTGGCCTTGTTTTATAGCCATATACAAAAGATTTGGTGTGTTCTTCATCATTTTCCTCATTATTTACTAGTACAGGTTTGAAAAATTCATGTGAGACATTTAGATTAACAAACCTTCTGGTACTCTCCACCAATGGAAGCTCTAACAACATATGACATATTTCCTGGGCTCCAATGCACCTCTCTATAATTGTTTCTGTGAGAAGCTTTATGTATGCTTGTGCAGCTAAATCATCAAGATTTTCCAAGTTTGACAAATACATCAACATTTTAGAATAGGTTTTTGAGCTTCTCTTAGCTTTTGTTGCATACTTTGCAATGTATTTAATAACTGCATGTTTTGAAAGAACAGGCTGCAATCTATATTTGCCCTCCATAGTTGCAGTACGTATTGATTATGTGAATTAACTCTATCATCATTTCTAGCTAGCTCAAATTATCTCTCACCCGATTTTGTATCCCCATATAACTTGGATCCCTCCAAATTCAACGGCCAAGGAGGACTAATACACATCTCTTTTGATTAAGTTGTATAAATAGTTGATATATAATATTAATATAAAACTATTAAGCGATGAAATAATTACCTACAAACCATTCTTCCCCCTTTTTTATGTAGGCAGGCACCTCCTTATAGATTGTGTGTCGTTCAACATAGTTGGCTATCTCTTCATAGTCATGCTCAATATCCATCTCAGCTAGTTGTGCACTATTTTTGAGACATGGATGTTGACCAAAATCTTGGAAAACCTACAAATGGTTGCAGGTAATATATTATATTAAATATTTTTAATAAATATATGGAAATATATATGAACATATATTTTAAACATCATGTTATACTGATATATATATATATATATATATATATATATATATATATATATATATATATATATATATATATATATATATATATATATATATATATATATATATATGATCAAATTACTTTAAACATACTTGTATATTTCTTTGATGATGATCATGTCTAGGATTCCATGCATGAATAATGGAATGAAAATATCTCTCAACACTTTTTCGTTCCTCCTCATTTGACTAGTCAATAGTGTCCATGTTTGGTGCTCCTTCAAGCCATAAGAAGCCATGCACATGAGGTGAACCCCTATGTTGCCACTCATATCTACACCAAAAATATTTGACTTTCATACATTTTTAAAGTATTTTCTTTTTGAACATTGTATGCCTTAAATGCATGTAATGTGCAACTATATAAGGAAAGTCAATGACATTCTATCTTCTCCATTTTTGAGCCTCTCGTGGATCAGTTTGTGGTGTTCCTGGCCTCAACACATGCAAATGAGGCCACTACATATCCACTGTACTTAATGTGAAGAAAATTGTAGGAGTGCCAATATGGTGAATCATGTACGTTAATTCTACTTTACATTTAGACCAATATGATCTTGTGCCTCTTAGAGTTGTTCCAAATCTCATCAACCTATCTACCAAATTATTATGTGGCATATTTTCCATATGTTCACGTAGCTCATTGATGGTAATTGGCATGTCTTAAAAAATCCTTTTTATAAATACAACAAATGAATTTTGTGCACAATGTCTCATTATCATGTTCATCATGAAATATCTAAAACTTGGATGTTTACCAAAGCGATGATCCCTATACCACAATAAATGCTTCACAAACTCATGCAGATGAATTTGCCTCATTCTTGGCTGTTGTCAATCACATCTTCCATCAGGAAACAATGTTGGAAATGCCATATCTAACAATCTCGACATGACATATTCATTGATGGGTGATGCACCTATAGTTGATGATTCAATTAATGTAGATGGAATTGTGTCAAGATTGTTAACCCACACTTGGATTAATTCCATTTCTCTTTGAGCATTAGGTAGTCTTGAAGCCATAGATGTTGTGTGCTCAATTATATTACCTTCACCTGTCTCCATGTTTGGACCCACAAATATGACTTCATTTGCATCAAAATCAAATTCCATGTGCACTATCCTCAATCTATTAAAAATATTCTCATTAGAATTTCTCGGCAAGTCATTGAGAGAAGATTCATCAATTCTAACATCTACATAAAACTTGTCATGCTCTACTTTGTATTTCAATGCTCTATACACACGATCCTTATTTATAATAAAGTTATAATGTATGCCACGTTGATCCCTTCTACAAACAATAATGATTGGAAAATACTCAATTGTATGTGGCAAAACTTTGGATACTTGTTCTACATGTTGGGGAAAACTTATAGTTTGTCCTTTATACTTATAATGACCACCAGTTGCATGTGTAACTTGTAGTATAGGGCTGACACATGCAATCAACATCTCTTCAACCCAATTCAAATTTGCAAGCTCTTCTGGTTGAGAGCCATGGTCCATATTGTTTGAAGATGAAAACCTATGAGTCCCCCACTCTTGTTGACACATGTTGCATATAAGACCTTCATAGGTGCTATTAGAGTAATAAGTTATTTTCTTATTAATTAAATCATATTGTTTTAATTATCAAGTCACTTATTATCTCTTTCTACTTAAGCTAAACTTTAGGCATATAATAATTAATTATTTTATTAACTATTATCATGCAACCTAAGTTTCTCCACCCTTTTAGGGTTTCAGATATCTTTTATAAGGATTGATCTCCTTTGTATTGAGAACATTCATTTTTTATTTTATTACAACTTTTGTTTTTGCCCATCAAGAATGTCTAGTCTTTCATTGATCCTTGTGTTTAGGCTTCCATAGCTTTTTCTTCTCTCTTTCTATGATAGGTGTTTGCATGCAGGCGTTCTTGGAAGCTATGGGTTGTTTTCTGATCAACTCCAACATGGTATCAGAACTTCAGATATGTTTTCCCCTATCCTCTTCTTGAGAGATTCGACCGTGTTCGTCAGATTTGCATTTTCAGAGGTTTTATATCAAATCTAGGGGACCTCTTTTTCTAGTCATCTTGGGCTCAAACGGACCTCACCTTTGCGTTTAGAGTGCCCAAGAACCCCTAAAACAATATAAATTTTTTCCAATTTGGATAAAAATTGGATTATGTGAAATTGGGCAAAAATTGGATTCTGTGGCAAAAAATTTTGCACTAGGGTCGTTCAACCCTAGCACACATCCTGAGGTAGTCACTATTTTTTTGAGCACTTTGGGCTCAAACAGACCTCATAGTTGAGCTTGTAGCGTCCAAGAACCCTTGTTTTGATATAAAACTTGTCAAATTTGGACAAGTTGGCCTCTAAGGCAAAAAAAAAATTTGCATACTAGGGTTATATGACCCTAGCACACAATTCGAGGCAGCACATGCGGCAAAGCAAAAAAAAAATTATTTTTAAAAAGTGGGGCCACCCGGGCACCACCGTCAACAACATGCAGGCGATCCGCGGTCACCACCCACGATGACTAGCGATGAACTAGTGGTAACATTGTGGTCACCGTCGGGGTAACCACCGATGATCCCGTGGTCACTACGCGATTAACGTCAGGGGTTACGGTCACCATCGGGGTTACTCTAATGCCAACCCCTCATGCAAGCCATAGGATCACATGCAGCGACCGAGAGCCGACTCCCAATGACCTAGGAGCTGGCCCCATGGTCACCACAAGACCAGGGGCCAAATGTTTTCAGCCCCTAGACCTTTGTTTGCCTCGATGGACATTTAGCCATCAAATTTAGCCTTGTGAAGTGTTGACGTCGACATGCATCAACACATGTTTTGGGCCCATCAACATACCTATGGTTTTTTGCTCATAACTTGAGCATACAGTGTTGAAATTGGACAAACGATATATTGTTGGAAAACTCTTTCCGAGCTCTATCCTAATCTAGAGGTTTGAATTTTTTATTTCTCTTTTTTGATGGAATTTTCATTGTCAAATCTAGAGGTTCATTTTTGCACTCTGGGAGCCATATCTTGCGCATCTGGACTCCGTTTTGGGCAAATGATCATTGGAAAGCTTATTCTGTGATCTTTCCAGTGATGTGAGTATTTTTTCTAGATTCAAATCCAGGTATATTTTATTCAATTTTTTTCATTTCTGCACTCTGGTCCTGGGATCTCTTCCCTTTAGGGGATGGCTCTTCTTAGGTTGTTCTTTTGTTTCTTCACTCTTCTTTGAGCAGTGTATACTTCACTTTTGTAGCATTCTTTTATGAACACACACTGAAATAAAGTGTCATTATATTGCATGTATGGGATCTTGCACATGTTTGAACTCTTTGTAATTGCACTTAATTATAAAGTGCCATGGGGGGTTTGATGTTTTACCTTTGTTTTCCATCTACTTTTGTCATTTGAGCGTTCCTCCAATGACATTAGCCTTAGGTATCTCTATTTGTTTTTGTACTCTCTCTACACCTTCGATGTTCCTGCTTCTTCTTCCTCATGCAGTTCATATTGGACGTTCTTTTTAGTGCACTTGTCATTACTCCCTTGTCAGCATTATGGGGGGGGGGGGGGGGGGGTTCTACTGTTGGTTTTTCTCTATCCTTGGTTTGATAGTGTGAGTTATGTATTCAGTAATTGTTCCTATGTACTAAGTGTATGTAGTGGCTGGGTACCTATGCATTCCGGTGAGATGGATCATTTACCATATGGACACTCTTTCTTTCGTATTTTTGGAGGCACTCTTTCATATTTGATTTATCATCTCTTCATACTTTGGTGTTTTTATGCCATCTATATCTTCGAGTGCAGGTGTTTGCCTTTGTTTGCCTCTATATTTGAGTAGTGTCATTTGAGGGCACTCATGCAGATTATAGTCTTCTCTACCTGGTCATATTTTAGTGGAGGATATTTAGATTAACAGTTACTTCTTAACAACGTTTGCAACTTCTTGCTTCAGTGATGTTCTACATGTTCATCCTTGTTCCTATTTTCTGGTACATTCCTAGTTTTGGAGGCTTCTTCAGTCTTTCAGACTAGTAGAGTTTTTCCCATGTAGTTTTCTCTATTTCTCTGCTTTATAGAGACTCCCTTTTGTACTTGGGTATCTGATAAGGCCTTTTGTTGTTAGGACCCATTTTCTTTTAGTTTGTTTTTTTTCTAAGTTTTTAGCTTCTCCAAAAGTTTATCTTAAGGGGGGGTGTTAGAGTAATAAGTTATATTCTTATTAATTAAATCATATTGATTTAATTATTAAGTCACTTATTATCTCTTTCTACTTAAGCTAAACTTTAGACATATAATAATTAATTATTTTATTAAATAATTATCATGCAACCTAGGTTTCTCCTCCCTTTTAGGGTTTCAGATCTCCTTTATAAGGATTGATCTCCTTTGTATTGAGAACATTCAATTTTTATTTGATTGCAACTTTTGTTTTTGCACATCAAGAATGTCTCCTCTTTCATGGATCCTTACGTTCAGGCCTCCATAGCTTTTGCTTCTCTCTTTCTATGATAGGTGTTTGCATGCAAGTGTTATTGGGAGCCATGGGTTGTTTTCTCATCAACTCCAACAAGTGTGATATACTTTAATTGCAAGATATGATTCTTGACAAACATGACACATATTAGGAGTCTTCAAACTATCTATTTGATGTCTAAGTTGTATTTGCAATCTTCTAAATTTAGTTTGAACCATACCATTTGGGTTTGGCATGTTTTCCATAGTACCTTCCACATCAACATTCACTTGTATTTTATTTCCATGTTGTGGTGTTTCTGGAACACGTTCTATGGATGCAGAGTCTTCATTTTCAACATCCAACCGAATATTTGCATTAGGTGGATTTTTATATCTGTGACTTGGTTCGGGATCATCTTGTATCCTTTCACGTCCTTCATTTTGAAGGAGTTGTTCAAAAGTTCATCGATGGTTGTTTCTTTCAACATTTGTTTCATCTCGTTCTTCATTTTCTAATTGTTCCACTGTTACATCTACCCTTCTTCTACTAGTTCTTTTTTTATCAACTTCAATACATCTTATTCTATGTTTTTGATTGAGGTAAAAATAGATTTTGAAGGGGCCCCAAAACCCTGTACAAAGATAAAACTTAAGATTGAACATTAAGAGATCCCAAAACACAATAGACCAGCCAGAACAAAGGCTAGAATCCCCAAGAAACACACACCAAAAAACATTTCCAAGAAAAGAATTAGAAAAAAAGTAGCCTAGAGAAGAAATGCCTAAACCTCAGCACTAGATAAGCCATTGGAGATCAACAACTGAAGGAAAGGGAACTAACCTTTTGTTCCCTTCCTATGGGACTGAAGGGTCATGTCAAGAGAAGGGGAGGACTTCTTAGAATGTTTCCCTTTAATAGTGATCCAACCTTCTTCAACTCTAGCAACCTCATCCTGTCAGCACAACAAGTCCAAAATTGAAGATCCAACACCCAACAATGGTGTTGAATCAACCAACAAAATAGCCAGAACATGGCCAACCTTAGACCCATCCAAGGGGATATCTAAAACTAGAACTAGCAACTGCCAAAACACCATTAGGGCCAGCAAAACTAACACCTACAAAACCACCAGAGCCTAGCACCATCCAGCGAAGAAAGAGTAGGTCCAGAGCCAACATAAGGGCACACATGACCAGAACCAACAACCACAACAAACCCAACAAGAACAAAAAGAGGTAGATCAAGGCCCGAGCCATCCACCTCCATAGTAGACACTTGAGTGCCTAAATTAGGAACAACCTCCTCCTAGGTTGAGAGGAGCTTTTCAGGACTGTGTAATGTTGGGTGGAGGTACCCTTCCACTAAGAAGGAGAAGATTTATTCTTCTCGATATCAAAGTCACATTGGGCTGAAATGTGACCAGTCTTAAAACATTAATTTTGACACCTAAAATGAATACCTTCGTAGTCAAGTTGTTGGATCCAAGATCCCAAGGATGGTTCAATTTTGATTTCATCTGGGAGACCCTTCGAGGTGTCAAGCTCTACCAAAATGCGGGCAAAAGTAGAATGATAAATATTAGAAGAATCATGATCCAACATCAAAAAGTGCCCCAAAGTCTCACCCACTTCCTCAATGATGAAATCTTGCCATAGATGAAGGGGGAGGTTAGGGAGCCTAACCCAAATAGGGATCTTGCTAAAGACTTCTGAGGAAGGATTGAAATCGGGGTGCTAGGGTTTTACCATAAGCATAAATTTTTCCTCCTCCTAGCTAAAGAAGTAATCACACAAGATCTTAGATCTATCCTCAACATTATCAAACTTTTCTATGAAAAACCCTTTTGCCATAGGAAAGATATGAACAATATCTGATAATTTTGGTTCCCATATTTGAGACACTTGCAATCACTCAAAAATGGTCTAGTAAACTTTAATCCTCACTCTAACATTAAAATTTAAATAGTAGACTAAATCTTGTGCTTAATCAATTTTGCATATTTATTTAATCTCTTATTTCTTGATCAAATCATCATTTTATCATTTATTTGATTATATCTTAAAGTTTGACCACTTTATTCTAAGCTTTATTTTTTTTTAAAAAATTTTTTTATCAATAAACGGCCGAAGCCTTGATTTTATTTATTTAAAATTTATCTTTTTACATTTTCCTCCGTTTGTGCGGGCACTGGTAGGAAAGAACGGGGAAGAAAACCTCAAGTCTGGCCCGGGACTTTAGTCCAGAAATAATATATCAAGTTTAGAGTTCCTACAAGCGTAGGATTACAAAGCTCCACTTGATGGAGTCGAAGAGGGCATTCCCTCTTTAATACAGATTAAAGGAGGCATACCTCCATGATAGTGAACACAGATCTTCATTAATCTTTTAAATACAATGCTCTTTTAAGAAGAACTAATGAGCATTCCCATCTTGTGCCGTATATTTATTTATATTGAGATTACATGTACCTTGCTCTTATCTTTAGAGCTAATGAGCCTTCCTTTAACTTTAACTATGCTTTTGAAAAATCATGTTATTTTCTCTCATCCTCGCTCTTCGAGTATTTGCCTTAGCTTTGATAAGTTCTCGAGCCTCCTTTTCTTTATTTCTACCTTTTTGGTCTGTTATGGTTTTCCTATATATCTGCAAAATAGATAGACACCATGCCACCTCTACTCCCCTAATTTACAGTTAATTAATCATTTTCATGATTCAATCCTCATTAAGCTAGTTCAGGTTAGGTATTGATGAAATAATGTAATTGCAAATCTTAATCCATGAGTTAGTCCATTAAATAAAACATTACCATCTAAGTCCATTTCTATTGGCAGTCGTGCTATAAGCTTTATTTCATTATTATGAACATAAGAAATTTAAGAGCACTTTAGGAGCCTTTTAATTTGTCATAACATTTTCTGTTTTAAAGATTATCATTTTTGTGATCGATGAGACTTCATTGTAGGTTGGCATGTCCCTAATATATGATGATTGTTTTGACTAAATGAGATGTTAACTTCTTACATTCCCTATCTTGAGGTCTACTATGTAAGAGGGCAATATATATATGAGTGTGTGTTTGTGCGTGTTTGTGTGTTTATTTTTGCATTTTTATATTATACTCACAAATGTTTCTATTCATTTACATTTATTTACATCTAATCTTGATTTCCTATTTTGAAATCATTTTTCTTCACCTTCCGAGTTCTTCTTTCAAACTCTCATGAATTTCTTCAATTTCTTGCCCGTCAGCTCCTAGGTTAGCTAACTTATCTGCGTCTATATTGCCCTCCCTATAAATGTGATTCACTGTATAATCTCCTATAACTTCAAGAGATTCCATTATTTGTTCAATAGCACTATTTAGTTTCCAGTTCGGCGTTCTACCCTGTCTTATTGCATTTATAATAATAGCTGAGTCTCCTTCAATAGCAATTCTTTTTAGCCTCCATTTTTTGCACCATGCCAGACCTAATCTTATAGCTTCCATTTCAGCTTCGTTATTTGTCTTAATTCCTATAGGTTTTGCTATCCTTCCTAATAACTTTCCTTCCGCATTATGTACACATATCCCTATTCCTGCCACCCCTGGGTTTCCCCTAGCTGCCCCATCAAAGTTCAACTTAATCCATCCTTGCTCCGGTGGTTTCCATTTACAGTTCGCCCTTGATAAGGATTTATTGTCAATGCTAGATCCAATCCAGGGAGGAACTTTCAAGCCATACCACTTCTTTCTCTGGTAGTTGTCTTCTAGTGAGAATTCCATCATTGATTGTCCCAGCATATTTCTATTGTTTGTAATTTCTACTATATATGCCTCTAATTTGTTCAAAAATCTCTCAATGTTCATCCTTTTATCTTGAAAAATCCTACGGTTCCTTTCCTTCCATAATTCCCAGATTAACAGAGATGGGATTATGTATCTCATTTTACTGTATAAATCCTCCTTACATGATCTTTGCCATGAAATAAAAACTTCTGTGATATCATTTTGAAGAGCAGTCTTCAGATCTAATTTCTCCAGAACCCAAAGCCAGCATTTATTGGCATACTCACAATTTAACAAAATATGATTTATCGTCTCACTTTCTTTCTCACATAGGGCACACCTAGAAGGACCGTGGTACCCTATTTTTTCAAACCATTCAGCGGTGAGAATCCTTTTCTGTAAAGCAGCCCATGAGAATAAACCTGCCTTAGGAAGATAGTTTCTATTCCAACATAGATCAATGGGAAGACTGGTGGATGGGTTATCTATCCCAGATATAACTTTGAAACCTTCTTTCGAATTGTATACACCACTCTTTGAGGTAGCCCATATGATTATGTCCTCCCCAGAGCGTGGATAGAAGTTTCGTTCTTGTAGAGCCTTGTTAAGTTTATCCTGGAAATCAAGGGGAAGTCTGAATTCCTCTAGAGATTTCCATGCCCAGCTGCTCCCCTCAATATTATTGATTTGTGAAAAATAGTCTTTAACCCGCTCTCCCTTACTATGTTTGATTAGTTCAATTAGCTGATCGTTCCCAAGAATTTCACGAAGGGCCGGTTTTCCACCCCATGAGTCATCCCAGAATAGAGCCTTATTCCCACTTTTCACGTCCCAAGAAAGGGACTCTAATACTATATCTTTACATTCTTTTATGAAGTTCCATATGTGTGAACCCATCGGATAATTATCAGAACGACAAACGCTTTCCTCCTCTTCTCCTAGTAAGTATTTATATCTTAGTATTTTAATCCATTTTGCCTTTGGGTTTTTAATCATTCTCCATACTAATTTTGCCCCCAAGGCCTTGTTTTGAAGCGTAAGGTCTTTTATTCCCAAACCTCCTTCTTCTTTTGGCTTACAAATCTTATTCCAAGCAATTAAAGCTAGTTTAGATTTCTCCTCCGACCCTTGCCAGAAAAAACTCCTTAACTTTCAAGCTATCTCCTTATTAATACCTGCTGGGATTCTCATGCTCATCATCTGATAAATAGGAACTGCAGAGAGGACTGACCTGATCATAACAATCCTTCCTGCATTTGATAACCATTTTCCTTTCCATTGATCTAGTTTCTTAGAGATATTTTGAATTGTACTTTCCCATAAGTGATTTGATTTGACCCCCTTATCCAGAGGCAAACCTAAATATTTACATGGGAAGAAACCTTCTTTGAAGTTTATAATACGTTTAATCTCATTCTTTCGTCTCTCTTCAGTATTGATAAAAATAATTTTTGATTTTTTCTCATTTATACATTGTCTAGAAGCATTAGCATAAGTATTTAAAATTTCTTTGAAAGCTTGAGCTTCTTCTAAAAGCACTTTTCCAAAAAGGAGATTATCATCGACATATTGCTGATGAGTAGTAGCCTTGACTCCCAAAGTAATCTTGATTCCTTTAACCTCATCCTCTCTCTGAAGTTTCTTGATACCTCTCCCCAAAGCTTCCGCCATAATAATGTACAAAAAAGGAGATAACGAATCTCCTTGCCTCAAACCTTGAGAGCAGCTGAAAAAGCCTTTGGGAGACCCATTCACTATAATTGAGAAGTGAGGGGTGGAGATGCATTTAAAAATCATATTGATCCATTGTTTTGAGAATCCAAAAGCTTCCATACATTTACACAAAAATCTCCAGTCCACTTTATCATACGCCTTACTGATGTCTAACTTAATCAACATACTCGGATCCTTATTATTTGTTACTGAATGTATAGCCTCATGAGCAATAATCACTCCATCCAAAATTGACCTATTAGGGACAAATCCCATTTGTTCCTAAGATATAATCAATGGAAGAAGTTGTTTCATTCTGCCTGCCAAAGCTTTTGAGAAGATTTTATACAAAGTGTTGCACAAGGAGATAGGTCTGAACTCGTTAAAGTTCTCTGCATTGACCTTTTTGGGAATAAGAGCAATGAATGTGTTATTTAGCTCTTTAAGAATATGTCCTGAGTTTCTCATTCCCTCTAGAGCATCAGTAATTTCCTTGCCCATAAATGACCAACACTTTTGAAAGAAAAAAGTTGGGAATCCATCAGGTCCAGGGGATTTATCCGGGTTCATTTCCTTTAGAACCTTGAGTATTTCATCTTCTGTCAATGCGGCATTTAGGAGGTTATTTTGACGCAGAGTTATTATACGAGGGATGTTTCTTACCAGCTTGGCCTGGTCCAACAAATCCACACTCCCTAAGTTATTTAGAGATTTTTCAAAGGAAGAGACTGCTAAATCTGCAATTTCTTTGGGATCCTCTATTGTATTACCATTGCTATCTTTGATTTTGGAAATCTTATTTATATTTCTTCTAGCTTTGACACTATTGTGACAAAATTTGGTGTTTCAGTCCCCTTCCCTGAACCATGTTTCTCTTGCTCTTTGCCCCCAGAAGGCGCTAATTTGTGAAAGAGAATCATAGTATTTACATAATAGTTCTTGCTCTATGTTATCATCTGAAGTCTGTTTTCCTTCTTCAGTAATCTCCTTATTCAAATTTTCCAACTCTTTTTCTATAAGGTCTCTTTTCACAAATATATCCCCAATAGTGTTTTTACTCCATTGTGACAGATTTCTTTTTATTAGTTTTAGTTTCCTTATGACTTTATCTATCTTGGAGCCTTCAAACCTTGCCTATGTCCACCATTTTTTAATTAGATTCAAACATTCCTCATTAAGTAACCACATTTTTTCAAATCTAAACGGGATTTTTTTAATTTCTGATTGGTTCCGAAATTACTAGTTCTATAGGAAAGTGGTCAGAACCGGCAATGGGTAGGACCTCATTAGTAAAATTAAAATCAAAATTCCTCAACTCCCCTATAAAAAAGAACCTATCCAATTTTTCTACTATTAACTCTATGTCTTTACGTTTGTTAGTCCAGGTGTATTTCCCTCGGTCTGATTCAATTTTCGTCGCCTCTATAATGTTTATCCATTCCTGGAATTCTAAAGTTGTTTTTGATATGTGTTTCATCCCACCCTGTTTATCTCCCAAGGATAGGATAGCATTAAAATATCCTCCTAGTATAAATGTTTCGTTCAGGAAGTTCTCTATATAATCCTTAACCTCCTGCCATACAATTCTCTTTTCATGTAAGAATTTTGGAGCATACATGTTTATTAGATTAAATTTTAAATCTGATTTTAAACTTTTGATTTGACCTCCCATCCAATTTTTCTTTTTTTCATGAATATTGAAAACTATTTCTCTTGGATCCCAAATAAAAGCAATCCCACCCGAAGCGCCTTCTGCCTCACAACCTATTAATTCTCTAATCCCTATACTCTTTTTGAAATTCTCATATCCTTCATTAGAAAGTTTAGTTTCTTGTATCATAGCCATATTTGGTTTAATTTTTGCTAATTGCCTTATTACAAGGCTTCGTTTGTTAGGGGCATTTAAACCCCTAACATTCCAACTAATGATCTTCATGAGGACTCGGGAAGGATCTTCCCCTTCCCAAAGTATAGAATATCGGTAATTTTAACCTGACTTGGCACCATTCCTTCCTTAGCTCTTAGTTTAGCAAGAGATTTTCTACCTCTTGGTTTGACTAGTTTCCCCGTATCAGCTTCTAACTTGCCCTTAATAGATTTTCCTAAACCTAAAGTTTCTGTATTGTTCCTAATGATGTTCTCTTTGTTTTCCTCATAGAGTTCCTCTTTCGATAGCGAGCCTAATACTCCTGTTATTATATCATTACTCCTAGAATCTTCCAGAATAGAGGTAGGGTCTAATCCTAAAAAGTCTAGCAGTGATCCTTGGTCAATGGTCTCCACTAAGGGGGACTTTTCCATTTCTTCTTTTTGCATTTCTTTTAACTGATGGAAAGATTCAGAATGGATGAATTCTGAGTTTTTATCAATATTAGGAATATCTGCAATCTCTATTTGGGTTTCTGCATTAACATTTAAAGTTCTTAACTCCACTTCGGATTTCCTCCCCCTCTTCTTTTTAATTCTATTGATATTAGGGGTGCTCAGACTTCCTCTTTTCATTGCTGTTCCTAACTGCCTATCTTGGTTGGTGATGCCAAAGAGGCCTTCTATGGATTCTTTAACCAATGAGAGATTGCCATTGGGTTTGATTCCATCAATGGTTGTTACCATTCCTAATTGTCTATCTTCATTGTTGATACCTTCTAGGCAAATTCTGATCTCTTCCTCGTTCTGATTCCTTGTATTATTTATTTCTTCTTTCCTACCATACGAGGGATCTTCTCTTTCATTAATATCCCTTTCCATGTCTCCTATCTCATCTAGATTTGGAAAGCATTCCGTTTCCATGTCTTCTTCTCCATTTTCCTGAGTATTATCTGATGCCGACATCTCTATAATACTTTTAATTAGCAAACTTTTTTGGTGCTCAAGTTCCTCTTTGTCACATATTTCATCTATAAGGGTGTCCATTAACTCATTGGTGATCTCAACTATTTCTTTTTCTATTTTTTGGTTCTCCTTAAGAAGTGATCTTTCTTTATCTTCTGGACTGTTGGAGATTCTATTCGGGTTGTAAGAGGTAATTTTAGTGTTAATTTCTTGTTTGAAATTCTGAGTACTAAGGTTATTCTCATGTTCTATGGATAAAGGTAGGGGAGATTTGACCTCAACATTTAAGGTCTTATTTATTGATATTTCCTTTTCTAGAGCAAAAGGGGGTTGACACTCAGAGTCTGAAGGTTGTGTGGAGATGCTGATCGGATTAGTTTTCTTAGGAGAAGTCATAGTGAAACCTCCTTTTTCTGGGTTAAAGCTCTCCTTCAATTCCGATGTCTTCTGAATATGAGTGTCCATTTGTCCTGAATTATTGGTTTCTAGATCATTTGTTTGTCTTTCTACAAAATCTTCTAGAATAATGGGGTTAATAATAATAGAGTTAGAATTAAAGCATAATCTTATGGGATGTATCCATTTTTTATGATAGTCGATCTTTACTCTAATGATTTTTTCATACTGATTATTATCATTATCAATAATGCTTAGAAAGTCACCAATTTGTTTTCCTATTAATTTGCCAGTTTCTACATCAGATAATTCTATAGGCAGATTTTTAAGAACTATAGCTTTTTCTACAAGAAAGTCCTTAAGTTTTATTGGGTTGAACAGGGGAACCCAGTCAAAAATATAAAAATCAGAGTCTTTATACTTAGCTAACCCTTCATTTCTAATTTTACTTTTAATATTTCCATTTTTACAATTAATGAAAATAAAATTTTCTAATAAGATAGATATACTTACCTCATTCGAGAGTTGAGATTTCAACTAGGCTATCAGATCAGTGGTAGAAGTTCCTACTCCAGACCATCAGCAAATCAGCCCTGTATTTGCAAAAAAATTTTGTCTCTGTTCTATGCATTTTCCATCTAGATCTATTCCAATCATGTTAGGATTCTGAAAGAAATTACCTATTCTTTTTATCATTGTTACTCTCCATAGTTTTATTACACTTATGAGGGGGCGTGCATACCTGTATGTTTTGTTCCTGAAACTTCCTTAATACATTGTTACTTGTTAAACCTTTTAGATTCTTTCTGTGTGTTTGATCCTTCTGTGGGTAGATCTCTGAGACATTTGTATGGAACTTATTCTATCCTACCTTATGGCCTTTCTGGGGGGGTGAATATCTCCCATTATCTTCCTCTTTAAGCAAATCAAATGGGTTATTCAGAGATAGATTAAAAGGACTATGAGATAGCTGATACCTGTTAACCTTTTTCCTGTTTTTAACCGTCTACCAAGTGGATTCGTTCTTCATCATGCAAATGGGAGGTGCTTGAGTAGGTAAGATCCTGCCTTCCCCCTTAGCAGATAGGGGTTCATTGGTTCTACAATTTAAATTGTACTCAGGTCTTCCCACCTTAGCAGCCCCAATGCTTATGCCTGATTTTGCATATTTAGTCTTGGAATAGATATTTATCTGTTTGTCCAATGCCTTGACTGAGAAGACTCTTAGCTTACCATTCCCTGTTTGCTTAGGGATTAAATTGTTTATTCTAAGTGCATAACCAGGATTCTCCTCCCTAGCAATTTCCTTAAGTTTTTCTTTTTGGGAATCCTTCTCTTGCTTATCTGGTAGTGAAGATTTAGAGGAACCCTTAATCGGAGCAGAGACACCAATGAAAGGATAAGGTTTTTCTTGAGTGAAGACTGCGCGTAATTCCAAATCTATGTTTTCTTCAGCTAATTTCTTCTATTTTGCTATGAAATCTTTCAAATGCTCATATGAAGGATGATGCTGTACTGGTTTACGACAATCTTTTTTCTTGTGGCCATAGAGCCAACAATTAAAATAATAACTTGAAAAAACCTCTTCTTTGTCTTGCTTCTTTGCAGCACCTGTAGCCATATTGGGCCTTTCTGCTCTAGGGTTATCCTTACTGTATACAGCTAAATCTTTCTTTGCATCTTGATTCGCATGGAAAAGACCAATATTTATCTAACGTCTTTGTAAGGCAGATTTCCTTTTTGAATGAAAAGTTTGCATTTCGTTGATTGTGTAATGTCCCGTGCCAAAATAGGATGAATTTATCTCTGTTTGTTAATTGGGAATTTTGTCAAGTAGTTGTCCTGGAATGAACAACTGCTGATGCCTCTTTCACTGGTCTGAATTGCTCCCTTTGGATTGCTAGCTGAAACTGAAAGAAAGGGCCTGGCTCCTCCTATTCAAACTGACTGCCACATAATTTTAGACTGATCAAAATGTATTTTTACAATGTAATCGCACCTTTAATGCTCAACTGTGAATGAACTTGGTGTATACTTAAAAATCGCTGTGTTGGCTGCCTGTACATTCCTGAACTTAACAAGGATGATCAGATTGCTTTAGATAAAATTGCACACATTGCTGTAAACAACTATAGCTAATGTTCACATCACTAGCTGAAGCCAGACTGTGTTAAAAAAAGGATCGCACCCCCTGGTAGGACTATTCCCAGATCGCGCCGAATCTGAGCAACATTTTAGTACCAAAAATTATGTGCTTCAGGTTCGTAGTGACTGCTGACTGGTCTTCGAATGGTTATGAAAGCACTTTGTTCTTGCAAAGAAAACTGAATGTGGATGCCCTTGGCCTTATGAATCTTCCTTTCAACCTTCCGGATTTTGTACCCTTACTATGGAAATCTGGACCTTGATGCCCAACTTTGCCTTGTCCAACAAAATTTTCTGAGTGTAATCCTTTCTAAAAATTGAACTTTTGCTCTTAAATCATTGAATTCTAGAAATGTATGTGTTTGGCACTAGAACTTGCTTTCTTCTTGCCAAAATTCTGAGAATGAAGCTTCAAATCTGAACCAAAACTTCCTCTCCAACACCCCTCAAAATTCTGAAAATGATGTTCTCCAATCAACAAACCCCTCTTCTTCACCTTTGCCAAAATTCTGGAAATGATTAAACAATCTTGCAATATCTTGAATTTTCGGATCTGAGAAAAATTGCCAATATAATGCCCTCAAAATTTTGAATTTAGAGGCCTAGGGCAAGAGGCCTTCAAACATCTATGACTAGTCTCTGCCCTTCCTCTCTTTCAAAATACTGATTTAGGGCCTTCGTTTGCCCTTCAAAACACCTTAAAAAATGCTCAGGTCCAGACTCAGGTTCGCTGCCCTAGCCAAGACGCCACCCCAATATCCAAATCGCTGCTAAGAAGACTGGAAATGTTTGCCGAAAATGGAGAAATCTCACTGCCAATTAGCTCTGATTTTCGCTCCTTAAGAGCAGAGAGGAAATCATTATTCTTGTATTCTAAGCTTTATTTTATTAAGAGAACATTCTCTCTTTCAATTAATTAAAAAATCTTTTAATTAAATAATAAAATCACTTTATCCTAAGCTTTATTTAATTAAGAGAACATTCTCTCTTTTAATTAATTAAAAAATCTTTTAATTAAATAATAAAATCACTTTATCCTAGGCTTCATTTAATTAAAATAACATGTCTCCTTTTAATTAAATAATGGAAACCACTTTGCTAAAAACTAATAAATAATAAAATAAAAAGAAAAATAAAAGTGCACTTTCCAATGAGATGGAATCTTTTGACTTTTGAAAAAGCTTTTGCCTCTTTATCTCAACCACTCATTATTTTGCCTCTTAATCATGTCCATTGATTTTGTCTCTTGAGAATCTTGAGCACATGGATCAACCACGATTTAATCTCTACCATTGCTCATTTCTTTTTGCCTCTTAATCTTGATCTTCCGTTCATTTCTAAATTTATTTAAAAGGAGACTCTCATCTCTTGCATTATCTCATCCCTTGCATTGATCCTATATCTTGCATTATCCCACTCTCATAGTATTCTTAGCTTCTTGAGATCTTGAAATCTTATTGCAGGTTCTTGGAGTCTTGACATCTTAGCATCTTGAAATCTTGGAGTCTTGCAATCTTGGAATCTTGGAGTCTTGAAATCTTGGCATCTTGGAGCTATGAAATTCTTAGATCTTTCATATTGAAGCATTGCATCATCATTGTCATTTTCTTTCTTGCATCTAGCTTAATCTATCTTATCTTAGATCTACTTTTCTTACATTCTTGCATATCATTTTAGCTTAGATCTTACATCTTATCTTAGATCTACTTTTCTTGCATTCTCGCATATCATTTTAGCTTAGATCTTGCATATAGTCTTAGATCTACTTTGCATTATCATTTGAATCTTCCATTCTATGGTGCACCTTGCAAGGGTCTTTCTTTAAGGTTCATTTGAGAGCCACCATTCATAATATGTATATGGTTCTTGCACATCATAAATAGGAAGCTATAAGCTACTTCTTAAGATCTCCTTCTTCATGGATTCACTCAAGTGTAATGGTTTATAGAAGTGACCTCACTTTTTGGTACACATTTTTGTCACCCACCGTGGGGCAAACCCAAGAATTTTTGGATATTCAGTTTGGTTTTTAATGCTAACCCTTGTGCATGTTGAGTTGAAGGCAAAAACCCTAGGATTTTGAAATATTTGATCATATCTCACAAACAACTTGGAATTTTGGTATGAACTTTTTTTTGTAGGTTGGGGATGGATAAAAGGTGTCTCATCCTGAAAATTAGATTTTTTTGATAATTTTTCCGTGAGTTATAATTTTTTATTAATTTTTCATGAAAATTAATTTCTGGTCGCAAATCATCATAATTTTTTTTAAAAATTACATTTTTGGAAAGGTCTCAGAATTATGCATGGGTTCCTTCTTTGTGTTTTAATTTTGATGCAATTACATAGCTCAAATAGTCAATTTATAAAAACTAGTCTGTTTTGGTAAAATGGGTCTCTAGGGCACAAATTAAGGGATATTTTTAAAAATTTTACATTTTTGGAAAGCTCTCGGATTTTTAATAGGGGTATCTTCTTTCCATTTCTATTTTTGGGGCCGAAATTATAAAAAACAAATCAGATCTTATTGACTAGGTCAAAATCAAAATAAAAAATAAAATAAATTATGATGAGCTTGCACCTTATTTGCACATAGTTCAATGCATTATTGGGATTTCTTGAAAGTACTTGATATTTTATATCTCCTAACAAGTGGTTTTGCAGGATTATTGCTTTCATTTGCATATTTTTGTGCCCTAACTTGTAGGTTTGTAGGATTTGCTTGCCAAAAGAATAGCATTGCTAAGACTAATGACAATTGAGATTTGGGAAAATTGCGTTGAAGGTATGTAACTAGATCTTGGCACTTTTATTATTAGATCTTGTGTGTCTTTTCTATCCTTAGATCATTTTTCATAGGCACATAGTTTAATTGGTTGTCTTTTGGTAAATGAACATGTGCTTGATGTGTTTGGGAGACACTATGGAGTAGGAGACTATGCTCTTTTCCTTTTGGAAAATTAGAAATCTAGACCTCCATTAGCTATCCTTTTACTTTCTTGCATTTACCTTTAGAGGGTCTACCAAGAGAGCAACCTTTTGGGAACGACCCAAGTGGGTAGCAAGCAAACCCGACTACTCCATCCCACTATAATCAAAAGATTCCTTCAATCCAAAGAGAGGGGGGAATTGGCTATTTTCTATTCCCAATGCTCCTTCATGTGTAGGGCCTAGTTGCCTCAATCTTGCTAAGCAAGACTACATTTGATTGGGTGCTTGTAGGGCCATCAACGGTCTCAATCTTGTTTACTAAAAGGGGAATATGTTCATCTATTATAGGGCTGAGAGGTCTGAATCTTGCTTGCGAGACTATACTTCTTGGATGCTTGTAGGGATATAGGCCTTAATTTCCCTTGCAAAACTACAAGGGATAGTCATGAACAAAGTTTACTAAAAACCTTAAGTTAGAGGCTACCCTTTTGATCGAAAGTATCATAATCTTTGTGCAAGGATCGATCCAAGAAATTTCCCAGATCACCTCAAGATTACTCATCATCTGCATTCCTTTGGGATACCAAGTTGTGGGAAATGGTTTTGATACTATCCTTGATCGTAAGTAGTTCTTGCTTGATGTGTTTTCGATTTGTGCTAGAACCGTGGATCTTTGTGAACATACACTTGATGTTATTGGAATATTACAACCTACTTTAGACTTCACAATTGCTTATATCATGAAAGGTTGCTTTGTCCCTCTCTTGATTATTTGAAGACTACTCTATGCGTCACATTTGCTTTAAAAACTTGATCTTGAAATTCAAACTTGTTGTCAAAATTCAATTTTTTTATCAAAACTATAAATTGCTGTCTAAATATCACCTCTAGTAGTGAGAAATATCATATGACATTCTGGAATATCACCTACCATTCAAGGAAATATCATCTGTCTTTACTAAGGTCTATTGCCCAGATTCTGATCCAATTTGATTTGGCCTAGATTTGCTCTTAGTTGTCTTAGGAAGCTTATACTTGACTTTTTATGGTCTCTTGGTCTGAAACTAGTAGGTTTGGGACTATTTTTAGCTGAAAAGAATCACCTAGATACCTTGGTGAATAGTGGTAAAATTGAATCACCTCTATTCAATGTAATGTTGTGTAATGTATGGGGGAAATATGGGATCCACTTCTCAATCCAAATTCCCAAAGGAGAGATCCAATTTGATCAACCGAAAGGTTAATGCACAATCGAATCAATCTATGGAGAATATGAAAAAGGAAGGAAACCTTATATTTCCCTATAAAGGAATTGTATTTGAAATCTAAAATAATTGAAATATAAGTACTAACCTCAAATTAGGGAAAATTTGGAAAATGCCAATTTCTGATGTCTGTGTGTACTTTCAGGCAATTTTGCAACCTGTTTCAGACTGGAAATGCCGAGATGAAGAAAACCCAAAAATCTTTTATCTTTTCGACAGCAGGTAGTCTTTGACCCTCATAAAAGGTCAAAGGGTACATTCTTTATTTGAAGGTCCATTATGACTTTGTTCGCATATCCCGGAAGTTTGCCGAAAAGGGTATCCAAATCTACTCTCAAATCTAAAATTTTGCACCTGTACTTGCAAGAAAAATGGTTTTGTTGTTTGTTTGAGGGGTTTGCCTTGGTCAAACCCCGATTTGGAATCAACCTTAATATTGAAATTGAAATGGAGAATGCTAGCAAGTAGTAGAAATAGATCTAACAATGAAGCTATGCAATTCGATAGATATGCAATTGTATTTTGAATGTAAAAAAGTATATTGATATGAAAGCTTGAACATAACAATGGTAAAATCAAACCTCCATGATTGTATGCTTGGAATCCACCGTGAAGGAAATAATAAATGGATCTTGAAGGAAGATCACACCATCATGATGGCTAGATCTAGGGTTTGAATGATGAATCTTGAATGCTTGAATCAAATCCCTTCAATGGATTGAATGCTTGAATCCTTGATCTTCAATGGAGAACTTGGATGGAGAAGAAGACTTGAATGGATGATTGGATTCTTGCTTGAATGGATGCTTGCTTGATCACCTTGCTTGAGAGTGCTTGAGCATGAAAACTTGATTGAGAAAATGAGAGAGGAAGGCCTCCTTTTATAGTGAACTAGGGCACAATCCTCTAAAGGGGCCACCTTGGAGAATTAAATCCCAATTAGGTCATAACCTTTAGAAAATATACCTAGATTAAATGCAATTTAAGGATTTACCATTCCAAAACCTGAAATGGCCGCCCCGGAGGCGGGAAAACAAATATCCCTGAAACTCAACACCCGAAAATCAAGGAAACTTGAAATCTAGATAGGGGGTTAAGGACGAGGTTGGAACTGACCAGGTTAGGGTCAAGGTTGATCCTGACCAAGTCAGGATAGAGGTCGACTTTGACTCTATAAGGTTGACTTTGACCTTATGGTCAAAAAACTCAGGATCCAGACCCAGAATGCTAGGAAATGCAGATTGGAGTGAAAATCAAGGGCAGATAGAAGTAGAATGAGGAGAACAAGTATGATCCAAGCAAAGAGTTGATTTTAGGTTCTTGACATGACCCAGACTACTCACTCAGAGGGCTAAACGCTCTTAACATGGAAGTTCTTCCATTTTAAGACGATACACTTGGTTATATTCTTGACTAGTAAAGTTGTTCACTTGTCTATCTCTTTGGTTATATTTATCTTTATCTTGACATTATCTCTTGATTCGAGTCACAAGTTGTGTACATAGGAATCTTACCCCACAACTTGAGCACTTTGTGATCAGTCATCTTAATCTTATTTTACTCTCTTTTTACTATTTGGCAAGTGAACATTTTTCTTCTGTAGGGTGGACATCAAGTTGTCTTGTGTCATCTTATTTGGCTCTTTACATTCTCTTTCAGGCTTACTTATCAAAACAATCACTTCATGAATCTAAATAATTTGACTAAAGAAGAAGAAGATATTCTTGCAACATACTTTTCAAAACAAATCAAATCTTTGAGATATGAAATTGAAAAATTAAAGGAAGAAAAAGATACATCTCCTAATCAACATTCATGGAAATCATTTTATCCTTTACATTCACCTTCTCCAAGCAAGGCCACATCCCACTTTAATAAAAAACCTATCTTTGATAGAGAACATCTTCATAACAAACCTATCTTTGATCGAGAACCTCTTCATAGAAAACCTATCTTTGATCGAGAACATCTTTATGAAAAACTTATCTTTAATCGTAAACATTATCATGACAAACCTATCTTTAATCGACCCATCTTTGATAAAGAAAATAAAGAAACATAGAGAATATTTAATTCTTTTGGAGAATCTTATGAATCAACATTAGAAAAAATCCTTGAAAACAATCTTATCACATTACCTTCAACTACTTCCAACAGACTTTCATTCTTGACTACTTATTGTGCATATCATCAAAATTATGAACATAAAACTTTAGATTGCATGGAGTTGAAACACAAAATCCAAGATTTCATTGATGATGACATAATTGGTGTTGACAATCCTAATGAATTTCCTAATGAAGATACTACTCTCAAGCTTGATCAAAATCATGAACCTATATCTAGTAATGGTTCTCATGTTGCATCTCCCTTACCCATCATGCCTTCATCTTCAAAATAAGCAAATCCATCCAAAATTCTTCCATTGGACAAAGAACTTAATTCTTTTCATGCTACCTATGCATATCCTCAAGGGCTACCTCTAAAAGAGATCCAAGCTAATATACATCTTTCTACAAGTCCCTTCCATGCTTCAAATGTCATAGATCCCAATATTCCTTATGCTTCAACACCTATCATACCTATCCTAAATGTTTCTTCATCAACCCTTCATGGACCGCTCACACATATCCAAACCCCTGTCGTGTCCTTGGTAGTGGTTCCACATGAAGAGGACAATGTGAAGTGTGAAGAAACAAATATCACTAAAGATCAAGATCAAGATACTGTCCATCCTTATCCAGTGGTTGACCAAAGTCCCATATCCCAATAATCTTAAGATGATTCCTTTCAAGAAGATATCCCTCCACCTCCAATATCTTATCCATCTCCCAAGAAAGATAAAGATACTCCTTCCATCATCTCTAATGAGCCTATTCAAAATCAAGATAAAAGTACTCTTCCTACGTTATCCAAAGATCCTTGCCAAGATCAAAATATCCCAGCAACTCCTCGTCAGAATCCTTCATATCCATCTCAAAAATCTCCCATCTTTCCTACTCCTCCGCATAAGAATAAATCCTCCCAAGCTCCTGTTTCTCCTATCAAAGTTTCTCATATCAAAGCTACTCATGAGCCTATTGGTATAAATATGAATCTTACAAATCAAAGCCTTGGCCATACTGCTCACTCTATGGATGTTGATATCCCTACCCATTATCCATTTGCATCTTCCAAATCTATCCTTGGTCCTTATAACCCAAAGTTGAAACCTTCAAACCTTCCATCCATATTGGGACCTTATGTTTCTCCATCTACTATACCTCTTGTTCCTATCATACCTCAAGATCAACAAAGACATGCATCCTTGAGAAACTCCCATCGATATATCCATCTAAACCTATCATATCAACCTCTTTCATCCACAATTCCCAAGTCTTTTGGAAGCAATTTGGATGTGCAACATAACAATCAGAAATACAAGAATCCACTTACATATGAAGATCACCATGTCCTATCTAATCGACATGTGACTACACAAAAAAATGAAATATCTAAGAAACCACAAGGGTTCTCAAAGAAAAGAGTGAAATCAAAGCAAATATGGGTTCCTAAATCCATCATGGAAGAATTGCGATCAAAAGCATTTGAAAGTAAAGAAAAATCAAAAGCTATGTGGATTCCCAAATCTCTTTTAAAGGACTTGGACATAAAAGAAAAATCAAAGTTGAGATTCAAGATTCCAAAGACTTCCACTCTGCTTCCTTCCAAATGTCTTGTATCCTCAACTTCATCCATCTTGGGTCTTTGTGTCCTGAGATCCATATCCCCTCCTATATCAAAACCTCAATCTAGCCAACTTATTCTCCCTCAAATTCTTCACTACTCCTCAAGGTGTGTGTCAATGTTGATCTCACCTTCATCTCCACATACTCCCACACAAACCTCTCAATTCCTTATCTACTATCCTACACCTACTCACTATCATTCCATATCATATCCTTTCATTCCCCTTATCTCATCTTACGCATAAATCCTTAGCCATCATCTATCTTATCCTCCATACCTTTTTATATCATTATCTTATCAACATCTTTGAGTATATCTCTCAACGGTCTTGGCCTATTATAGGATATCCTTCCAAAGAAGCATTATCCAAAGAGCATTAGGCTTGACTTCCTCCCAAAAATTTGAAAAATTTCAAAAAAAGAAAGAAAAAAAAAATACAAAAAATAAATAAATAGAAAAAGTGCCCTGGTGAAAACCTGGAAACATGCGCCTTGGTAGCAAAAGTAAAGAGAAATAAATTCATCCTATGGTGAAAACTACTACTTATGGTGCCTTGGACAAGTACCATGATGAAAACCTAACAAACAGGATTCATGTATAGTTCCTCTATCTTGCACTCTACACTTGGGGCAAGATGCATATACACTAGCTATTTCATGTGCACCCATACTTCCTCTTTTGATCTTGACAAGTTTAAACTATCCACAAGCATCATATATCTTTCCATCTGATATCCTTTCCATCAGCTTACTCACTTTCTCCCATCCATGCTACCCTCATCATGATCTTGCTTATTCAAAATTAGCCATCACTATGCTTAAGCATCTTTTCCATTATCTTAAACCATTCACTCATAATCTCCATCATCTTTTATCCTAATTGTGCTATCCTATCACTATCATATCCTATTGAGCACTTGGTCTTGATCAAGATGAAGAAAAACAAAATATATAAAATAAAAAATCTATTAATAAGAGTCTCTTGGCATGTCCACTCTTTGGACCACACATTTTCATGACACTAGGTCATTCTCCTATATGCTACCGAACACCGCTTCATGAGCTTACATTGCTATATTTTCTCTTTCCCTAGCTTGGGTAATCTTGAGGAGACTGTCCTTGAGGGTTGCCTTCACTTGCCTCATCCATCATGATCTTTCTACTTCCTCCATCAGCTTGCTAATTCATCCATCATGTCCTATACCTTACTAGACATTGGGGGCAAACCAATGTGATCTTGCTTTAGAACTAGTAATCTCTAAAAAATTCTAAAAAAAATCATATAAATCTTTAAAAAATCATATGATGTCATGCAAAAATCATTATCTTGGTAAAACCTGGAAACATACGCTACTTGAAACCTATGTGCTTATATCTATCAACTTGTCGCTTTACGCTTCAAACCCTTTTGACTTTCATATCCAATCTCCTTGGTCTGATATTGAGCTTTGTCTAGGGCTAGGGGGCATGAACTGTATTCTCCTTTATTATGTGATGGTGTTTTCTTAGTAACTCACACCAGTGTTTCTCAACACTTCCCCAAATAGTATTTCTAAACACTTCCTTTGACATCGAGTGTTTCTCAACGCTTATCAGATATGTTACCTTGAGTCGATGCTTTGTGTGCAGTCTAGGATTGTGCAATATTTCTCACTTACAAGCATGAGTCCTAGCGAGTCAGTGATTATCTTTATCTTTTTTAAACACGCTTAAATTAAAATGATTGAGCTGTGCTTAATGATATTTTCTTTGTATGCTATCTATTATTGAAGATTTTAAGTGATGTTCCCTCCTTGGTTTCTCCATGATGTTACAACTAGAGGACTAGGGGCATGGGGCATATATTCTTTGATTTCTGCTTGTGGTGTGATTCCAATGATCTTAAGTTGTCTAATAAACTGGGTGTCTGTGATAAGAGCCTCCATCACAATTGGAATGCCACACATACCTTGACCTTATTTATTTGGGCACTTGGGTGAGGTTGGAATTATCTCCTTGACTGTTACATTATGTTTGCTTACGCAACAACCATTCAAGTCATCTTGGACTCTTATGCCTTGATGCTTATGGTTACTTGCAACATTAATTTGGAAACTGTGTTCAGGTCATCTTGGCCCTTATGCCTTGGTACTTACATGTGTTTCCTACATTATATCCGATATAGATCATATTCATATCTTCATAGTTGTGCTTACACTAGTGATGGTTGTAAGATCTTGCGATGTCCCTTAATAAGGCTCGATGATAAAAACAAGGACCTATTTATTGAATCTTGCAAGTGTCACATTACATTTTCATAGTAGTTTGCATTTTTAGGGTTCATTCTAGTTTGCATATGAGTTAGGAGAGGGTCTCCTTCATCATTATCAGACAACTTTGGTCATCCTTTTTCAGTATTCTCAATTCATTTTTAGGATCGAAACTAAAATTCCAAGTTCATTTTGTTGTTCTTTTGAGGCTTATCTTTTCATCCTTTGAGGCAAAAATTGATCATATCTTCTTTATAATTGATTTCTTTGATCTAATGCTAATGCTATACCTTTTTGGTCAACCTTATTCAAACTGGGGCAAAATTTTCATCACTTGGTGGTCAAACTTGGTCTTATGCACTTATCAATCATCTTGCACCTTAACTTATCCTTATTTTATCAAATCTATCTCATTTCTGCATCTCCTCTACCTCATTTTGCTTTCAATCTAGAGGGGGCGGGAATAACCTATCTTTCAAAGCTGCAAATTGATTCTGCTATCTTATTGTCTTGACTTTCAATCTTTGTTTCAGTGTTCAGTTTTGCTTCAACCGTCCATTGGAATTTTTCTATCTTTGCTAGTTCTCATTCAATCAAGTTCGGGATTATTTTCCTTTCTGTGCTTCATTTGATCAAGTTCAGAGTCAGATCTTTATAAGGTATCTTGTTATCTTTGCTAATTCTTGTTTGATCAAGTTCAGGATTAGTTGTCTCTATGTGCTTTGTTTGATCAAGTTCAGAGTCAAATCTCTATCAGTTACCTTGACATCATCATTCTTTGACTCAATGTGTTCCTAGATCACTCACACATTAGTCAAAGAGGGGAAAATGTAATCACTCACAAATGGTCTAGTAAACTTTGATCCTCACTCTAACATTAAAATTTAAATACTAGATTAAATCTTGTGCTTAATCAATTTTGCATATTTATTTAATCTCTTATTTCTTGATCAAATCATCATTTTATCATTTATTTGATTATATCTTAAAATTTGACCACTTTATTCTAAGCTTTATTTAATTAAGAGAACATTCTCTCTTTTAATTAAATAATAAAATCACTTTATCATAAGCTTCATTTAATTAAAAGAACATGTCCCGTTTTAATTAAATAAAGTGTTAGGATTAACAAGGCAGAAATAACAATTACATGCAAATATAATCAATATTAGAAAACAATAAACCACACAGAAGAGAACACAAGACACAAAGATTTAACGTGGTTCACCCAATCCTTGGGCTACATCCACCAACATCGAGTCCAATAATTTTATTATCCAGTAATGACAACTTGATTACAATCTGTAATCCCTTACAGCTTAATTATGTCGCAAGTACTAAAATCATACCTCATGAAAACCCTAACCTTAAACCATATTATACAATATTTTTCTGCTTTAGGGTTAGAAATGAGTTACAATATGTTGGCCTAAAAATAGTCAAAAATATGTCGGCCTCAAAAAAATTTGCCAACCCCGACGAGGGCAGGAGGAAAAGTGTATAGTACTTTTCCGGATCAGTCACCACAAGCAAACATAAAGGTCCCCTTTTAATTAAATAATGGAAACCACTTTGCTAAAAACTAATAAATAATAAAATAAAATAAAAAGAAAAGTGCACTTTCTAATGAGATGAAATATTTTGACTTTTGAAAAAGATTTTGCCTCTTTATCTCAACCACTTGTTATTTTGCCTCTTAATCATGTCCATTGATTTTGCCTCTTGAGAATCTTGAGCACATGGATCAACCAAGATTTAATCTCCACCATTGCTCATTTCTTTTTGCCTCTTAATCTGGATCATCTGTTCATTTCTAAATTCATTTAAAAGGAGACTCTCATCTCTTGCATTGATCCCATATCTTGCATTATCCCACTCTCATAGTATTCTCAACTTCTTGAGATCTTGAAATCTTATTGCAGGTTCTTGGAGTCTTGGCATCTTAGCATCTTGGAATCTTGGAGTATTGCAATCTTGGAATCTTGGAGTCTTGCAATCTTGGAATCTTGAAGTCTTGCAATCTTGGCATCTTGGAGCTATGACATTCTTAGATTTTTCATATTGAAGCATTGCATCATCATTGTCATTTTCTTTCTTGCATCTACCTTAATCTATCTCATCTTAGATCTACTTTTCTTACATTCTTGCATATCATTTTAGCTTAGATCTTGCATCTTATCTTAGATCTACTTTTCTTGCATTCTTGCATATCATTTTAGCTTAGATCTTGCATATAATCTTAGATCTACTTTGCATTATCATTTGAATCTTCCATTCTATGGTGCACCTTGCAAGGGTCTTTCTTTAAGGTTTATTTGAGAGCCACCATTCATAATATCTATATGGTTCTTGCACATCATAGATAGGAAGCTATAAGCCACTTCTTGAGATCTCATTCTTCATGGATTCACTAAAGTGTAATGGTTTATAGAAGCGACCTCACTTTTTGGTACACAACACCCAGTCATGCAGTTGAGGGAGGCTAGGACAGAATCCCAAAAAATGACAAATCAGTCTGAGACTTAAAAATATCAGTGTTGTTCACCAAGTCCCCTTTAGCCTCTAAAGAAATCTTGACAGAGAGATAACATCACACTAGGATATGTTGATATTTTTATATTTATGCAAGGAAAATGCAAACCGTAGAGATCTTCCAAACACTAAGCACATGATATAAAATAGTAATCACAAAGAAGGAAAGAAAGTACCCAGAAATGATGCCTTCAAACCTGTACCAATTTTATCCTTTTAAAGATAGCTTCTTCAGGTCTGCCCTAGGTCTTTGAATTAGCCTTATAGTATTAGGTCCAACCAGCCCACAAACATCCCTTTACATGTGTTTTCAATATATGCCAAGTTAGCCCACCTAGGTCTTTATTTAACTTAGGTTCAAGGTGTCACCGATCTGCCCAGATCTGTTCAACAAAGTGTTATTGAATCACTATCGATTTGCACTTAGTGATTGATGTACATACGCAGTGCATTCGCTATTAATGACTGCACTTGGCGGCTGATGCAAATCGTAGCCTATGCAATAAGAAAGTTTTCCATCAAAGCTCACATCATACATCTGATTATGTTCATACCATATATCTGATTTATTATATCATTGCTTCTATACATAGTCGATCTATGTATATGTCATTTGCTTATCTTATTCTAGCACAATTCTCTCAATGCATTCACTTAATGAATTAGCTCCAACACTTTTCCAAATTCGCTCAAAGCATTCACTCAATGAATTCTCTCCTGCACTTTGACAAATTCTCTCAAAGCTATACTTGACCTATTCGCATATGAGATAAGGAATTCAATCCTTGAGGGGAGAGAATCATGTTATGTTTTTGATGATCTTTCTCTCAAGGATCGAACATCTTATATGTGAGTATGATTTGTAAATTCAAGCACCTCAAGGGTGGCCAACTTGGGCCCTCCCAAGTAATAATAAATATCCTTATTATATTTATTATTTATTTAAAGTGCCACTCATATAAAGAATATCTTATAAATAATAAATAATAAATATCAAACATATTTATTATTATTATTTATAAATCAAATTATAATAAATATTTCTAATATATTTATTATTATTTCATCTTTCTCCAAGATGGTCGATCTTTGTCGTAAAGGCCATAATATCAACACTCCCTCTTGGACTTGAGGTAAAGATCAACTCATTGATCTTTTATCACAAAACATAACCAAAAATGGATTCCATATCCAATAAAGCCATAGATCTCACATCTATGAAGGTAGATCTCCAATTTTGATAAGAACACATATGTTCATTATCATTCCCAACCATATATTTCATATCCATATGAAAAATCATCTTTCCATGGTAACATCAAGTCACATGATGCTTACCAACCAGATGTGGATTTCCTAGATCCACGAGTCTTTGCAACTCAAAGTAACATCAAGTCCATGATGTTTACCAACCCTCAGTCATCATGACCCATGCATCAAATCCATGATGTTTTCTATCCAATTTGTGGATATCTTAGATCCACGAGTCACCTTGACTTAGCTAATAAAATATCAAGTCCATGTTATTCATGGCATCATCAAGTCCATGATATATACCAACCAATTTGTGGATAACTAAATTCATGACATGAAAATAACATCAAGTCCATGATGTTAAGAGCATTGGTCTAACGAATATCAAGTCCATGATATTCACCAAGTGCTTGGAGTAATGGCCTATTGACATCAAGTCCATGATGTCCACACATTACTCAGATGTGGATCTCTGATCCACTAGATATCAAGTCCATGATATCATGAGCATTGGTTTATCGAATATCAAGTCCATGATATTTACCAAATGCTCAGAGAAATGATCTCCAGACATCAAGTCCATGATGTCCACCAAATTCTCAACAATGGATCCCTAATCCATGAGAAGAATATCAAATCCATGATATTCTCCAAGTATCCAATAAGAAACAACTTAACCATAAGTATAAGTGTAACCAAATGAATAATCATAACCAAATGTATCTCATAATCAAAATCTTATCTCATGATTCCACATAAGCATAAGAGTAACCAATATGATCTTATAATCATAAGAATCAAGTTCAATGTAAAAGAAATGTGTTCACACATAGAACCACTTGTAATATAGTCTCAACTATAATCAATAAATATAGACTCAACTATAAAAGAAAGTATGATCCATACATACACAATAAGCCACTAAAGTATGATCCATACATACATGCTAAAGCATACAAATGACATATGCTCCATACATTCATATTAGCATGATGCCCTAGACATAGAGGGATGAAGAAGATTTTGGAGGAGATGGAGGAAAAAAAGGTGGATTTGGGATATAAGGACCCAAAATAGCTGAAGGAGGTAATGAAGTTGGAAAGTAGAGGTTTTTTTGAAGGATGATTTAGGATGAAACTATTGGATTAGCAAGGTTGGATGCCAATTTGGGTTTTGAATTGAGATGCATTTTGGAATTGAGTAGCTCTAGAATCCACATGATTTTTCATTTTTCATTTTGAGGCCTTTGTGGCCTTTTGAACTTTGCATCCTTGTGGATCATATTTTGCTTTTCTTGAACATTTCTTTTAGATGGGACATGTTGATCCTTTGATTTTTGATTTATTTTTTGTAAGGTGCTTGTTTACCAGGTGTTTACCAAACAATGATTTTTTCAGGAACATTTTCTTCTTTTTAGGATTTTCTGCTTTTTTGATGTTTAGGATTTCTTTAGGACTTTTTTTTCTTTTAAAGATTTTTTCAGGATCTTTTTCTGATTTTTAGGATTTTTTGCTGACCTTTTCTGATTTTTAGGATTTTTTGTTGAATAACACTATATATGAACTGAATGCTGAGCTACACATAAAAGTGCTTCAAATGCAGAATATTTATAGGATCAGGGAGTGGATCTCCCTCAAGTGTTGCAATCTGATATGCCCCAGAACTGAATTTAGTAGTAATAAAAAATGGACCCAACCAATTGGGTTCAAATTTCCATTTCTTTTCTTAGTTCTGGAGATTCTTCATGTTATGCTATAGGACCAAATCACCTACATCAAACTCATGAGGTTTGATCTTCCTGTTAAACTGTAAGCACAAGTGATTTTGATACACACGGAGGTGGTTAAGGGCATTGAGGCGTCTCTCATCGAGGATTTGTAGCTCTTGCAAGTGGGCAACCCTATATTCTTCTTCGGACATTAGGTTCTTGAGAGAAATCCTAAGGGAAGGGAGATCAATTTCAATGGGTAAGGCAACCTCAGAACCATAGAGAAGGGCGAATGGAGTGGCACCAGTGGGAGTACGGATGGAGGTGCGGTAGGCCCAGAGGGAAGGATTGAGTTGCAGGTGCCAATCATGGCCAGTGCCATCAATAGTCTTTTTGAGGATTTTTAATATAATTTTATTTGTAGCCTCAACTTGACCATTGCCCTGTGGGAAGTACTTGGATGAACAATGCTGGGTAATGCCAAATTTCTTGCAAAGGTCAGAGACATCCTGATTCTTGAAGGGTGTTCCATTATAAGTATGGAGATCTTTTAGGATGCCATAGCGACAAATGATATAATTTAGGATAAACTTGGAAATTTTCTTACCAGTTGTATAGGTGAGGGGGATTGCTTTAACCCATTTGGTAAAGTATTCAGTGGCGGCTAGGATATACTTGTGACCACCGGTAGAGTTTGGAAATATTTAGCCCACAAGGTCAAAACCCCAATAGGAGAAAGGCCAAGGTGTGATGGTGGGTTGGATGGATTGAGTGGGAGTGTGTATCAAATCACCATGCTGCTGACAAGGAACACATTTCTTTACATAATGATAGGCATCCTACTCCATTGTCGGCCAATAGTATCCAGTGCGGAGCAACTTCTTTGTTAAAGTGAGACTGCTAGAATGGGATCCATAGATTCCTTGATGCACCTCTTCCAAGGTTGTGTGTGCTTCCTTTGAATTTAGACATTGAAGAAGAGTTCCATCAAAGTGTTTACGAAAAAGGGTGTCTCCAAGGATTGTGTAATGATAAGTGCAATGGATGAAAGTTTTTTGTTGGTTAGGTGTAAGAGTGAGGGGAATGGTTTTATCATGAAGATAGGCAAGGATCTCCTAATACTAAGGTGATTCGAGACCAACAATTTCATACACCATCTCAGAATCCGGCTGGTCATAGGCAAGGACCATAAGATTCTCAACAAGAAATTCATAGCGTGTGCTTGTTTCTGGCATAGATATTAGTGAAGCAATAGTATCCATGGCATCTGCTACTTTATTGTTTGCTCTTGGGATTTGATGGAAAATGATGCTTGAAAAATGTTGTTTGAGATCTTCGACCATGCATCGGTAAGGGAGAAACTTATCATCCTTTGTGTGAAATTCATCATTGACTTGTTTGATAACTAATTGGGAGTCACCAAAAACAAGCAAACTTGTGATCTTCCATCTGATAGCTTGGCGAAGCCCTGTGACCAAGGCCTTGTATTCTGCTATGTTGTTTGTGCAAGCAAATTTTAGTTTATAAGATTTAGGGATAAAATCCCCTTGAGGTGTCACAAATAGAATTCCTGCCCCTGATCCTTTCTGGGTGAAAGATCCATCAAAATAAAGCTTCCACTGAATGCTGGGAGTGATAGTCATGATAGTTTCATCAAGAAAGTCTGTGACAATAGGATGATCTCCAGGAATGGGAGTCTCTGCAAGTTGATCTTCTATTGCTTATCCTTTGATTGCTTTGCATTCTATGTACACAATATCAAATTCACTAAGGATCATGACCTATTTTTCCATGTGACCTATCAGGGCGACTTTAGATAACAAGTACTTAAGTGGGTCAATCTTTGCTACCAACTGTACTTTGTGATTAATCATGTAATGATGTAGCTTCTTTGTATAAAAGACTACATCCATGCAAGCTCTCTCAATAGCTATATAGTTGAGCTCATAACCCACTAAAGTCCTGCTAAGATAATATATGGCACACTCTTTTCCATTGTCATCTAATTGTGCTAGGAGAGCACCCAGTGCTACTATAGTTGCGAAGATGTAGAGAATCAAAGGTCTTCCTGGAACTGGCGGCACCAATACTGGTGGATTAGCTAGATATACCTTGAGCTATTCAAAAGCCTTTTGACACAAGTAGTCCCAAATGAATTTAATATCCTTTCTTAGCAGGTGAGAGAAATGATGCACCTTGTCTGCTAGTTGCGACACAAACCTCTAGATGGATTGAAGTCTTCCTTGCAAGCTCCTCAATTATTTCAAAGTTTTAGGAGGTGGCATCTCCAAAATGGATTTCACCTTCTTAGGATCCACTTCTATTCCCCTACGAGAGACAATGTAGCCTAAGAGCTTACCTAGTTGTACACCAAAGACACATTTCTTGGGATTCAATTAGACCTTATACTTTTCCAATCTATCAAAGATTGTAGTGAGAATGGAAATGTGTGATTCTCATGTCTTGGATTTTCCTAAGATATCATCCACATAATCTTCCATGATCACAAGAAGAAGGTCATGAAATATGGTCAGCATGGCTCTCTGGTATGTGGCACCTACATTCTTGAGACCAAAGGGCATGACCCGATAATAGAATGTATCCCACAGTGTAGTGAATGCAGTTTTATGTTGGTCTTCCACTGTTATGCAAATCTAATTATATCCATAAAAACCATCCATGAGGGACAACATCTCATCCCAGCAGTCAAATCCACTACGATGTCAATGTTTGGAAGTGGAAAATCATCCTTAGGGCAGGCGAGATTAAGATATATGAAATCAGTATAGATTCAGATGCCCCTAGAGGGTTTACCTACTGGTACAATGTTGGAGACCCATTTAGGATAGTCTATGGGACTGATGAATTCTATATCTAGCATCTTTTGCAATTCAGCTTTAACTAAGAGTGCTACTTGTGGATGCATCTTGCGTAATTTTTGCTTGACAGGTTTGATTTTAGGATCCACACCGAGATGATGCACAACCAAGTCAGTATCAAGTCCAGACATATCCTTATACGTCCATGCAAAATTAATGTGGGCTCTCTTAAGGAATGTAGTCATAGACTCTTGTTCTATCTCATCTAGAGAGGTTGCAATGTAGGTGATCTTAGGATCTATTTCTGTGCCCAAATTAATTGCAATTATTTATTCTACAAGGATAGAAAATTTCTTTGATGGTAATGACATGAATGGAAAGTCAACTTTCCCCTCCTCTAGCACCTCAAAGAGGTTTTCACTAGAGGACACATCTTTTATTTTATCTTTTTCTCCATCCAAAGGTTCCTCAAAAAGGTTTTCACCCAAGGATGTTTTATCATTTTTTAAATTTTCTTTTTCTTCATTTTTGCAACTAAGGGAGTTGACTTGGCTACCAAAGTAGGATTGCTCACTGTAGTGAATTTGATGTTTATTGTCTTGGAGATTTCTTAGTCTGAAAAGTGCTAGAACTACCTCGTCTGAATCACATGTGTGTAAGGCAGGTGGTGAATCTTGCTAGTCCCAATCGATTAGTTCAAGATTGGTAAGGGGAAGTTCGGGCAAGGAAAGGTCAGATTGGTCGATATGGAGAACATGGGTATCAAGTGTAGGATTTGAGCAATACAAATCCACAAAACTCGAAGATCACCTGCATACAAAAACCTGTTACAAGGAAGTAGAGACAAGAAGAGGGAAAGGGTTTGACTCAAAAATATGAAGAACAAAATATCCTCAAATAATGAATGAATTGAATGTACAATGGATCATCATTATAAAGGAGATCAAAAGCCTTGAAAGGCAAACCCTAGTGCATGTAATAATTAGTTGAACTATTACATGACTAATGCATGCAAGTTTATATTTAAAAAAACTAGTGCATGTGCGTTTAACTAAAGCAAAATGAGTTGACATCTTAAGAAGGGAGTAAAGTTAATTAATATAATTAATACTTTACTCTAACACCCCCCTTAAGATGAGAAACAATGCAGCTACAAACAATGCAAAAATAAAGCAAAGGAAACTATAGTGCTAAAAGCATAAAAATGGGTCCCGACAACATGGCCTCATGAGGTACCCAACACAACCAGATCTCTATAAAATGGAGAAATAAAGAAAACCCAGTGGGAAAAAACCCTACTCCAAAAGAGATAGAAAAATACAGAAAAAGAAATGGCTCAAGAGGCTCTCTCAAAACCATAAGTACAACCAACCCCCCCATGAGAGAGGGATGAGACACCAAAGCCCCCCCAGAATGATGGAACCCCTGTAGAAATGATTGAACCAATGCAACTCCAATGCGAAAGAAACAAAGGCATGGAACAAGGAAACCCCTAAATGAGAGGTGAAATTGGAAGGCCTAACTGATGCTCAAAGGAGAAAACACGAGGATCTTGAAAGGGAATCCCCAATGTAGGTGGTGTGACAGGTGTGCTGACCCTATCATGAAAGAGGAGATGAACGTCCTTTATAGAATCCTCAAAAAGTGCACCTGGTGGCTCGATGAATGGAGCTAGAGGGTCAGGCAATGCTGAAGAAGAATCCTGCTGAAGAGAAAAGACCTCAACAGGATGTGGTGTGGCAGTCATAGTAGTGATCTTAGGAACAATACAAAAGTTCAAGCAACTTGACTGCACCACATGAGGCTCTCGCAAAAGAGGAGAGCTGTGCTCTGACAATGGAGATGGTGGACCAAAGTGTGAGAAGGTGTAGAGATGAGTGGAGTGATCAACTGTCCCTATAGCAATAATGCCTCCTGTCGCACTATCCTGAATGAAGATTGAATTTGCAGTGAACTCAACTGTCTTCCCTGATCCACTGTGTGTAATCTGATAAATCAAGAGAAGGTTTATAGATAGAGATGGAACATATAATACATCATTGAATGTGCCATCTTCAATGCCTACTAAACCTTTCCCGCAGACTGTCAGGACAGTGTTATTCCCCATGAGAATATGAGGAATAGGAGAAGCCTCAACAGTAGAGAAGACCCCTTGAGAAGATGCCATATGGTGAGAAGCACCTGAATCCAGTATCCAAGGGACCTATGAAGGGGATGCAATGGATGCTTGTAATGCATGACCTTGTCCAAAATCCTATCCAAATGTCGAAGATGTGGAGGAAGACTGAAAAGCAGACCCCTGTGGGGTAGAAGAGGATGGAGAGGAAACAATGCTCTTCTAAAGAAGAGCTTGCAAATCTGCAATCTATTTCTCATAGCCAACAAATCTCTTCTGAAAACAATGTGACTCATCATGAGGTCCCTTCTGACAATAGGAACAGGTAGGTCTCTTAGTCTTCTATTTCTCCTTCTTAGAAGAAGATGGTGGGCCAGTAGAGTGCTGAGAAGAGGAATTTGATATCTGCTTCGACTTTTCTTTGGATGGTTGGGAAACCAATGCTTGGTTCTTTGATCCTGTTAGAGAGTCCAACTGAGTAAGCTTGGCCTGCTCTCTAGTCAAATGATCACAAAAAACCTCAAAAGTGGGCATGGTGAATGTAGGTCCCAAAGCATCCATGGTAGAATGAAAGGTAGAAGAGAAGATCTGAAAGTTTCCTCGAAGCTTAGACAAAATCAGATAAATGCATTCTTTATCAGTCTTTCACTTTCCACATCCGTGTAACAAAGATCTCTACTATTTGAACTTCATCAGAAAGTCCTCAATAGAGGGAAAAGAATCAGGTACAAGAGAGGTAAGCTCTGCCTCAATCTAAAGTGCTCTGAACTCATTGATGGTACTGAATAATGTCTCAAATTTAGCCCACATCTATAGAGGGGTAGTGCACCCATCAAGATGAAACTATAAGCTCTCTGATACCTATAAAGCAATCAACCCCATAGCCTCATCCATCTTGTTTCGATGCTGCATGATCTCAAAGGGCCTCTGTAATACTGGCTACACTGCATCTAGACAAGACCAGAGCCCTTTTGAACGGAGAAGTCGTGTCATCAGGGTTTTCCATGTGTGATAATTATGTGGGGTCAGAAGTTCTAGACAAGAAGAGGTCTTAGCCATATTTTTAGAAGGGGTTTTATTTTGATAAATATTTGGTTTAATTGATAGAAACAAGAAAATAACACCCCCCCACAAGCCAAATATCGAACCCCTAAGCCTAGAATGATATGCTTTATCAAGAGAAGAGCAAAAAAGTTTCAGATATGAATCTTGTGTACCTTAAATTTTTTTGATGAAAATAGGCAGAAATCTGGATGGTGCTCGAGAAGAGCTTTCCGACACTTCTTCCAGATCGAAAAATGGAGCTAATTTGAGCAAATTAGCCCCCCCGGAATGCAAAAAGGATAATCTAGCATTGACAGAAAAAATAGAAAGCTAGATGGAAAAAAATACTAGATTAACTAACATGGGAGCGTCGAGCTCAGAACCAACTTTCCGGTGATATCTCGTTTGTCGAAAATCGATGCCTGGAGCTCCTAGAATGCCAATTTTAGTGAAAGGTGCTCCAAAGGGAGAAAAAAACCCCAAAAGAGAAATTTTTTTAAGCTGCCAGTGCTAGCCCCTAGCCTTAGCGGCTAGTCACATGGGCTCCCTGGCGCTGGCGGTAATTGCTAGTAGTTGGCGGTTTGGAGTTGACCACTGGCAAATTTTTTCGACTGCTGGAGGTTTGGTTGGGAATAGGCGACGCGCAGGTGGTGGTGGGGCGCGGGCGGAGCGCTGTCTGTGCCTTTTTATTTGAATTTTTAAAAAAAAATTTGTCCAAAAAATTGTACAAAAGTTGCCTTGGGGTGTGTGCATAGCCCTAGGGCAAATTTTTTTTTGCCTCTCCTTGCAACATTGTCCAAATTGGACGTATTCTATATCGAAATAGGGGTTTTTGGGTGCTGTGAGCTCAACAGTGAGGTCCGTTTGAGCTCAAAGTGCACCAAAATTTAGGGACCCCCTAAATTCAATAAAAAAACATAAAAAGCCCTAAAAAGTGCTATTTTTTTTTTCAAAATAATGTCCTACAGAGAATACCAGATATGAAAACTATAACCAAAACCTCTCAAATCTGCCGAAAAATCCCTAATTTGAATCCTTCAAATGCGAACAAGCTGTAGCAGATTAGGCTCTGATACCATGTAGGATTTAAGCAATACAAATCCACAAAACTTGAAGATCACCTGCATACAAAAACCTGTTACAAGGAAATAGAGACAAGAAGAGGGCAAGGGTTTGACTCAAAAATATGAAGAACAAAATATCCTCAAATAATGAAGGAATTGAATGTACAATGGATCATCCTTATAAAGGAGATCAAAAGCCTTGAAAGCAAAACCCTAGTGCATGTAATAATTAGTTTAACTATTACATGACTAATGCATGCAAATTTATATTTAAAACAACTAGTGCATGTGCGTTTAACTAAAGCAAAATGAGTTGACATCTTAAGAAGGGAGTAAAGTTAATTAATATAATTAATACTTTACTCTAACATCAAGGTCATCTTCAATGTACTGGAAAGGATGTTTGAAGAACTCTTCCTCGGTGTCTGAATCAGATTCAATCAAACAATAGTCCTTTGAAAAGCTTTTCTTAGTTTCTATGGAACCCAATCCTCTTCCTCGGGGGTATCCAGTTGCTTTTATGAGAGTAATTCTTCCTGTTTCATTTGTTCCAAGGCCAGTGCTGTGATATCCCACACTTTCAACAATGGGTGTGGCCTTTATATACTTCCCTTTAGGAATATCTGTAGGTTTGTCTTCTTCTTCATCAAAAAGCTATGAAAGGACATTATGCTCCATATGTTCGTCTGAAAGAGATCCCCAATGTTCAAATGTAGTTTGTTTACACTTCATAGTTTCTTTAGTTTCCTTAGGGAAGAGTTGTGAAGGTTTTCCATAAGACCTAGGAGAGAGGGCGAGTTGACCAATGCATAGGGAATTTTCAAACTTGTATCCTCTCAAGCCTTGATCAGTGAACCTAACTTTCTTTTCAGATTCAATATTCTTTTCTTGGGTAATCTTTTCTTTTCCCTTGGCTTGCTTAGATAATTGTTCTTCAGAAGAAATGTGCTGGATGGGAATCTCTTGTGAAAGTGGACGAACATATTCATTCAATGGGCAGTAGTTTGATTGCTTTCCTACCAACCTCTTGCAATATAGAAAGGGTTCATGATCTCCGGGAATGGTTATTTCAGCTCCATGATGGGGGAATTTCAAACACTGGTGAAATGTGGATGGGACACTTGAGATAGTGTGTATCCATGGCCTACCCAAAAGGATATTGTAGGGTAGATACAAGTCAAGCACTTGACAAATAGTTTCAATAAGGGTTGGGCCTACTTGTAAGGGGAGTGCAATGAGACCTTTACTCACCCTTTCTCTGTCATCATATGCTTTTATTGTTATTATTTTATTTACATCAATGAGGTCCTCAAAGAGACCATTATTATGGATCATGCTTAATGTACAAAGATTCAGACCAGATCCATTGTCTATAAGGACTCTTTTAATTTGGGTGTTATGGATGGTGACTTGGATGTGCAGGGGTTTATTATGATGAGGGTCAGGACCTCAAAAATCTTTGTCGGTGAAAACCAAGTGTTGTTGGGCAGTCAAATTTTTGATCATTTCTTGGAATTGAGAGGCATTGATATTTTTTGGGACATGAGACCTAGTTAGGGCATTCTCAAGGACCTCTTTGTGAATGGGAGATGTGTGTAAAATCTCTAGTATGGATATATGTGCAGGGATCTTCTTTAACTGGGAAAGCAAGTCATAATGCAAGGCAGGTCGTGTTGAGGTAGATGGTGCAGCAGGTGGATCCACAATAGGTGGATTGGCAGTAGCTTGTACAGTCACGCGGGGGCGGTGAGTAGTAACATTGCAATCCACACTCTTTAAAGTCAATATGTTTACATGAGTGTCAAATTGTTCAATATGGTCACATAGTGAGTCAAAGCCACAAACATCATTTTCAGTTAATTTTCCACAAGTGCGTTCATCTCCTGAGATTTTGTTCATTGAATAATCGTAAGAAAATCCCTTGGACGTGGATGCATTGTTTTGATTATGTTCTGGAAAAGGTTTAGAATACATTTTTAGCCAGGCGTTAGAAGTAGAGACATTTTTTCCTTCTACTTCAATTTTACCATCATCGATCAAATCTTGTACAAAATGATGAAACTTCATGCATTTTTTAATCTCATGCCCTTTTATGCGATGATAATCACAATATTCATTATCCTTATACCAGTTGGGTTAAGGTTGATTTTCATTGAAAGGCTTGGTGTCAAGGTAAACCATCATCCCTTGATTGACTAGATGTCGAAAGATCACATCAAGAGAATCTGCTAGCTGTGTAAATTATCATTGATGTTGTTGTTGATTGTTGTTGTTGTTGCCATTATATCATGAGAATAGAGAGCCATGATAACCAGATCCTTGATTTTGATTCTGGTTATTCAAATTATTGCTTTGATTATTCGGATTGGTTTGATTATTGTTGCGATTGTTTTGATCATTGTTGTTGTGATTGCCTTGGTTATTGTTGTTGGATGCTTGAACATTTTGGATGTGTTTAGCATCTATTACTCCATCATTAACAATACTTATGTTCTTAGTGTTAGAGTAGTCTTATGCTAGCTAATAATTAAATCATTTAATTATTAGTTTATCATACTCTAGGCTTAAGTTTCACTTAGGCGCTTTATAATTCTTTAGGGTTTTAGCCTTTAGGGTTTCGTGTTTCCTTTTATAAGGATTCACTTCTTTCATTTCAATAAGGAGATTGTATTGTAATTTCATTTTGTTAATAGAAGCTTATTTCTGTCAAGATGATTTTCCTGTCTCTGGCCTATTGGCCGCCATAGCTTTCTGTCTTTTTGCTTCTTCTTTGTGACAGTCTTGCATGCAGGTGTTCTTGGGATGATTTGCGTTTGTCAAATCTAACATGGTATCAGAGCCATCTTGCTGCTCGCTGTTCATGTTTTGTTGAAGTGATTCAGATGCAGGAGGGTTTCAGAAAAATTTCAGTTCTGGTACTCTCTGCAGGACGTTATTTTTTGTTTCTTTTTTGCCTGCAAAAAAGAAATTTTTTTTTTTTGGGGGTATTTTGAGCAAAAACGGATGCCACCATTGCGTCCGGAAGGTTCGAGATAGCCAGAATCCATATAAAGCTTGTCCGATTTGGACACCGGAGCCTCTGGGGAATTTTTTCAGCCTCCTATGGGCCATACGGGCTCAGAAATCGAGAAAAATTCTCGAAAAATGCAAAAAAGGGTTTTTTTCTTTTAAAAACGGTGCGCCGCCAGCGCACCGCCAACGCGCCACCCGCAGCGGCTGCCCGCCAGCGCGCCCCCGCCGCGCCGCCGCGGCCACCGCCGCCCACCGCTCCGCTGCAGCGCCACCCTGCGGCCTCCGCCGCCCTCGGCCCCGCCGCCCGCGCCCTCCGCTCCGCCGGCCCGCCCACCGCCGACACCAGCGCTGCCTCCCGGCCCCGCTCCGGCCCGCCCAGCCGCCGCCGGTGGCGGCCCGTTTCAGCCCCCGCGGGCTCATTTCCCAGCAGCGCGGTCATATGACCGACCAGGGGCTGCGGCCCAGCCCCCGGAGCGCGCCATGCGCCCGGGGGCCTATTTTTTTTAGCCCCTGGGGCTCTTTTTTGGCCTTTTTGGGGGTACCTGGGCCTTTTTCACTCTACAGGGAGCATACGGGGGTCTTTTTCTGACTTCTTTATATCGTCGGAAAGCTCTTTCCGAGCTCTTTCCGATGATGGAGGTTAGGGTTTTGGGTTCTACCGTTTCAACAGTGTTTTTTGTTGTTGAAGTCTGATGTCTCTTTTTTGCCTTCCGGGAGTCATATTTGGCTCATCCGGACTCCTTTTTTGGCAAACGAGATATCGTCGGAAAGCTGTTTCTGTGTACTATTCAGTGGCAGAGGTATTTCTTCCAGATTCTACTCCAGGTTTTCACTCCTCCGAGTTATGCAGTTTATGCCCTCTGGTGGTGTGCTTGGTTCTACAGGTCCGGGGATCTCTTCTTCTGGTTTCTTAGTGCACTCTTCTTTCTGACTTCTGAGCTTGCATGCTCTTTCTGATGTATCTTTGTTCTGTAAACGCACTGAGATAAAGTGCCCTCTTCTGCATTTCTGGGATCTTTTTCACCTGGTTCAGTTTTAGTATTCGCACTCAGTTATAAAGTGCCATGGGGGGATTCTGATGCATTTGCCACTATAGGCGCATCCACTCTTGTCAAGTGAGCGTACCTTCCACGACATTAGCCCATGTAGACTGTGTCTATGACACCGCCCTTTATCCTGTGTGTGTGCTTCTGTTGCACTGTTGGTGTTCCTGGTTCTTCTTCTGCAGCTGTTTCTGGCATCGCATTTCAGTGTTCCTGTCACCTCTCCCAGTTCATCATTATGGGGGGGTTCACCTGTTGGTTCTATTGCTTCCTGGTTTGATTGATCAGCTCTTCAGACACTTGTCTTCTCTACCTGGTCATGCACTTCAGTGGGGGTTCCAGCAGTATCTTCTGACAGAGTTTTCAGACATGCTTCAGAGGAGTTTCTTGCTCTCTTCTTGTTCCTTTCTCTGGGACATCTTTTGCTTTATGTTTGGGTACCTGATCAGGCCTAGTTGCCGGGACCCATCTTTCCTGCTTTCTGCAGTAGTTTAGCTTTTTTTGCTTCTCCCTAAGTTACACTTAAGGGGGGGTGTTAGAGTAGTCTTATGCTAGCTAATAATTAAATCATTTAATTATTAGTTTATCATACTCTAGGCTTAAGTTTCACTTAGGCGCTTTATAATTCTTTAGGGTTTTAGCCTTTAGGGTTTCGTGTTTCCTTTTATAAAGATTCACTTCTTTCATTTCAATAAGGAGATTGTATTGTAATTTCATTTTGTTAATAGAAGCTTTTTCTATCACAATGATTTTCCTGTCTCTGGCCTTTTGGCCGCCATAGCTTCTGCCTTCTCTTCTGGCTTCTTCCATGTGACAGGGTTATGCATGCAGGTGTTCTTGGGATGATTTGCGTTTGTCAAATCTAACAGGTGTTCTTGGGATGATTTGCGTTTGTCAAATCTAACACTTAGACTAGAACTTGGGTTTATCATTAGTATTGTTAGATGAATTAGGGGTATAGTGTTTTATTGCTCCTTTCATCAAAATTCCATCTTCAATAGACTTTCCCTTTTTAATGAGTGCCTTGAAGGATTATGGGGCAACCATCTTCATTTGAAATGACATTTTCGTAACCAGATTCTTAGTAAAGATATCAACTAGATGTGAATCTAGAATTTTCCAAGGCATGTGATTGGCAAGATGTTGCCACCTTTGGAGAAAATTGGTAAAGGTTTCTCCATTTCTTTGTTTCATGTTACACAAATCGCTGAGGGATGCTTGATGTTCCATGTTATAAGAATATTGTGTAACAAATTTTGTAGTGAGATAATGAAAGGTAGAGATGGAACTAGGAGGGAGGTTCAATATCCACTCTAAGGTTGGTCCTCCAAGACTCCTAGTGAAAAGTCTTAGGAGAAGATGATCATTGTGGGAAACCTCTTGTGCCACTACATAAAATTTCTTGATATGTTGCGCAAGGCATGAGTCTCCCTTGTATTTATCAAATTTTGGAATTTCAAAATTGGTAGGGAATCGTTGGAGAGTGATTGATTTGTCAAAAGAATAAGGACATATTTTTGCAAAAGAAAATTCCTTCTTCCCGCCTTTCTGTATAGCCATCATCATGCCTTTGAGCTCATCGATTTGTTGGAATAATTCAGGAGGATTAGTAGTGATTGTATGGACTTGATGTGTTCCTCCTCCTGATGATGCATTATGTCCTCCCAGAGGGGGAGGATTGGTGTTATGTCTTTGATTTGTGTTGTTTGTTTGTGCAGAGTTTTGATTTTTTAGGACTCCACTAGGCTTCGAGAAGATAGAAGCAGAGTGCCATCCTGAGGACCCTGGTTTTTGTTTAGGTGCACAACTCGCACTTAAACCATTGTTACTCACCCCATTGTTTGAGTTAGGCTTGTTTACAATTTGTTAGATTAATTCAAGTGTATTAGTAGGAGGTTGAGTTGTGTTATTAGATGTCGATGGCATTATGGGTGCTACTTTTCTTTTGTTGGTTCGAATCAAGTTGTTCTCAAGTAAAGTTTCATGAAAATTATCAGGGAGGGTAACACCCCTTTGGATAAGATTCATGAAGATGTTGGAACTATTGGATTGGATTAGGTCTTCCACTAAGATTAAATTTTTAGGATCCTAAAAGAATTCTTTAGCCCGTGGATTGGTATTGACGCTTTTGGGTATTACTATGTTAGATTCCATGTGAGGTTTCTCCTCGTAATTAAAGTCTTCTTGATAGACAGTTTCCTAGTCGTTATCCATGATGAGAGATTCTTGTCTTATTTTTTCTTGTGATCAGGTAAGTACCATGCATAAGTGACCTTAGAATGGTTGAATTGAAGAAGGGTGAATAGTTGATGAGGTATGGAAAAAAAAGGATTTGGTGAACTAGGAGCAACTTGGACTAATGATTAAGTCTTGATGATTGATTGGATTGATTGATTTGATTTGATTGAGGATTAGATTGATTGATGAGATTAGATTAAATAGGAACTAAGCCTCAAGGATTGATTGGATCTAAAGGTTTGGAACAAACCTAGGTGAAACAAGACCTTGTGATTATGCAAACATAAGATTAGTTTTGATTTAAAGTCTTCTTTTGTTTGGGTGATAGACTAATGATCTCCAAACAAAATAGGACTGGATTAAGACTACTAGGGAAAGACTTAGTTCTCAAAGTAGTAAGGGATTAATGTTTGCTTTGGAATTAAGGTCTATGAGACACTATTGGAATGATTCTTTCACCCTATGGCTTGATGAAGGTGTGAAAGATGGATTGATCTGATTCTGATTTAAAGTCCAAGATTCTGATTAATGTTCCTAATGTTTTGGAATGTGGATGAAGAAAGGGGTGTTTAGAAGATGAGAAAGGGATGAATGACTTGAAGAGGATGAAGAAAGAAGGTCAAAGGTACTTAGTCGTAGGTTTACCAAGTGACAAAGGCCATGTTCACTTTGTTCTTGGCAAAAAAATTAACAACCCAATTGTTGTAGATGATTTTATATGATTTCATATGATTTCTCAATAGCCTCTAGAAATTTTTGAATGGGTTGCAAATAAGATTGGTTGGCTTTAATCTTTTGATCAATGATTTTCTTCTCTCTATGGACTCGTGCAACTGGGAGTTTTGCTTTCTTATGTTTAACACTATCAATCATGAATTGAGGACAATATCTTGATAGATCAAAGGATGTTCTTGGCAAGAACCAATTTCATGCATACCTCAAACATTTGGGTTATAAGCACATTTATCGAAAATAGTCCTGCAAGGGACAAAGCAACCTTGCAGGATTCAAGTGTACGGGTTTGTTTTGCAATAAAAGTAACAAGCACACTCTTTATCCCTAGAAGGAAGTTGGTTGAGATTGAAAACCTTTTCTCACTGACCTAGGAACACACCCAAAAAATCCTTAGAATACAACCATCACCAAGCATGCAATGGCTCCAGCCATGATGTTGTATTATCAAAGTGTTAATGTCGAAGGGGGCTCGATATGGTGTCTTGGGGAGATTATTATTCTCCTCGCACATAGATTATCAACCTTTTAGGGGTGAACCAGGTGGCTTCTAACTAATGGATTTTAGTGAGGGTCTCCATACAAACACACTCTTTGTGTCTGCACAAGCGCGACTAGGACATATAGCCCCATAAAGCACCTTGACACAAGTAGTCACGTAAACATGATTGAGACCACAAGGCCCTACTAAATGTTAGGTGAGAGCCGTGTATAAGCTCAAATGTTATCCAGATTCTAAGGCTTTAACCGCAAAAATAAAATTTTATTAACGTGAGTTGGAGTGGTGGGCTAACAACTTGTTCTCACGTGGGTCATTCCCGGGAGCTTTTTACCTCACTGGCAGGCCCATCTAAAGGATTGAAAACAAATGCATGGATTGGCCCCGAGGAGTCTGGATTTCTAATTTTCCCTCAAGGGGAAAAGAGCATAATCTCCTATCCAATGAGGTTTTCTCTCAAACACACCAAACAAATGATCAATTCCATGTCTTTTCTTTAAGACAACAATTCAAAAGGTTTTGGGTTTCTAATTTTCTCACTTGGAGAAAAGAGCATAATCCCCTAGCTAATAAATCATTATCAAAAAAAAAAACTTCCTATTAATGTTAGGTGCCTAAGAAATCATTAAGAAAACACAATGTTTGATTGAATCTCCTTGGCAACCTACAAAACAACTTTGGTAAGTATTTTAATGTGTTTGGTCTTCTAACAATGTCATGCAAAACAAAAAAATTAGTAGTCTTAGAATGTTCAAATCTTGGTCAACCTTTTGCAAAATCACTGTTAGAAGTCACAAAATGTCAGTATCTTCCAAAAAACTCAGATCAACAAACTTAAAGTGCAAGATATTATGAAAACGTGCTGAAATCAGACAGAGATGCCTGTGTATAGGCATGTACGCCTGTCTGGAGGCGGAGACACTTGTTTACAAGAGGAGACACATGTCTATCAAAGATGCTTGTTTCTAGGCAGAGACGCCTATGTACAAGTAGAGACGCCTGTCTACATAAAGAAAAGATTAACTACCAATGTTTTAAAGTTTTATGCTCTCAATAAGTTATAAATGCATAAAAAGGTTTCTCATGACAAAGACATAGTGATTTTTTAACCTTAATCTTTTAGACAACTTTACTTAATCAACTAAAAAAAAGATAACACAAATGAAACTCCCTTTTCTAGCAAAGACACCTGTGTGCATGTAGAGACACCTATCTGCACAAAAACAAAGTGTATGATATAAAATAGTGTAGTGTTCACCAAGATGTAAGATATGATGTGAAAATATGTGTGTATGGAAATGTGTGGGGGAATGTAAGATCTACTTCTTAATCCAAATTCCCAAAGGAAAGATCCAAATTGATTAACCACAAGGAGGTGATTAAGGACACTTGTAGACCAATGTTATTTTGTAAAAACATTGGCAAGTTTTTGAAAGGAATCAATAGAATAAGGAGGAAAGGAACAATACCATTGTAAGGCCTTGTCACAAAAAGTTCTAGCAAATTACCTGGATAAAATCCTATGGTCATGAGCATAGTCACTACAAAGGATTTGAAATATTTCAACATGAGTAACATGGTATCCCTTACCATTGTAATTATCAAGACAAGCCATATTGGCTTGTTGAGGAATAGGAGCACAAATGATGTCTAGGGATAAAGGACTTCCCATGTCACATGTAGGAATGCTAAACTTGGATTGAGTCAAGGATGCAAGTTGTTGTTGTAAAGAGGACACAGTTTGAGCTAAACTAATGATTGTGGAATAATTAGAGGAAATAGGAGGCATAGAAACATTAGAAACACTAGGTAAAGTGTATGGAGCAGCAGGAATGGAAGACACAACTGGAGGAACACTTGGAACCATAGTTGGAAGAGAATTGGAATAAGTAAAATGAACATTATGGTAAGAAGGTTGTGATGTAGGAAGAGACACAGGAGGAACACTCATATGAAGAGAGGGAACCATCATAGTCACCAAAGGATGAGTATAAGTAGGAATACTAGGGAAAGGAATGGAAGAAGGTTCCACACTAGTGATAGGAGGAGTGAATCCTAAAGCTTGAGCTTCTTGAGCTAAAGGTTTAACATTTGAATGCACAAGATGAGTGGTACTACACATGAGATTAACACCTTGATCACTATCATGAAGGACTTTCTTAAGAGCCTCTATAGCTTGAATAAAATATTGATTATGGTTTTCTTGAATAAGCCAATTACCCATTTTATCAAGTTCGGTTGAAATTTTTTGGACTTGTTCAGGAGGAACTCTTAAAGCATCATCCTCATCATGAGATGAATGAGAAGCATTTTTCTCCATAGTAGGATTGGAATCATGAATAATCAAATTGTCATCCGAGATCCTAAGGAAAGGAGAGGAAGACTCAGATCAAAGGTACCCATAAGTCTACGACTTCTTATAACCGAAATATTATAAGTAGGACTAGAGGTAGGAAAGCTCATATACCAATGCAATGCAAATAAACTAAACTAGGAAAACACAAAGCATGAATAAATGAATATTTTTGTATTTTTATTTTATATGAGATGCAAACACATAAAATAAATCTAATACATGCAAGATCTAACACCATAAAAGAAAGAGTTGTCTATCGTGGGTTCACGAAAATGTATGATATAAAATAGTGTAGTGTTCACCAAGATGTAAGATATGATGTGAAAATGTGTGTATGGAAATATGTGGGGGAATGTAAGATCTACTTGTTAATCCAAATTCCCAAAGGAAAGATCCAAATTGATTAACCACAAGGAGGTGATTAATGCACAAACGAATCAATCTATGGAGAATATGAAGAAAGGAGAAAACCTTATATTCCATTATAGAAAGTATGTATTGAAATCTTGATTGAATTGAAGATAAATACTAACCTAAAAATATGATAGATCTAGAAAATGTTGTTTTCTGGTGCCTGTGTTCAATTTCAAGAATTTCTGCAATCAGATATGACCGGGAAATGCAGAAACAAACAAAACCTAGAAACCTTTTACTTTTCTGAGCAAGGTCAACCTTGACCCAAGACAGGGGTAAGATCTTACCCCGGGGCATAATCTTGTTAGGAATGAATGCTGGATGTTGGTAGTCATTCTGTAGCAGTTGTTGTTGCATTCATGACTATGATTGTCATTGATGTCAACACAGTGATCTTCTGGAGACTAGCAGAGAAGCTGTTTTGATTAGCGCACGTGGGATATTACAGTTGGAGCTATGCGATGTTGAGGTTATACTCTTTGATATGTTATTTATCTATGGTTAAGAGCGCAAACAATAATTCATTGATTCATGGAAGTTATGAGCATTTTGGTAAAAGCAGTATTCAGGCAGTGTTCCTGAGTAGTAGTTTGTGGAAATCGGATGATATCTCCTAATTGGGATGGAATTTGGTTTTGCGCAGTTAAAGGGAAGTTTGAGACACATTGATGATGATGTGGTTCATAGTGAAAACTTTGAGGTCGCACGAGTGAAGAGTTATTGCATTTGGAAGCTGACAGTTTTGTGTAATTCTGATGTAGCGTATGAAACTTTTATTTTGTAATTATGTGCCGACTCATTTGTAATTATTTGAGTGTGGTATAAAGGAAGGAATGATTTTCCTTATTGTATGTAGTAGTTGAGAAATATGAAATAAGTGTGAGCATGGTTTGGTTGCATGCGAATGTAAGCATGAAGTGAAGAAAAGAGCCTAAGAGATTATGAAAGCGAAATTGTGAAGGAAGACATGCGAAGTTCAGAGATCTGGAATTGAGATCTGATGTAGCAGTGAGTGTAGTTTGGCATAGTAAGGAGGTAACATATTTCATATTATTCTACTGAATAATATCAAGGTTATTTGGACAGTGTGTTCAGTGATCTTACCCTGAAGCTGTTTGGGCAGTGGGTCCTTCTGTCTTCCATAACTCTTAACAGGGTTAGAATCTTTTAGCAGGGATTCAAAATCTCCTAATAGGGATTTATATGTATTGAATGTATTTCATAAGACTCCTAACAGAGTCCATCCTCTCACAAGGAATATTCATATTAGTGCATATTTTGTGGGCATCATTCCCACCGAGGTTTACTCTTTGATCAAGAGGTTCCCTAGTCAACATATCTTGTGTTATTGTGTCATTGTGTATGAATATCTTTGTATGGTTAGTAATTGCATTACTTACATGGTTAAATGCTGTTGAAGATGATAAAAGTTGTAATTATCTGATAACTGATTCACCCCCCCCCCCTCTCAGTTATCTTGGTGGACTTTACTTTCTAACAATTGGTATCAAAGCGGTAGGTCCTTGAAAGGAAAGTTTAACAGCTTAAGGAGATCCATGGAGAATTTCAGGAAAGAAAGCCCTAAGTTTGATGGAGTAAATTTTGATAGCTGGAAGGAAAAGATGAAGACACATCTATTGTGTTTAAGACCAAGCTATTGGTTGATTACAAAGAATGAAAGGACTATAATTGAAGAAGACAGTCTTGAAACAAGTTCTAAAGATGAGGTAGATTTATTCATGTGTAACATACTTGCAAGAGAAGCACTCTTGACAGCACTTTCAGAGAATGAATACAGTTAGGTAAAATGTTTTAAGAAATCTAATAAAATTTGGAAAGCTTTACACTCTACTTTTGAAGGTGATGAACATGCAAAAAGAGCTAGATTACATAATTGGATATGTGCATTTGAAGATATTAGAATGATGGAAGATGAATCTGTTAGAAGCTATATTGGTAGAATGTCAGAAATTATTGCAGGAATAAAATCTTGTGGAGGATCAAAGACAGAGAATGAAGTGATATGGAAAATTCTGAGGACATTGACTCCTATATTTAAGCAGACAACACAAATGATTGAACAAGTCATACCTTGTACTACAAACTTTACAAGAGAGACTCTTCTTGGAAGATTGGAAGCAGTAGAGATGAACCTGAGGTTATAAGGAGACTTACCTAGAATGGAGACAACATTCAGTGCTCTTAGTATTCATCCTACTTTGTCAAGAAGTACCAGTGTGAGTGGAGATTATGCCAGCAACAATAGATCTAGAAATGAAGAAGATAAGAAGATTGAAGAAGGTATTGCCTTGCTTGTGAAAAGAGAACTAGACGGTAAGAAAAATTTTAAATGTTGGACTTGTCAAGAATATGGTCATTTTGCATCTAAATGTCCTAAGAGAGTTAAGAAGTACATAAATAATTTCAAGCCTAGAAGATCTAAGGAATGTTATTATGTTAATGATGAAGATCTTGAAGCTAGTATAGAAAGAACTTTGAGTGAAAGTGATACTGAGAATAATGATGAAATATGATTTGTAGCAATTAAAGAAGAAAATTATGAATCTGATGTTAAAGAAGAAAAAACATTAGTTTCCCAAGTTGAAAAGAAAGATGATTGGATTATAGACAGTGGTTGTTCACATCATATGACTAGAGATGTGAAGAAGCTCATAAAGTTTAACAATTATGATGGAGGAGTTGTTAGAGTTGGTAACAATGCACCTTGTTTGATTAAAGGTATAGGATTTATTACTCTTGATGGAAAGACTAATACTGATGATGTTTACTTTGTTGATGGATTGAAACATAATCTTTTGAGTGTTGGACAGTTAGTGGATAAGGGATATCAAGTTTGGTTTATTGAGAAAACTTGTGTGATAAAGGATAAAGATGGAAATCTAATTGGAACTGGATCTAGAACCAGAGGTAATGTATTTTAGTTGAGATTTGATAGAGGTGGAGAATTTACTTCTAGAGAGCTTAACACTTTTTGTGAAGTGAATGGTATTAAGAGACAGTTTTCAACCCCTAGAACACCTGAACAAAATGGTATTGCAAAAAGAAGAAATAGGTTAGTAACTGAAGCAACAAGAGCTATGTTATTTGAGAATAACTTGGCAAAGACATTTTGGAGAGAAGCAGTGAATACAACAGTATATACAATGAACATAGTACAAATCAGAGCAGATACAGATAAGACACCTTATGAATTATGGTTTGGACATGCACCCTCAGTTAAGTATTTTAGAATTTTTGGAAGCAAATGTTATATAAAGAGAGATGATGATATTGGAAAGTTTGATCATAGAAGTGATGAAGGTATTTTTATTGGATATTCTTTGAAGAGAAAATCATATAGATGTTACAATAAGAGAACTAAAACTATTGTTGAGAGCGGAAATGTTAAAGTTGATGAGAAGTTTAAAATTCAGGAAAGAATGCTTGATTATGAATCTAATGAAGAAGCTAATCCTCAGCCTAACATTCAAACTACTGAATTATTCTATGAGACTAACAGTGAATTGTTGAATGAGAATCATACTGCAGAAGAAACCAGAGAAGAATCTAGAGAAGAATCTACAGTTGAAGCAAGATCTATGACTATGACACTGAACAAGTATCTATCTAGACATCATCCTATTGAACAAGTTATTGGAAGTTTGGACAGAGGAGTTATGACTAGAAATAAGGTACATTTATGTTTGATTTCTCAAATTGAACCTAAATCTACTAATGAAGCTTGTGAAGATGAACATTGGATTAATGCTATGAAAGAAGAACTAGATCAAATTGAAAAGAACAAGACATGGGAATTGGTTCCTAGACCTAAAGACAAGAATGTGATTAGAATTAAATGGGTATTCAGAAACAAGATGAATGAACAAGGAGAAGTAGTAAGAAACAAAGCAAGATTAGTATGTAAAGGATACTTGCAGCAAGAAGGAATTGACTATGAAGAAACCTTTGCACCAGTAGCAAGACTTGAAGTAGTAAGAATGTTTTTGGCTTATGCAGCTTTTAAGAAATTCAAAGTTTATCAGATGGATGTGAAGTCCGCATTTCTGAATGGTGAATTGGAAGAAGAAGTCTACATTGAGCAGCCTGAAGGTTTTCCTTTGACTCAAGAAGGAGATATGGTATGTAAACTAAAGAAAGCATTATATGGACTAAAGAAAGCACCTAAAACTTGGTATGCTAGATTGGATAAGTATTTGTTGAAATTGGGATTTACTAAAGGAACAACATATAGTAATCTATACACAAAAGAAATTGAAAATGGAATGTTAGTTATAGTTATTTTTGTTGATGACATTATCTTTGGAGGAGAAGATGAAGCTAGTGACAAATTTGCTGATGAAATGAAGACAGAATTTGAAATGAGCATGATTGGTGAGATGAAATACTTTTTGGGATTATAGATAACATAGAACAATGATGGTATCTTTGTTAGCCAGACAAAGTACTTGAATGATTTTCTGAAAAGATTTGGAATGGAAAATTGTAAACCAGTTGGAACACTTATGGTTACAGGACACAAACTATCGAGCAAAGATGAAACACCAGCAGTTGAGCAAAAGAAATACAGATCCATGATTGGAGGATTGCAGTACTTAACACACACTAGACTAGATATACAACATTTAGTTGGAATGGTTACAAGATTTCAAGCTAAACCTAGAGAATCACATTATGTAGCAGTAAAGAGAATATTGAGATATTTAAGAGGCACAATGGACTATGGATTGTGGTATGAAAAATATGATGATTTCACCCTATATGCATATACAGATGCTGATTGGGGAGGTAGTGTTGATGATAAGAAAAGCACCAGTGGTGGAGCCTTTTTTCTTGGAGGAAGATTGGTCTCCTGGTTGAGCAAGAAGCAGAATTGTATTTCACAGAGTACAACAGAAGCAGAATATGTAGCAGCAGCAAACAATTGTAACCAGATAATTTGGATGAAGCAGATGCTAAAGGATATTGGAATTAAGTTTGTTGAGCCTGTTGTCATACATTGTGACAACACCAGCACAGTCAATATGTCTAAGAATCCTATATTGCATTCTAAAACTAAGCATATAGAGATCAAGTATCATGTTGTAAGAGAGAAAGTTGCTAAGAAAGAAGTCAGACTAGAGTACATAAGCACAAAGGAATAGATAGCAGACATATTTACAAATCCTTTGCCTAAGGATACATTTGAGTATTTGAGAGGTATGCTTGGGGTTATGCCCCAGCCTACTTTTGAGTAATGATGTAGTTGATTGCATCCGTCCAGTTGTATATGAGCCCTATCTTTTTCTGGATTGGATGTTGGTACTTCCTCTATGGGGGAGTATGTGTATCTGAGCTGAGTCATGAGGACTCTTGTGAATGTATTTTTTGAAACAATGTCTTTTGACATTGAGTTGTTGTTGACATAGTGATGAAATTTTTGTCATTGATGTTAATGGGGGAGAAGTGTACATGAAAAACCCTGTGTACCATCTGTTGGAGAGAACTTAATAGGATAATGAAGCAAGATTTGTTTGATGAAGAAGATTTGAAGAACTTTCAGAGTATCAGTGCAACAATATTGGATTTTTGGAACATTGGATGTTTTTCATCTATGTTGCCATCAATGCCAATGGGGGAGATTGTTAGGAATGAATGCTGGATGTTGGCAGTCATTCTATAGCAGTTGTTGTTGCATTCATGACTATGATTGTCATTGATGTCAACACAGTGATCTTCTGGAGACTAGCAGAGAAGCAACCAATGTTTTGATTAGCGCACGTGGGATATTGCAGTTGGAGCTATGTGATGTTGAGGTTATACTCTTTGATATGTTATTTATCTATGGTTAAGAGCACAGACTGTAATTCATTGATTCATGGAAGTTATGAGCATTTTGGTAAAAGCAATATTCAGGTAGTGTTCCTGAGTAGCGGTTTGTGGAAATCAGATGATATCTCCTAATCGGGATGGAATCTAGTTTTGCGCAGTTAAAGGGAAGTTTGAGACACATTGATGATGACGTGGTTCACAACGCAAACTTCAAGGTCGCATGAGTGAAGAATTATTGCATTTGGAAGCTGACAGTTTTGTGTAATTTTGATGTAGCGTATGAAACTTTTATTTTGTAATTATGTGTCGACTCATTTGTAATTATTTGAGTGTGGTATAAAGGAATGAATGTTTTTCCTTATTGTATGTAGTAGTTGAGAAATATGAAAGAAGTGTGAGCATGGTTTGGTTGCATGCGAATGTAAGCATGAAGTGAAGAAAAGAGCCTAAGAGATTGTGAAAGCGAAATTGTGAAGGAAGACATGCGAAGTTCAGAGATCTGGAATTGAGATCTGATGTAGCAGTGAGTGCGGTTTGGCACAGTAAGGAGGTAACATATTTCATATTATTTTTCTGAATAATATCAAGGTTATTTGGACAATGTGTTCAATGATCTTACCCTGAAGTTGTTTGGGTAGTGGGTCCTTCTGTCTTCCATAACTCTTAACAGGGTTAGAATCTTTTAACAGGGATTCAAAATCTCCTAACATGGATTTATATGTACTAAATGTATTTCATAAGACTCCTAACAGAGTCCATCCTCTCACAAGGAATATTCATATTAGTGCATCTTTTGTGGGCATCATTCCCACTAGGGTTTACTCTTTGATCAAGAGGTTCCCTAGTCAACATATCTTGTGTTATTGTGTCATTGTGTATGAATATCTTTGTATGGTTAGTAATTGCATTACTTACATGGTTAAATGCTGTTGAAGATGATAAAAGTTATAATTATCTAATAACTGATTCACCCCCCCTCTTAGTTATCTTGGTGGACTTTACTTTCTAACAAATATCACCCCTAAAAGTTGACCTTGACCTGCACTGCTCCGACGAAAATTCTATTCGCAGATCTTGAAAGTTCACCAAAAAGGGTATTCAGATTTGAACTGCGATTAGCTGTCCCGCACCTGTACCTACAAGAAAAATGGTTTTGTTTGTTGGATGAGGGGTTTGCCTTAGTCAAACCCCAATTTTGGAATTAACCTTGAAATATAATTGAAATTGCAGCAATAAACAAAGTAAATGGAATAATTCACCTTGCTTATATTGAAGTCCTCGTGGAGGATTCAAATCCTTGAATCCACAAGTATGTATGTACCAAATGAATGTAGAATTGTATGTAGGATGTCTCAAATCAATTGCACTAGATCTTCAACACCAATCTTGAATGGATCTTGGAATAGGAAGAAGCTTGAATGGAAATGGATGCAGAAATCTTCAACAAGAGGGGTCCAAAGAGATTGAATCCTTCAATGACTATCAATGGATCTCCTTGATGAATTAGATCTTGAATGCTTGAATGCTTGAATGCTTGAGGATGAATGAATGCTTGAATTCTTTCCTTCTCCTTCTTGCTTGATTGATGATTACTTGATCACTTGATTTCACTTGCTTGAATTCTATGGATGGTGGATGTAAAAATAAGAGAGGAAGGCTTCCTTTTATACCAGTCTAGGGCACAAACTTCTAGAGAGGCCAACATAGGAGAATTAAATTCCAATTAAGCCTTAACCCCTATAAATGGACCTAGATTAAATATAATTTAAGATTTTACCATTCCAAAATCTGAAACAACTGACCCAGAAGCGGGAAATAAAACTTTCTGAAGCTCGACATCTGGAAACTTCCAGGATTTGAAATTTGGACCCAGGGTTAGGGTCGAGATCGACTTTGACCTAGGTCAGGGTTGAGGTTGACCATGACCTAGCTTAGGGTCAAGGTTGACTTTGACCTAGGTCAGGGTTGAGGTCGACCTTGACCCAGAAGGTCGACCTTGAACCTGAGGTCAAGAATCTCAAATCCTTAGGAGAAGGTGCCAGAAAAAGGCTAGAAAAAGGTGAGGAGAGAAGTAGAATAGGGGGAAAAAGCCAGATCCCATCAAATACCCACTCAAGGTGCTTGACATGACCCTAGACCACTTACTCGAAGGGCTAAACCGGTCCTAAATGGAAGTGGTTCCATTTTCTAACGATACATTTAGCCCTCACTTTAGCAAGAGTGTGGACTCAATGCAAACTCTTGGTAAAGGAGATCACAATGAAAAATATAATCTTATTGAAATCAAAGGGACAAAGGAATCCTCAAGCCCCCAGGGACTCAAGTCTTCATCAACTTCAAGATTAAAATAAGAGAGACATCTCTTGAAAAGAGAGAGAAGAGGGTGTGATTATCTCGCCCAATGAGAACTTATGTCCCATTGTGAACCACACAAGGAAACAATGCAATTGAAAAGATGGAATTGAACCGCCTAGTGAATGTGGCTACTCACTAGTCAACCAATCAAAGATTCACCCTTAGGAATATTCTATTCCACAAGAGCAAATCCGAAAGCAAAATAGATCCAGTCTTAAGGACACCTCCGACCTTAAGGGATCCAAATTTTGAAACTGGAGGGATCAAGAGATCCTATAAGATAAAAATCCATGCTTTAAGGATTAGTCACTAATCCATAAAGGGAAAAAAAAGGTGCCTTAAAAAGTATATGTATTGAAAGTGCATGTGTGCAACAGGTGAGCAGAGCGTATGCCCCCACATTAAAGTCATTGCTAAGACTTTTAATAGGAGCAATGGCTTTAACAGAAATATAAACAACTCCACTTATTACGTTTCCACTATGAAATGCCCCCAAGCGAAGAAAAATCAAGGGAAATACCACATAAACATACAAAGAACACAGAAGAGATCTACCTACCATGGGGTAAGTATGATCATAAGATAATATATATGATATTATTGCAAATGAATTGACATCATTCCCCAAAGAAAGTAGAACTAAAATCACAATGGAGGAAAGAACACATAAGAGTTACGAAGAAAAGTCTTTTTGGACCACAACATGGAGACCAAAAAGATTCAGTACTACCAAGTCGTAAATCCAAGCAGACTGCACAAGGAAACATTTACTAACAATAGCACAAGTACAACATAACATGAAACAACATATAGAAGAATAGAGATACATATAGAGGAGATGTATAACAGATTAGATTCCTTTATCACCTTGCACCAAAAAAGTAACAAGGGTCGTATAAAAGAATCTAACAAACATTTAGCAAACACATTACGGGAGAAACACAGTACGACAAGCAAACACATGAAAAGCTACCATGAAGGACAAGCTGATCAAGCATGCCGCCTACTCTCCCCATCTCATTCTATATCATTTTGGGAAGGTGGGATACTCGCAAGAGGGACTATATCCAACATAGTAGGAATGATAGCCAGTTCCAAACAAGGATCCTCTTGAGAATCATAATGTTCGATACTAGGTGTAATTATCAATTGAGATGAAAGCATATTTGGCAAATCAATGTCAATGTCACTAGTTTCATATTCATCATTAACATCATTAGTATCATCAAAAGTATCTTCTTCATCTAGATTAATCAAAATAGGTTCTAAGATACAAATAGAATCATCATAATCATGCATCTTAACATCATTATTAGTATGAACTTCTTCTAAGACATCATGCATAGATTGATCAAAAGAAGGTAAAGAACTTTGAATAACAGAGGCACGAGCCTTAGCTTGAGCGTGACACTTCTTACGACGTTCATTAGCAAATCAGTTACATTTTGTCTTATTTAAAATATGCTGAGAACTAGGAGGGACAACTATTGGTTCCTTCACAGGTTTTATAGGTGGATCAGTAGAGTTTTCAGTAGACTGAAAAGCAACACTAGGAGCTTGATTAATAGAACTAGAAGCCATAGATAAAGAAGGTATGGAAGGCATGGGAAAAAGACCATGGTTAAGATCCATCTAAGGCATACTTAACTCAAGAATCTTGCGATGATGATAGGCCCGATATGAGTGAAAGAGGTTATCAGGTCGAGAAGGACATGAATTAGGTAATGAAGGCCAAAAGAAGTCAAGTGTAGCACAATCCATGGGCCTAGAAGGTTGATATAAACTATGATTAATCATCTTCACTTCTTAATCATGAATGAATTTAAGACACTTATGGATAGGAGAGGTAATGACATGCATGGCATTCAATCAAGGCAAACCAAGCTTAACTTGAAATTGATCAAAAGTAGGAAAAACAAAAAAGGTAGTGTCCACAATTTTACCACCACACGTAGGTATCTGAGAAATCCTAGCATAAATGCAAAGGGGACCATCAGGACCTTTAATAGTCTTAGAATCATCAAAGGTAATCAAGAGTTCCCTAGGTCTTTTATTCTTAGGTTGTTTTTGAGGTTTGGTTGAGGTTTTAGTTTAAGTTGAGGTGGAACTTGAGGTTGAGTTTGAGGTTGAGGCAGGGGTGGAGATACAAATTGAGACAAAACAACATGCTCCACATGTTAAAAATGTGATTAATATCATCCATCTTTGAATCATAAACAATATCCCCAGAATATGGTTGAGCAATGGTATTAGTATCATGTGTAGGAAAAGGATCTGTATAGATTTGAAGGTTTTGATTAGGAGGAGAGATAGATTTGTTCCCACTACCATCAAAATTATCAATAGATAAAGCATTAGAATCGATTAAGTCTTGGACCTTATGCTTTAAATAATAACACTTCTCAGTATCATGGCCATTATGACGATGGTATTGACAAAAGGCTTTGGGATCAAAGGATTTGGATGCCAGTGTAGCAGGTAAAAGAGGTCGAATAGGAGGTAAAGTAATCATATTAGTAGTTAACAACCATTTTATAATAGAATGTAAATATTCAGAGAGAGGAGTAAACATACGATTCAAACAAAAAGAAGTGGATGCATAAGTAGCATTGTGGGATGCAACAACAACTTGATCAGCAACTGTATTCGCTTGTTTATTTATCTTGACATAGTTGTTGAGTTTTTGAAATTTGTTTGGATTAGGAGAAGCATCACTCTTATCAACTGGAATAGGAACCATTGGAGTGTTTCTCTCAAATTGACTCACTTGTAATTGATAAAGATGAAGCACTACACAAAGTTGTTGAAAAGAGGTAAATTTAGTAAGCAGAATCTTATCTCTAATATCCTTTTGCAGATTTGAAATAAACATACATTGAATATCCATATCAGGAACATGATAAGAAATCTAAGCATGCAAATGCTTAAATCTACCAATGAATTTAGTCAATTTTTCCTTAGTGTTTTGTTTACAATGCATCAAATCAGTTAAGGACACTTGCAGACCAATGTTATTTTGTAAAATCAATGGCAAGTTTTTGAAAGGAATCAATAGAATAAGGAGGAAAGGAACAATACCATTGTAAGGCCTTGTCACAAAAAGTTCTAGCAAATAACCTGGCTAAAATCCTATGGTCATGAGCATAGTCACTACAAAGGATTTGAAATATTTCAACATGAGTAACATGGTCTCCCTTACCATTGTAATTCTCAAGACAAGGCATATCGGCTTGCTAAGGAATAGGAGCACAAATGATGTCTAGGGATAAAGGACTTCCCATGTCACATGTAGGAATGCTAAACTTGGATTGAGTCAAGGATGCAAGTTGTTGTTGTAAAGAGGACATAGTTTGAGCTAAACTAATGATTGTGGAATCATTAGAGGAAATAGGAGGCATAGAAACATTAGAAACACTGGGTAAAGTGTATGGAGCAATAGGAATGAAAGACACAACTGGAAGAACACTTGGAACCATAGTTGGAAGAGAATTGGAATAAGTAAAATGAACATTATGGTAAGAAGGTTGTGATGTAGGAAGAGACACGGGAGGAACACTCATATGAAGAGAGGGAACCGTCATAGTCACCAAAGGATGAGTATAAGTAGGAATACTAGGGAAAGGAATGGAAGAAGGTTCCACACTAGTGATAGGAGGAGTGAATCCTAAATCTTGAGCTTCTTGAGCTAAAGGTTTAACATTTGAATGCATGAGATGAGTGCTACCACACATGAGATTAACACCTTGATCACTATCACGAAGGAATTTCTTAAGAACCTCTATAGCTTGAATAGAATCTTGATTATGGTTTTCTTGAATAAGCCAATTACCCATTTTATCAAGTTCGGTTGAAAGTTTTTGGACTTGTTCAGGAGGAACTCTTAAAGCATCATCCTCATCATGAGATGAATGAGAAGCATTTTTCTCCATAGTAGGATTGGAATCATGAATAATCAAATTGTCATCTGGGATCCTAAGGAAAGGAGAGGAAGACTCAGATCAAAGGTACCCATAAGTCTACGACTTCTTATAACCGGAATATTATAAGTAGGACTAGAGGTAGTAAAGCTCATATACCAATGCAATGCAAATAAACTAAACTAGGAAAACACAAAGCATGAATAAATGAATATTTTTGTATTTTTATTTTATACGAGATGCAAACACATAAAATAAATCTAATACATGCAAGATCTAACACCATAAAAGAAAGAGTTGTCTATCGTGGGTTCACGAAAATGTATGATATAAAATAGTGTAGTGTTCACCAAGATGTAAGATATGATGTGAAAATATGTGTGTATGGAAATGTGTGGGGGAATGTAAGATCTACTTGTTAATCCAAATTCCCAAAGGAAAGATCCAAATTGATTAACCACAAGGAGGTGATTAATGCACAAATGAATCAATCTATGGAGAATATGAAGAAAGGAGAAAACCTTATATTCCATTATAGAAAGTATGCATTGAAATCTTGATTGAATTGAAGATAAATACTAACCTAAAAATATGGCAGATCTGGAAAATGTTGTTTTTTGGTGCCTGTGTTCAGTTTCAGGAATTTTTGCAATCAGATCTGGCCGGGAAATGCAAAAACAGACAAAACCTAGAAACCTTTTACTTTTTTGAGCAAGGTTGACCTTGACCCAAGACAGGGGTAAGATCTTACCCTGGGGCATAATCTTACCCCTAAAAGTTGACCTTGACATGTACTACTCCAACGAAAATTCTGTTTGCGTATCCTGAAAGTTTTTCAGAAAGGGTATATTCAGATCTGAATTGCGATTCGCTGTCCCGCACCTGTACCTACAAGAAAAATGGTTTTGTTTGTTGGATGAGGGTTTTGCCTTGGTCAAACCCTAGTTTTGGAATTAACCTTGAAATATGATTGAAATTGCAGCACTAAACAAAGTAAATGGAATAATTCACCTTGCTTATATTGAAGTCCTCGTGGAGGATTTGAATCCTTGAATCCACAAGTATGGATGTACCAAATGAATATAGAATTGTATGTAGGATGTCTCAAATCAATTGCACTAGATCCTCAACACCAATCTTGAATGGATCTTGGAATAGGAAGAAGCTTGAATGGAAATGGATGGAGAAATCTTCAACAAGAGGGCTCCAAAGAAATTGAATCCTTCAATGGCTATTAATGGATCTCCTTGATGAATTGGATCTTGAAGCTTGAATTCTTGAGGATGAATGAATGCTTGAATGCTTTCCTTCTCCTTCTTTCTTGCTTGATGATTACTAAATCACTTGATTTCACTTGCTTGAATTCTATGGATGGTGGATGTGAAAATGAGAGAGGAATGCTTCCTTTTATACTAGTCTAGGACACAAACTTCTAGAGAGGCCGACATAGGAGAATTAAATTCAAATTAAGCCTTAACCACTAGAGATGGACCTAGATTAATTATAATTTAAGAGTTTACCATTCTAAAATCTGAAACAGTCGACTTGGAAGCGGGAAATAAAACTTTCTGAAGCCCGACATTCGGAAACTTTCAGGATTTGAAATTTGGACCCAGGGTCAAGGTCGAGGTTGACTTTAACCTAGGTCAAGGTTAAGGTCGACCTTGACCCAAAAGGTCGAACTTGACCCCGAGGTCAAGAATCTCAGATCCTCAGGATAAGGTGCTAGGAAAAGGCTGGAAAAAGGTGAGAGAAGCAGAATAGGGGGAAAAAGCTAGATCCAGTCAAAGAACCCACTCAAGGCACTTGACATGACCCCAGACCACTTACTCGGAGGGCTAAACTGGTCCTAAATGGAAGTGCTTCCATTTTCTAATGATACACAAAGATTTTATTAGTTTTATGTATTTTTCTTTATTTGCAGATACAATTAGGTGTTTTACTAATGATCATTAGCCGTAATGTGATTATCAAATACAAGTTTTACTGGTTAGAACGAACTAAAATGAGAGAAAAAATATTTTCTAGCGGAGACGCCTGTCTTTAGGTGGAGATGCCTATCTATAGGCAGAGACGCCCGTGTGCGGAGACGCCTGTTTCCTGGCGAAGACACCTCTGGTCGAGCGGAGATGCCTATTTGGAAAATTCACGGGAAACCTTCACAAGATCAAGAAGAATAGTTATAAAATGGGATTCTGGGTCCCACCAGGCATGCCAAAATGTATTGCATAAAAATGGAATAAAAGAATAAACTTAAATAAACTAAGCTTATCCTAACATATTCATGCGAACCTCAAAACATGGAAGTAAAAATGCATATATGAAGAAATGAAGTAAGAAACAAGATTAAACTACTCAACATAAATGCAAACCTCCAAAATGACTAAGTGTTGATGATTTTGGTTGTTGAGGGTATGTGGTTGCTCACAAATCCTGCAGCATGACAATGTGTAAAAAAGGCTTGTTGAATGAGGAGAAAAGCTCTCAATTTATAGGAATTTGAGGGAAATGGACGGTTTGGATTCAAAGTTGGATGAAGGGCTAGGATTCTTTAGGATCAATGAGGTGGCCATGAGGTGGAGGCCAAGTAGATGCCATGTGGATTAGGGTTTGACCATTCAAAGGGGGAAAGATTCTCACACATGTGTGAGAAACTTTTGAAAGTGACATGTCCATGACAAATTGTAAGAGGGTGTAAGAGGACTAAAGTTGGGAGCCATGTGCTCAAATATAATTAAGTATAATATTTAATTCCAAGTGGGTTAAAAGGGGATTAATTAAATAAACAAGATCATTTACTTAATTAAATGGAGGATTAGGATGAGGGGAAATGAGATAGGATAAAATTAAATAAATGTAAATTTATTTAATCAAAGATAGGATAAAAGGCTAAAATTAAATAAATATAAATTTATTTAATCAAGGATAAGAGATAAATATGAGTGTAATTAAATAAATATAAATTTATTTAATTAAGGTAGAATAAGGATAAAATTAAATAAATAATAAATACCTATTTAATTGGCTAGGATAAGGGTAATTATTAGGATAATTTTAGGTGTCTACAAGTATACTAAATGTATCCAAATGTAATAACCAATATCCAAATGTAGTTCTCTCATAGAACACACATAATTCATCTAGTATCCATAGACAAGTCTTATCCATAAGCATAAGAGTAATCACATAAGTCTCACCACATAAGAGTAACCAAATTTGTCCAACATATGACCAGCCGGTGCAATGTGATCACATCAAGATGCAATATAGTTCCCTCTATAAATAAATGTATTCACACATATATATGATCAATAGCAAAGAATATATAAAGGACAACATATATCCATATAAAGTATTCTCCCATGCATACAACAACATTATCTCTAAGTATCATAATGTATGTTCCCACACATAAATAAAATATGCCGATTGTAAAATGTAACATACACAACATATGCCAATGTAAGTATGTTCCAACACTCATTAACCAATAATGTATGCACCCATGCATCAATAAAGAAAATAGTTAATCAATTATACTAACAATCAGCTGTGTATGTTCCCATAACAACGTAAGGTATAACATGTGTCATAACAGAAATATGCCAATGTAACTATTCATAATATAATGTATGCTCCTCATGCATATCAAAAGTATAATTGATGCAAGATATGTTGCTAATCAGTTGTGTATGATCCCATACATAAGTAAGACATATGCTAAGGTAAAGTATGCATCCATCCATACAAAATAGAAATATGTCAATGCAAAGTATGCTTCCATAGCAAGTAATCAACATGACATAAGGAAGGAGTTCATAACACAAAATTAAGTGAGACCATGATTGAACTCCCTCTTAAACCACATACCCATAATTAAGTCATACCAAGGTATATGTTACTCAAGGTGATCTACTCCTTCTGGATAATCTCATCTTCTCCCTCTAACAAGATCAAAACTCGCTCTTAAGGTATGCTTCTTGGTAGCTTGAATCTAACCAATAATGGAAGGGCAATTTGAAAATATGCCTTAAGAGAAGATAATATGCACTAGGAGGTCAATCGATTAATTGGAACAACCAATAAATAGAAGACAACCAATGCAAATAAAAAAATCCTCATAATAAGAAGTAAAGTCAAATTACTATTTCCAGGCCAAATGCTGGTTGCCATTCTTAGCTTTGAAATAGTTAGTTTGTATTCCTAGATCTGAAAATTGATCTTTGTCTCTACCTAGGCTCTGATACCATGTTGATATTTTTAGATTTATGCAAGGAAAATGCAAACTATAGAGGTCTTCCAAACACTAAGCACGAGATATAAAATAGTCTACGAGACTCTCTTCTATATTGTCTTTGATATTCTCTTCTTGCCTCCTCTGATTCAAAGTTCAACCTTGGTCTCACCATAGCTACTTTGAAAGAATGTAAAATTAGTTACATAAACAAAATTTATATGTTCAATATGTAACAACATTGTGATGGAATATGGATGAAGTGACTGAGAGGGGGGGGGGGGGGGGGGGGTGAATCAGTCAACCATAAAAACACTTCACAATTAATTCTTTGCAGATCCCTTAGGATATCTTAACACTGTTATCTGTTTTAGCACTTGGTAAATAGATTGCAGTAACTTTGAAGATGCAGAAAGTATTATCAATATTATCTTTAGATATTCATCAGCACATGTATATGATTGAGAAAGCAATTAAGAACACAAGAGACACAAGATTTAACGTGGAAACCCAATATGGGAAAAACCACCAATGTATCTAGATACTGATTTTCACTTTTCTGAAGTGATGCCCAGTTAGAAGCCAACCCGGTAAAAGGTTACAAAACACACTGTTAGGTGTGACCTTGTTAGAGGATTTAAAACACCCTGCAAGGAGTGGCCTGGTAAGAGGTCTTGAAAACAATTCAATGGAATTGTCACCTTGTTAGAGGATTTACAATATGGTTGTTAAACCAACTCGGTTAAGAGATTTAGAATTCACTGTTACAATGATAAGAAGGTAACAATGAAAAAGTGACCTGTATAATAATGCAACTGTCTTGCTGATTACAGATCTCTGTTCTGCATAATTCTGATCCTTTCTGATCGAATAAATCTCTGCTGCTCCTCAAGGATATCTGAACATCCTTCACAAATTCGCATATACCTTTCCTTCTTTTCTTCTGTTGATTTTCTGCTGTGTCTCTTTATTTTTCACATTTGACCTTTTATTTATATGATTTGGGATTTGTCAAATCGACATTATAACAGTATAATAGTCGGCTGAATTAAGCAAACTCTATTTGCAAAAATCCTTCAAGGGCCGACAGTGCTCGGTGACCATAACTTTCTATAATCTTTCGGTGACCGAGGGAACTCGGTAAACACCGACAATCCTTTACCTTTTGATAACCGACTGAACTTGGTAAACACTAACTTTTCTTTGATGACCGAGTGAACTCGGTAAATACTAACTTTTCTTCGATGACCGAGTGAACTCGGTAAACACTAACTTTTCTTCGATGACCGAGTGAACTCGGTAAACACTAACTTTTCTTCGACAACCGAGTGAACTCGGTAAACACTAACTTTTCTTCGATGACCGAGTGAACTCGGTAAACACTAACTTTTCTTCGATAACCGAGTGGACTCGGTACGCACTAAATATTCCTGTCTGGCAGACCGACTGAGCTCGGTAGGAACTGATTGCTGCGGACTATGACATAGTGTGACATCAAAGACAATACATAATTGAGTAGCAATTTCCTTCAGACAATTATTTCCAACACATTGTAATGTTTAGAAAGAACGAGTGTTAGTTGTTAATAAGTATGATTTTTTACATATAGAATTGAAAGGCCATATGTTAATTTATAATACATATCAATTTAGTTTTTATAATTTTTGTATCATGTTTAAATACATATTTATACATATAGAATAAAAATTAGGAAAATAAATTACACAAGAACAACAATAAGAGTGAAGAAATGATAAGAATTATAGATACATGGAGAAAATGAGAGCCAAGATATTATAACAATATCCATTATTATTTTATAACAATAATGGATACATAATGACAATTTGAAATGGTCTAAAAGGCCATTTTGTGAAAACATGACAAAACATGATCTCTTATTTGGAATACTAAACAATGAAACCCAAAAATATGTGATCACATTTTCACAGGTACTGGATCTTAAACCAAAAAGTAATTGTGAACTCTTCAATTCCATTGTGTTGGTCTCCATCATCCTCTAATCCATTCTTTTCCTGGTCGTAAGTGGGTGCATGAATATGGTTTCAGAGTATTACTATCAGGGAAATATACTTCAAAGAACTCTTCAAGACTGAGTGGCAAAACAAACCTGTCAACAGTCACACCCGACCACCAACAATTATTGTCTAGAACTTCAACTGCAAACCCAGGTGGTACATATCCAGGCAAGCTAATCATAGGTGGAACAAGTCTGAAATAGTCTAAAAATACTTCCTCAATGAGGGGCTCTCGAGCCCATTTGTCAATTATGAAGTGATCATATCTCACATAAAATTTTGGTTTATCAATTTTTTTTACAATGCCTATAATTGTTCCTTGAAACCATGCCCCCTCGAAGCCCTCCTCATCAAAGCTAACTTCTACCTTCATTCCCATATGAATGCCCATTTGTATGCCTTATTTATGATTACAAAAAAATATTTCAATTTATAAATTAAAAGATATAATACAATCCTAATACAATTAACAAAATAAATCTAATTAAATCAAATTATCTAAATCTAATTTTAAAATCAAATTATCTAAATCAAATTTTAAAATCTAATTATCTTTATCAAAATTTTAAATCAAATTATCTAAATCAAAATTTTAAATCAAATTATCTAAATCAAATTATCTAAATCAAATTTTTAAATCAAAATATGTAAATCTAATTTTAAACATTGGGAGACCTTAAACATTAATGTAAAAAATATGACGGCATTGCCATCCATATTAAACTAAATGTAATATTTAAAACAAAGAATTAAAATATTAACAAAATCAATCTAATTAAATCAAATCATCTAAACAAAATAAAAACCATTTCAATTTATAAATTAAAAGATAAAATACAATCCCTAATACTAAACTTAATTTGTAATATATGCAAATGCTCAGTAATCTGGTGGCATGCCATCCATATTAAAACTAAATCTAATATTTAGAATAATGTATTAAAATAATAACAAAATCAATATAATTAAATCAAATTATCTAAACCTAATTTTTAAATCAAATTTTAACCATTAGGAGACCTTCAACATTAATGTAAAAAACATGTATAAAAATATGGCAACATTACCATCCATATTAAAACTAAATCTAATATAAAAAATAAAGTATTAAAATACTAACAAAATCAATCTAATTAAATCAAATTATCTAAAAAAAAAACTATTTCAATTTATAAATTAAAAGATAAAAATACAATCCCTAATACTAAACTTAATTTGTAATATATGCAAATTCTCATTAATATGGCGGCATCGTCATCCATATTTAAAATAAAGTACTAAAATAATAAGAAAATTAATATAATTTAATCAAATTATCTAAATCTATTTTTAAATCAAATTATTTAAATCAAATTATCTAAATCAAATTTTTAAATCAAATTATCTAGATCTAAGGAAGTATTTAAATGACTAATATAAAACAACTTTTATAGCCAAATCATTATTAAAAACATAAAAATTATGGTGGCATTGCCATCCATAATATAAATATTAAAAATATAAATATAAATAGTTTAACCATTTATCTAATATGGCGGTATTGCCATCCATATAAATACATTATTAAACTAATTATCAAATTCAAAAAACCAAAATATTATTTAATATGGTGCCATAGCCCTCCATATTTTATAAATTTGTTCAAACATTTCTTCATGCATTATATAAAATCAAAAAAATTAAATATTTAAAAATAGCATTTTAAAAAATTTGAATATTTGAACAATAAATCTAATATGGCGACATTGCCATCCATATAAATACATTTTGAAACTAATTATCAAATTTAATAAATTAAATAATATGGCGACATAGCTCTCAATATTTTTCATCAAACTTTCAAAATGAAATATAATAGTTGAAATTAAATGTTATATATAAACTATATAAAATGAAGTATTAAAACTAAATCTTAAAACTATATAAAATAAAGTATTAAAACTAAATCTGAAATGAAAACTAAATTTAATTTTTTTTTTTGATGAATAGTGCCTTCTCTATTAATTTAATATAAAAGTTACATATTCACAAAAAAGGGGCCGGGGGCCATAAAAATCACCCCGCATAGTTCACACAGCAAAAGCTGGAAACAACATCAACTATTCATAAAAAAAATAGGCATAAAGCCATCAAGTTACAAGAGCAGTGCCAGAAGGAGGAGGATCTTTATCATCAGAACCCCAAACATCATTGGGATTGACAGGAGGGTCGGGAATCGACCAACCATCATCTTCTGCATCTTTTTCTTTCTCTTCCACCCAGGGCGGGGAAATGGCCAGAGCCAGGTGGGGAAACTTGGAGGAGGTGGCAGGAGGCCAATCAGAGCCACAACGGGTACTAGGAGCAGCAGGAGGTGCAGACTGAGCCGGAGCTAGAGACCACCCAGAAGTATGGTGAGGTGGAGAAGTCGAGCGGCACCGCCAACCATCGTCGCCACCTCTAGGAGAGTGGTGGCGGGGAGCCTGTGGCCGTGGGGTATGGGAGCGGCGAGCCGAGGAACTGCACCCACGACGATGGCCTCTAGGAGGGGTACCTTCAGCAAAGATGGCATCAGGAGGGATTCAGACAATTGTGCAGGGATCATTACCCCAGTGATTGAGTAGCTCCTGAAGGTGAACCACCTCTAGAGCCACTTTATTAGCTTGAACCTGAATCTGCATCATAACATTATTACATATGCAAGCCTTGTTAGACAGACCAAAATTCGTATGAAGAAAGTTGTGAGAAAAAAGAACAACATTCCTATCTTTCCAAAGAGTGAACAAAATCTCCATCCTGAAAGTATGCCAAATCTGGGTAAACTTGGAAGGAAGTCTAGGAGAATCCCCTAGGACAACCATATGCCAGGAGAAAGGCTCAGGCCTAAAGGGTTTGAAAAAATCATGAATCCACTGCCAACACTATTGAGCTCTCCTACAGAACTAGAAGATGTGCAAGAAAGTCTCAGGGTGACCACAGAAGGGACACCGAGGGTCATGAACACCTAGATGTTTGAGCCTAGGTCCCACATGAAGCCCTTGGAAAAGCAAACACCAAGCAAAGAGAGCCATCTTGGGCTCTGTAATGGCAGCCCAGACGATTTGAAAGCGAGAGCTCCAGTGATAAGTGGAAGATTGAAGATGCCATCTCTGGTTAAGAATGTCCACGATAGGAAGATGGGGAGACAACCATCTGTAGTCCAGCCTTGGCTTGTAATTGCTAAAAGGAGTGGCAGGATACCATTTCCAATCCTTCCACCAGGGCCGAACAACCTGTATACCAAGCTTATGAAGCAAATTATCAGGAATTGTAGAAACCAGCAGATGAAAAGTTCGACGATCTATGCGAGCCAAACGGTACTGCACCTGCATATCCTCCCAAGAGCGGAGACTCATAGTGGCCATATAGAAGAGGTCCTTGGGAGTTCGAATGCCACGTTTGAAAAAAAGCAGAGCACTGGCCCCTTGAGTCTTAGCCTGAGGGATGCCTTGAATAGAAAATAATGGGGACCACTAGAGGTTTTGTTGATTGAAAGAAAGCCCATTGCGAAAGCCATCACCATCCCAATGCAGCCAAGGCTTAGTAGCTTCCCAGGCTTTCCAAATGCTCTTAATGATGAAAGTACCTTGAATTTGAATAGGCTCTTTCATAATGAGAAGGGTCTGTAGACCAATGCCCTTCCAAGATGGCCTGTGAACAAGGAATCCTGAAGAGATGTAGTGCAAAGGATCTTCCAGGCCTCATCACCAGTAAGAGCACGAATAATCCACTTGGCACAAAGAGCATGACCTTACTTCTGAGTTGAGAGAAGGCCAAGGCCACTAGATTCTCTAGGGAGACAACAATACTCACAAGCAACCCTATGGAACCCATGGCTGTCAGCTCCAGAAGCCTAGAGAAATTCTCTGAGGAGGCGTTCCAACTTGAGATATGAGGCTTTAGAAGGAGCCCGACAAGAGGAGTAGTAAACATGAGTAGTAGCCAGAACTTTGGAGCAAATCTGAAATTTCCCAGCAAGGGAGAGGGGCTTGCAGATCCAATATTGCAACTTTTTCTCAATCTTGGTAATCACAACATTCCATAAGTCCACAGAGGATCCATGGAAGGAAAAGGGAATGCCTAGGAAGCGGAAGACTTCCTCATGTTGGACCTATTTCCAGTCAAACTTAGCAAGCCAGGGAGGGGCTGGAAGGAAAGACTGTCTGAAACAAAGGGTCTTATGCCATTGAATAGAAGATCCAGAGGCTTGACAAAAGGTGTCCATGAATTGTAAGGCATTAGAAATATTCTCCTCATCCTCAATAAGAGTGAGAAAGGAGTCATTAGCAAAGTGACCATTAACAAGCTGAGAAGAAGACTCGGGAAGAGAAATGCCCTGAACCAAACCAGAGGAGACAAAATTGGCAAGCAAAGAACCAAAGCCTTCAGCAACAAGCACATATAACGTAGGAGCCAACAGACAACCTTTCCGGATGGATCTAAAAAGCCCAAAGGTATCAAATTGAGACCCATTGATAGTAATGCAAGCATAGGCATCACCAAAAAGCATTTCCACAGACTGCAAGAAATGAGGACCGAACCCAAGATCTTGGAGCATGGCAAGAATGAAGGGCCATTCAATGTGGTCATAAGCTTTAGCAAAGTCAATTTTGAGAAATAAAGTGGGTTTCTTAGACTGACGAGCCTATTCCATCCCTTCCCAGATAGCAATAATGTTGTCAAGAATGTACCTAGACTTAATAAAGCCAGTTTGTTCAGGGCAAACAATAAGCGGAAGGAGATGTCTAATTTTGAGAGCTAAAGCCTTAGCAATTATCTTTTAGGAGACATTCAGCAAGGTGATGGGCCTCCAATTGCAGATATCCTCAGGGTCACCAGCTTTAGGTATGAATTTGATGTTCCCTTTATTTATGATAGCACCCAAACTTTTATTATGAAAGGCCTCGAGGTAAACTTTATGCAGGTCATGACCTATAGCATCCCATAAGTGCTTGTAGAGCTCACAGGGGAAGCCATCACATCTTGGGGATTTGTCATCGACCATAGAAAAGACAACTTCTTTAAGATCATTGATGGTAAGAAGTTGCTCACAAAAGGCCCACTATTCAACCGCTACACGGTTTGGAGTAACAAAAATACAAGCCTTAAGAGCCTCCTCCCGAGCAGCAGAATTTCCCTGCGAAGCAAACACTTTTTCATAATGTTGAACAAAAGCCTGAAGAATGGTAGGAAGCTCAGTAAGGGTTCCAGGTCCTTGTTTGATCTTTTGAATACTAAGATTGGTATGCCGGGCCTTGAGAGCATGAAAAAAATCCTTAGAGGCTTTATTGCCCACCTCCAACCAGTGGAGGCGAGCTTTGATTTGAGATCCACGAGCAACATAGGTGTTTGCAATCTGCTTCTCATGTCGAAGCTGGGCAAGCTTAAGTTGAAGCTCAGTGTCAAAGGGGTTCAACGCAAGCACATCAGAAGTATTGTGAAGAGCCTTAGTGTTAGCTTCATATGCACGTTTCCTGTAGCAAGCCAATTGTCGGCCATAAATGCGAAGAAATCTCACAGTACAGTTGATGGCATTATTCCACCATTGAATCCAACCAAGGTGACTGTGGGGCTGAGGTTCTAAATTCTAGACTTGAAGAATGTGAGCAATAGTGGAAGCATGCGTCAGCACAGATGTGTTGAGGAAAAATTGAGTACAAGCAGCCCGCCTGGCAGAGGAATGCCAAGTGACGAAAAAGGAAATGGGGAAGTGATCTAACAAGGTCACATCTGTCAAAGGAGTGACAGGTAGGCCTCGATCTTCATAGAAAGAGAAAAAAGATTGAGCAGTTATCATAGCATGATCTAATCTCTTAAATATACAGTTAGAACCAGCTCTGAAATTAGACCAAGTATGCCAGACCCCACCCTGCTGGCGACGGTTAGCATTGGGATAAAAAAGGCCCAATTTATTGCGCATATGGTACCATGCTTCTCTCTCCCCAGCTGTCCATCGAAAAGGAAAAATCCCTTCCTTGTCAGAAGCTAGCTCAACCATATTAAAATCCCCACACATCACCCAGGTAGTAGGAGGCAAGTTGTCCGCTAGCCAGCACCAAAGCTGAGATCTTTCCACAGCATCATTGGGAGTGTTAGTATATAGATTTTCCTTCTTATCAAAATTATAACTATCCTTGAACTCTCTTACCCAAGCAGAAGGAAAACTAATACAACAGTTAAGTTAGTCACTCATGACTAAACTCTCTGCAATTAAAGGAGCAACTACCTTATATAAAAATCAATCTTGACAATCCATTTATTTGAAAAGAATGAAAACGATACAAAAATATATACTTTTGACCTGAAAGTAAGAAAGGCTTTTCAATTCTCCATATAAAATAACTTTAGAAAGATTTATTGCTCCAAGAAAGATCCACATTCATCTAAGCCAACTGACTAAGATTGTCAGAAAAACATTCCCAGAATGATCAATTCAACAAATACTGAAATAAAAGCGAAGAATGGAAAAATGACCATAGAACATATACACAGATTATAGCAACTTGCATTCAATTCCCACTGAAGTCAAAATACATGTAACAATTAGACCAACTAATCTGAGAGAAATACTATTATCTGCTATAAATCGACTGATATTATATCATATGTTCCAATTCAAAAATAAACCATTCATCCCGAAAGTACTTGCAGTAAATATCAAAATAACTAAGTATCTAAAACCAGAGAACTGACCCTTTCAAGGTCACTCAAAATTTATTATATAGCCACGTAGGGCCCTATCAATTTCATAACTAAAAGTCTATTAAAGGAAAATGAAACTAAAACCCTAAACCACTTGGAACTACCCTATCAGAGACTAATTGACCGATTAGATTTTCTCGGCATCTACACTGGTGGTAGTATCAGCTGCTTTGCGTGTGGAACTCCACTCCTCGAAGGCCGCTACAAATTTCTCAAGCACCACTTGGTTCGGTGAAGAAACTGAATCGAGCCTCTGCTCCCAAATACACTTATAGTTTTGCAACTGTTCCAGTTTGATCTCAAGTGTCTTTATTTGTTCATCACCGAGCATTGTTAGTGATTGCACCCGAGCTATAACTGAGCAATCATGAGCAACCACTTCTTTAGCATCTTTCAACCCCTGTGCCTTTTCTGCGAAGGATTCCCGCATTTTTGTTGCATCAATTCCAACCTTAATTTCATTCTTGGCCAGATTGTAGAGGAAATCGATATGATTGCTAAGGACTTCTTCAACAGAGGCTAGCACTTTCAAAATCTGACCAGAATCCTCAATACCCTGATCGAAGAGAGCACACCGCCACTCTTTATTAACTTTAGCAGCAAATAATAAACTGACATCAGCGTCAGGTACTACTTTCTTAGTTAAAAACTTGTCTATACCATAGACAAAAGCCTCGTCCAGGTTAGTTATCTCTATTTCCAAGCCATCTATCTTACCTTCCCAGAGTTTAATATCACCTTCTACAACATATACCATAGAGGAAGACCTCTTGGTTATATCTTCATAAGCCCGTGCAAAACAAGTGACTTTTTTGCCGACCTCTCCCATCCAACTGTAAAATGCCTTAGATAGAGACCTTTCTTTGTGAACTTGGTCAAGAAATTTCTGATTATCTAGAGACTTGACATCCAGATTCAGAGGGACCATTGCTAGAGGCTGAGGAACAGGGTTCTACAACTGCTGAATGTACTTGATCATTTCACAGAGCCTGCTTCAATTTTGCCTTATCTTCCGCATCTTTTAGTACTCGGTGATTAATCTTTTTGTTGGTAGAATTCAAAATCTTTAAGTCCACTGCCCTGGAGGCTACCCCTCGGTCTATTTTCTCCACAATAAAGTCTTGTTTAGTGACCTCGGCACTAGCCTTATCAAAATTAGGCTTGAATATTTCAGCAACCCAATGACCTGTATTTGGGTCTACACCTACCATAGATTCTGTCTTTGGCTTCTTCGACCTTGGAGACTTTTCGAGATACTTACTGACTAAGTCTCCAACAGGAATTGAAGTAGGAACAATGTTCCTCTTCTTGCTCATAGATAAGTCCAGCCAGTTCGGAGTCTTTGGGATTGCATTCTGTAAAGAGATGTCAATGCCTGGGTTATTTGGAGTGATCGGGTCCTGTTGACCTGGATTCCCACTAACTCTTGCTGATACTGAATCCATGGTTGGAGCTTTGCTTCTTTTCAGTCTCTTGAATTGCTTTACACTGGATTCCTCTGTATCTGAATCAAGAACAATGCAGAAAGTTGAATCCACTTTCTTGTTTCTTTTACCTCTCCACCTGGTAACCTTTACCTTGCCATCAGAAACTAATTTTGAATCTTCAATATTAGGGGCTTCTAGAGGATCTGTGTTACCTGCAGACAACAACGATTCAATTTTGTTAGTTGAGACAGGGGAAGGTTCAATTTTTGGAACTCTTGGACTTCTTCTGGTTCTCAACGCAGGAACTGCCTGATTCTTCTTCCGTTGAGATTTGAGCCATTATTTTGTCCTTTTGAAAACCTCTTTAGTTAAGGACCTTATATCTTCATCCTCCCCTTCTGTCCAATCAACTTTTCTAGTTTCCACTTTTGCACTTGATCCCATGCATTCTGATTCTAATACACTTTCATCTTCATCCTTTATGTTTTTAACGTTGAAAGGAAGTTTTAAAGCAACAATTTGCCTTAGAGAAAATCTGGAGCGCAATCTCCTTGTGACTTCAACTTCATCTGTGCAATCATCCCAAAAGTATTCCAAGTCCGGTTGATGTAGGAACATAGCATCAACTCTGAAATGATTCTCCACAAAACCCTTGTTGTCATAATAGTTCCTAGCCTGGTATGGTTGAAGATTCATTTCCTTCAGTTCGTTTATCAAGAAGGAAAAATCATGCATTAACCTGAAACGACAATGCCCCAATTCTAATGGGAAGAAGGCACCAATACCTCTTTTAACCCTGTACTTCTTTTCCACCATTATCAACTATCTCCCTACCTCCAGTAAGATATACTTATCTAAACAGTACCTAGGCAGTTTTAGAGGCACATCACTGAAACCTCCCACTCTCAAATAACTAAAAGTAGGGAAATGTATATAAAAGCTGCCATCAATCTTAACAAACTCCATTGCTTCTTCAAACATCTTGCAACTAAATTTTCCTCTTAACTCAAAGACCAGTTTGGACATAAATGTATCTTGTACCTTTTTGAAATATGTAGGATTTCTTTTTTTCTGCAATAGGGGATGATACTCATAAATAGTCATGCTACTATTCCATTCTTCATATGGTAAACCATCCCAAATTCTACAGATAGCAAGGACATAAAAGAGATATGAAGACATAGAAATTTGAAATCAAGGCTGGTTGAGATAAACTCTCATGCAACTGTTCTACTATAATTTCAACCCAATCCACGACATTACCCACATCTAAAATGGCTTGCACAAAAATGTACATCCAATCCTCCCAATTGGTATCTATGGGGTTACCTTTTACTCTGTTTAACATCATTGTAATATCTCTTACCTCTCTGAACAAATGGTCTTTCCTGAGGGGCCTGGGTAAGTAGGAACCTCCTTTTTCAAGGTTTAACAACCAATCCCTAGCTATATTGTTTCTATATTCCCTCTTGTTTTGGTCAAAATTAGCCAGAGCCTTTTCAATACTCCAATCCCCATAGACTTCTACTGATGGAATCCTCAACACAGCCATTATCACCTCTATGTTTATATTCACTAGAACTTCACCACTTCCAGTATTAATACATCTCTCAAACTTATTATACCAGTTTCAACATTCCATGACCAATTCAGGGCACAAAAATACCTCGGGAAAACTGACCGCTTCCAACAAACCACTATTAACAATTCTCGTGGCTATCGCCTCACCTTCTATCTTCCTCAATCTTTGCACAATTTCCCTAATATCATCATCTACTATCACTGTGTCTCTCATTTAAGGCAGGCAACTACAGATAGGAGAAAATTTATTCTCCTTTACAAATTTTACTTTGGAGGAAGACATGGTGAAATAAAATCTGCAAAACTCCTATGAACACTTGGACGAATGTAGAAAGGAACCCAACTCTTTGCTTTTTAAAATGAAGAAGCTAAAGGAAACACATGGCCAAGGTTGGTGTAAAACTCACCATTTTTTTGCTTCTTGATGATTTTACCTCGCCACTCCAAGACACCTCCAAAAGATATGAAAAATAGAATGAAGAGATAAAAGGGGAGGGAAAATAAATATACACACTTGCTTCGATTCCCATCAACTCGAGAGAACTGCCATGCAATAAATTTTTTCATCGCAATAACTACTAACAACCTGTTACGCATGCTCTATTTTGGTAAGGAAATCACTTAAGCTGAGTTGGTGTCATTCTTCAGTTCCCATCAATCATTTCAATGTCAGTATGCAAGGATTTGGCTCACGGCTTCTTATTTTGGTATTTATTACATCTCAAAATCTGATCCTTGAACCATATGTATTGGGTTCAAAGTACAAGATTCATGATGCTTTAATTTATGTGTGCACTTTACAACTATGGTGGATCCCTAGGACATTTATGAAAAGCTTCAGAAATTTGTGAACTGTGACACGAAAGCCTCGACACGAAAGTTTTCAATACAAAGTTGTCAAAGTGCATATTGGAATGTGAACTTTGAACCATGAAAGAGGAGGTTCAAAGTTCAAGATTCAATTTACCGATTACAAAGGAACACGTGACCGCGACCAATCGACTTGAGTTGTTGTGACAATGCTTTTACATGACGCTCTTAGGAAAAATGTGTTTTGAACTTTGAACTTTGAACCGATAGGTTCAAGTTCAAAGTTCAAGGTTCAATTTACAACTTGAACTTTGGCAAAGACAAAAATTGCTGCGCAAAATAAAATGGAAATTATTTGACTGGCAACAAGGAGCATAAACATTAATGATGCCAAAAGAATGGTTGTGAAAAGACAACAAGATCCAAGTGATACACTGCATTGGATCAGATCCATGCGCAATAATAGAAGAATGAAGGCGAGGTGACATAATAGTAATGACACCACCTTTGCCAGCTTCATGCTGAGAAGAAAAAACAATGTCGTCCAGCCAAATGACGCGACATGCAGAAGTAAGTAGGAAGCTAGAGATTTTCACTTCTTGTAAACATAAAACATCCAGATTGTGAAGTCTGCAACGAGTATCACGAACATAGTACTTTCTAGAGAGGTTAGTTAGACCTCGCACATTCCAGGACAAAAAATTCATAGAAAATCTTGCATGGTTTCCTCGTCCCCAAGAGAGGAGAAACTATTATGCAAGAAAGTTGGTACTGAACCAAAGCTGGGAAGTAAATCCCCAGAAGAGATAAACCATCATTTTTCTGGATCGTCCGCACGTCCATTAGGGCTGCAAGACCGACGCAAAGACTGAGAAGAAATAGATGGTTCAGCTCACAGTGTGAGCACCACCTCTGGGGTGGTAGGCCTCATAGTAGGAGCTTTCCCCTGAGTAACAGGGTGTGAAATAGGCGGGGCAACCGGTGGAGCTTCGACGGAAAGAGGGAACTCTCTAGCCGGAGGCTCCGGAGGTGAAACAGCTACAGAAGCAGCATGTGCCAGCTTAGAGCCTGAGGCATTCTTGCCTTTTCTCGTGACTGTAGTCCATTCTTCTTTCTTCCTAGCTTCTGAATTTTTGACAAGCGCTTCCTTTGGCGGTGGCTTCACCCGAGGGGTGACCAAAGGGTAGTCCTTAATCTTGTGTTCTGCCGATTGGCACCTATAACAGGTATTTGGCAGGTTCAAATAAAGCACTTTTTGCAAGATGGTGAGGGAACCAACCTGGATCTCAACAGTGTCTTTGAGGTCCCTAGAAAGGTCAACCTCAACACATATGCGCTTCTGAGGGCGGGCATTAAAAAACTTGTCATGTTCCATGACAATGACCTTGCCTAGGGTTTTGTCAATAGATTCAATAAAATGCCAGCATGGCAACGGGAGACCAGGAAACTCAACCCAAATGGGAACCCTAAGTTTCTTATCATCTGAGACAATGAAGTCCTTGGACCACCTCTAAAAAACAAGCAAGGAGGACCTAACTATCCAGGGCCCGCGACTAAAATAAACTTCCGCCTGGGAAGGGTTAGCAAAGCGGAACAGGAAAAAACCTTTGGTGAGGTTTTGCACACCATCAAGGCAAACCCCATGAGGGGTCCAGCTCTTATTAACCCAATCTTTAAGGATACTTTCAAGAGGAGTGCGACCCACAAAATATCCAATCAAAGTATGCTTTTCTAACCATTCACATGCAACATCAAACTCTTGTAGATTAAGAAAAAATTAAATATTTAAATAAATGTAAATATAAAATGTATACAAAATAACTAATGATGAAAACCAAAAATGCAAATGTAAAGTGGTCACTTTCAAATGGGCTTGATTCTTTGCTCTTGAAATGGGCTTGGTAGCTCTCCAAATGGGCTTGCTTCCTCTTCAAGTCTCATCCAAACTACTCCTTTATGCAAAACAACAAATGAAAGGGGAGGAGCGCTTTTATAATTTGAGAGAGTCTCTTCGTGTCCCCCAAAGGGTGTATCTCCATATTCCTCTCCATAGAAGAAAAAAAAAATCCATTTACCTAAAAATGCCTAATAAACATGCAATGAATAAATAAATAAATAAATCTTTTGGGCGTTTGCACGAAAATTAAATAAAAAATAAAAAAAATATTGATTGGGGGACGGGGCCACCATCCCCTGTCCTCCCTCCTTTTAATTGCAGGTGACATCAGCCTACTCGCCGACAACATATGTTGCACGGCAGGGACTGTTGTCCCTACCGCGTGGGGGTTTCCCAGCTGGCAGGGCCCTCACAATTTCCCCGCTGGCGTGGGGAGCTCCCTAGCTGTGGGGATTCCATGGTAGGTCCCACTGAGGGACCCCCACCCCCCCGTGGGTTTTTTTTAAAATTTTTATTTTATTTTTTATTTTTATTTAAAAAAAAAGAAGAATCAAATATAATATGGGTTCCTAGATCCATCATTGAAGCAATGTGTTCTAAAGAACCAGAAGGAAAAGAAAAATCAACGACACTATGGATTCCCAAGTCACTTGTACAAGACTTGCACACTAAATAAAAATCAAAGCTATCATTCAAGCTTCCAAAAGCTTCCTCTAATCCTCCATCCAAACATCTTCCATCCCCTTCCAAATCCTTTTTGGGCCCTTATGTCCGAAAATCCACATCCCCTCCAAAATCTAAAACTCCAAAATCAATTTTTCCTCCATCACTCCACCACCCTTCAAGGTGTGCCAATGTTGATCTTGTTCACCTTTCCATCTACTCCTACACAAGTCTTCCAATACCCTATCCAATAGCCAACACCTATTGTCTGTCCATCCATCCCTATGATCCAATCATTTGCATAAAAGCCTTATCACCATCGATCTTATCCTCCATAATGTATCCCCTTGCCATCACCCTATCAACATCTTTGAGTGTACATTTACTAGCCACGGTCTATTATTGCATATCTTTCAAGGGTACTATCTAAAGAGAAACATGCTCGAGTCCTTTCTTCATCTTGCATCATGAATCTACTATCTTCGAAAAGTAAAAAAAAAAGAAGAAAAAAAGGAAAAAAAAGAGAAGAAAAAAATAAAAAAAAAGTAAAGATAAATCATTCATCCTATGGTCGAAACCACTTTTTGCGGTGTCTTGGGCAAGTAACATGATGAAAACCTAACAAATAGGCATCATATGTAATCCATTTGCATTGTACACTTGAGGGGTAAGTTTCGTCTATGCTATCTTTTCTGCCGTATCCTCCATTATCCTTCATTTATCCTATCCACTTCCATATCCCCTTTTTAAGATTTGATCTTAATAAGGTTTAGGATCTCCTTGAGCATCATGCATCCTATCCATTTATTCTTATCTATATCCTTCATATAGTATCTATTATCCTTTCCTTTAGCTTATCCACTTGTTGCTTCCATAACCCTTATCATGATCTCACTTAACCTAACAAATCCTAAACCATTCCAAACATTCCTAACCATTTCTAAACATTACTAAACCCAAATCTACTCCTTCGCATTGATAAAAAATGACATAAATGCAAAACATGTTTTCAAAATCCTCTTGACATGTCCTTTCCTTTTGACCACACATGCCTTTCAATGCATCAATGATCATTACCCTATATTTTGTCCAAATCCAAGTCATTAGCCTTACATTGCCATATCCCAATACCTTAGCTTGGGTAATTATAAAGAGATAGTCCTTGAGGATCAACTATGCTTCCTCCATCATTCTGCTCATGTGGTTTGTCAGTTCATTCATTCCCTCATAATGCCCCATGCCTTGCTAGACATTAGGGGAAAACAACTATAATCTTACTTGAGAATCAGTGATCAATAAAAATCATAAAATTTCTAAAAATCCAAAAAAATCATACCATTTCCAAAAATCCAAAAATATGCAATAAACCCAATCATAGCGTTGCACTTACCAAAACCAGGAATCAACCAACACTCTACTCAACTAGCTTACAGTCATGTGATCATTAACCTTTAACAAACTATCTCGTGTCTTCATTAGATACTATCACGATCTATCAATTATCTTATACAGAATGAATCCTTCTTGAAACCAAACATCTCGATCATTTATCAACGTATCCAATCACATCAAATATGACAAGAATCATTTCGGCATAAAAAACATGATGACTATTTGTTTGATTTTTTATTTTATCTTTGGTGACATGTCTTTTAGTCTCTTTGAGATCTCTTTGACTAGAGAGACAATGATGGGGCATGTTCACTTGTTTGTTGTGTGTGGATTGTTCCTTAGTAACATGTTGATCCATCTTAGGAAATGAGCATCCAAGAGTCGATGTATGGATCACATGTGAATTGGGGCATTCCTTTTACCGTTTGACGTTTCATCCTCCACACAATTGGTATGTTGATTCTTTTGGGTCTAATCCATATCTAGATGAGTACCTCCAATTGCCACAGTAAGCTCAATGATGATATAGCACCTATAAAAGCACAAAAATCTCATCCACTTTTTTTAATCTATATCTCATCATTTCTCATACCACTTTCATCATCGATGATTGCTTGTTCTTTTATGATCATAATATCTAAGCTGACGCATGTTGATCTTATCAATATTAGATCAATTAACTTATCAATCAACATCAATACTAGGGCATCATCCTGCAATCATAATAATCAAATTTTATCAACTATGATCAAATCTTGGCCTCAAAACTATCAATCCTAAACCTATCATCCCTAACCCTAAACCATGCGAACTTTCCCTAAACGCTTAAATTTTTTCCCTAAATCACTCCTTTTACCCTTAGCCTAATCCCATTGGCCTATATACCCATTTACCTAGCCCCTCAACAAAATTGACCTGTTATGCCCTTAAAATCCTACCTGAACCTTATTGTTGTTCTTCAAGTTGTTCTCAAACATTATCAAAACGACCCTAAATGCTCTAAAACCACATAAAACCATCAAAACCATTCCCCCACCCTTCCCTCCAAGTGGCATCCTCTCACGCTACCCCTAATTACCTTTCCCCGTTCCCTTTATCCAAATCGCTCATATCAGCCCTACTTAGCCCTATCTTTTCCACCCTTCCCTAACCTTTTCAAAATATCCCTAAATCCACTCACTAAACTATCCCAAAACCACCCTATCCTATTTCAAGTTGCTTGATATTGTTTCCCACCAATCTTAATTTGCACAATTAGCTATTGTTGGTGTAATTAATTATTCCTAATTACACTTTACTTAATCTTACTTAGGTTAATGCATTGCATAGTAGTTTGTGATTGAGACACCTAGGAGTGTGCACATCTATTAAGCACATGGTGTAGGAGAAATTCCACTTTTGGTGTGATAGTTGTCTTCACATACCTCGTTGTGTGTGAGATCCACCTTTCGTGCTCTTATCACATTATCATCCTAATCCAATGCACATACTTTATTGCATAATGGAGGATGATCCACATTTGGTGGACATGTGATTACACCTAGCATAGGTGATAGCTTATCAGCTCCTTATCATTCTCTCATATTGTCTTTCCTATATAAGGAGGCCTATTATGTAATCATTTCATTGAACATCAATTGGTGAATATCATTAATTCATTGGATCTATTCAATCCATCATTGCATTCATATTTTCGAGCTCTTGTGCTTTTCTTCAACCTCTAGATCCTTGGTTCAATATTTGCTATTTGCAAATTCTTACAGCTATCAACTAGCTCAACCAACCTTATTGGCTATCAACTAGCCTTATCAACTCAATCAACTATTAACTAGCCCAATTAGCTCATTCTATCTGGTAATCCTGATCAGTTGCAGCAATTGGTTAATTACACTTATTAGATGTCCAACTTATCATTTTGCACAGTACAGTATCCTATCATTTCCTGCAGCTTAACCAATCTTGCAAAATCATTAATCTTTCCTGTGATCTTTCAAGAACTTATCCTTAGATCACTTGCACAATCTCTCGAGGGGGCATATCCTATCAATCATTAAGTTGTCAAATTGGGGCATTAATCAATAGTCAAAATCTTTAGGGCATGTATCAATATACACATTTTTTCTTTGAAACAATGTGACAAGCTGCATTATTTCAAAGGGGCAAAATGTAGACACCTAAAAATGTCCCCATGAAACCAACACAATTGGACTATTAATTAAATATGTATTTATGCTTGTTTAATTAATTCATTAGCCTTTTCATCGAGTATTTAAACAAATATTTATTATTTACTTAAATAATTCATAAGCCTTTTCCTTCTCTAAATTAAATAAATTATTATTTATTTAATTATGCCTTTTTCCACCACTTCATCTTAACCACTCATTTTCTTATTGCCTCTTAATCCTATCCACTCCTTTCAAAACCCTACCCAACCTTGCATCTTATGCAATCTCTTACTACCGCTTAATCTGAACCATTGATTTTCATGAGGTTTCCATAAAAGACATTTTCTCCTCATTTTGACATCTAATCTCATCTAATCTTACAATCATCATCTTGTTATCTTGCTATCATATCCTTTGTTAAAGTAGTAGTTGTCGTTGCACCAAAAGATCGACTTGTTAATGCCTAATACAACCACTAGACTTATAGAAGACACATGAGGCGGTTAAGCCATGTCACGAATCCCGAGGGGAGCACTGACCATTTTGCCAACAATCTCCCCCTTAGCGTTACCTGAGGGGATTCGAACTTGTGACCAAGCTCTAATATCACTTGTTAAAGTAGTAGTTGCCGTTGCACCAAAAGATTGACCTGTTAATGCCCGATGCAACCACTAGACTTATAGAAGACACAGGAGGTGGTTAAGCCATGTCACGAATCCCGAGGGGAGCGCTGACCATTTTGCCAACAATCCTTATCATCTTGCTATCTTGTTATCAATATCAATCATCATTATCATTTGCTTGATCAATCAACCATCTCCATTCTCCATAGCCTCTTGTGCTTTGTGCTACAAAATTGAGAGGATCAACATTCAATCCCACACAAGATCTTGGTTGATAGGACAAGAGAATCAACCTTTTGGCTTGATTAGGAATTATAGTTTGCATGTAATTTTATAAGAGACTTTCTAGAAAGCTCCCTAAAAGGCTTATGAAAAAGGGAATTGAGAGCTCATTTAATATTTGAGTTTGATATTTGATATTGTCATTTTTTCTAGATGAGTTGCTCTTCTTTGGTTTCTGAGGACATAAACCCTTATAAGAAACATTCTTCACATTGTTGAAAGATAATCTGGAGGCTTATTTGGTGTTTTCATGAAGGAAACAAATTTGGAGCTTTTATGGCGATTTGTTCTATGTTTCTTCTTAGTTTATAGTTACACATCTTTTAGGTTTATTATTAGTTTGCAAATTAAGGAGTGACATATTTTTTAGGTTTATTATTAGTTTGCAAATTAAGGAGTGTGAGGAGGATTAAAGCTATTATTTATTACTTTAAGTTAGTTGTACCATTGCCATTGTTTTGGATCACCCAAATTTGGAGAACACGGATAAATTTAGTCTAACCAAAGAAGGTTAGCCTAGGGTGTGGCATCCATTTTCAGTGAGCTGGATTGCATATTTTGTGAACAACTATTTTATCGCTACATTTTGTGGGTATGTTGGTTTTAGATATGTAATGTCATTTTATGATCTAGGTTGCTCATAGTTTTGCGAAATTTTGTTTATTCAACTTAGAATATAAATCTAATTTTCAGCTCTCTTTATTTCTAAACATTGTCACTTTTTTGAGTTATTTGTTAGCTACATATATTTTTGTTATTTGCACTCTTCTTGTTATATCAAAACTATTTTACAAACACATTTAGAAAATAGAAAAAGGTAAATAAGGTTGCATATTACACAATCCTTAAAAGAATTTGCTTAGTTGTTTTGTTTGTCCTCAACTCATCTAATAGATCAAGGGTAGTAAATGTTAGATAGGTATTGTTGGATCCTAACTCTATCAAGAAATTTCTTCTCCTTGTGTTTGAAAGAATCATTTAATCAATAAATTACAAATGTCTAAAATAGTGATGGTTTTTAAGAAGACACCTACCTATTTAGCGAAGTAGTTAGTAATAGTGATAATGAAAGAAAGCTCTTTGAACGTAGGATAGATTTTACCATCCAAGCCTAATCATTATATTGAAAAAGCCTAGATTTGTTGGGGAGATGTATGAGATACCATGTTATTGACAAATGACACATTCTTATTGAAATTATGAGAATCACACTCCACAGTTTGCCAACAGTAACCCAAATAAAGAAGTTTTGGAATTGAGATCACATACTAAAATAACCTATACGTGTGCAAACATTGACCTCTTGTAAGGCAATAGCTCTCAAGCTAGACAACAAAGCAATGCCAATAGTAACCCAAATAAAGAAGTTTTGGAATTGAGATCACATACTAAAATAACCTATACATGTGCAAACATTGACCTCTTGTAAGGCAATAGCTCTCAAGCTAGACAACAAAGCAAGAGACTACTATAGCCATGGTAATACAAAATCCTAGAAAGAATATACTTAGTCACTTCTATTAATTTTTACATTTTACAAATTTAATAATAAGCAACAAATTAATGCATTCATATATACATACACAAGATGAATCTTTACTATTAAGCTTGACTAAAAAATACACTTATATTTTACTTCTCAAAAAATTCTTGATTTTTAAATTGACGTCTTTCTTACATTCTATCATCATTTCTTACTTACATCCATATTTAACTAAATTTAGAATACACATAATAGTTTAATTGTAAGTTTATTTGATTAGCTACACTTAGATGTTGTAGCTGAAGCACCTCATTTCGAAAATCGAACACAAGATCTTGCTATTACAAATAGAAGCAGCAACCGCTGCATTGTAGGCCAATGCCTAGCTGTTGCATTGTATTAATAATATTTATCCTCAATTTATTTTTTACTTAAGCTTTTGTATAATTTATATTTAAATAATTTTCAAAATCTTTTTACCCGAACTCTCTTTTTTTAACATTTTTTAAATTTCATTTATATTTAACTAAAATTAAATTAATTTCTATTCTTTTAATAATTTTCCAAAATAATTGCTCAAACATTTCTCTTATCAATTTTTTATTTCACTAAATAGAAAAACCTGTCCATAGTAGAAAACTGAATAATTTACATGTAAATCCTCACACATTAACTTGTATATGTTCATTATCTCATTGACATCGAAAGTAGATTGATAAATTTGCGATTTCATATTCGTTATCAAACTGTCTTAAAAAATCACATTCGAATGCTACTTCCACCACCATAAGATTTAATGAATGAATACATCATTCTTGAAAAGAGTTCTTTGATAACTTCTTATTTCGTACGCATGTTATTATCATTTTCAAGCACGTATCCATCCCTGGATTTTTTTTATTAATGACTGTATTGGTAATCAGAATACAAGGGCCAAAATGAGCTTACTAGAATCTTAAAAATTCAAGAATAATTCCCGACATAAACCCTAAGCTCACATAGTGGTCACGTTAATTAAATTTCCTACAATTCTGGCTGCTACCGCTTACTAAATTTATTTAGAACCTGAAGCATGTAGTTTTTTAATGATAAATATTTTGAGATTTAAATATCAACATTATGGCAATGTACTGCTTACCAGGACTTTTCAGAATTTTTTTTTTCTACTACAAACATTTTTTTTTGAAAAAAGGTACCGGATAAAATGCATGATATACATCACATATTTTCCCAACGAATACAGCAAAGCCAAATTATGATCAGAAGGGTAACATGGCGGAAACCCAACTCTATTATTTTCTTATCTGCTATCGATAATACCATGCAAACATATGTAAAACCACATTGAAGCATATGTCTATCATCCAAATGCCTTTAACCACATTAGGAGCCAATGATGTGATATATCCAAACTACGTGAGGAAGAAATAATTCTTTACAGTATTCCGAGTAGGAAACCTTAGACTAAGACCGGAAGCAAAAGTTCAGTTAATTTTGCACAACTGCAAGAGTGTAAGAAGTTCTTTAAGAATCTGAAAGGGCTCTTAATATGTATCTGATGTGACCTGGAAACTAAAGCATACTCAGGTTAAACCTAAGTTTGTAATCAATTAAAAAAAGGTTTACCAAATTGTCAATTAAGATTTCCAATTCGCAATCTGACCTCAGCTACTTCACCATAACTCATGTAGTACAATTAATAATGTTACCATAGTAATCTCTTAATCTGCAAATGCACACGCCCAATGGTATCCACAATTGCTCCAAGGCATTAAGCAGATTCCACTAGGATGTAAAGTGGTTTTCCACCTAACCTTTCCCGGCCCTGGAGAAATAAAATTTGGACCAATCAAGAAAAAACCACATTAAGCTTCCCCTGAAGAGAGGAGAGCTGTTGAATTCACAACACTTGGTGCAATTATTGACAACAATTATAGAGTGGAAATTGTGATATTGCAAAATATAGTAAACTAATCATTCAATAGAAAAGACACAATTGAATAACCAGTTAAGATATGCAATTAAGACTCGAGAAAATGAACAGCTAATTCACCTCTAATGACAACTCAACTTGTGCTGTACGACTGTGAGCTCAAAGATGAATCATAAAATTGTAAGGGAAAACCCATTTTATGTATGCCCAGTTACTACATGAGAATTAATAAGATAGGACTAGTATATCTCCCAAGGATTGTTGTGTACTGATAAAGTAGTACATTCGTAAAGATAGTTACTCAAGTTCAAATCCCTACATCAATGATCATGGGAAAATGAATCAAAACTCGGCATACATGCATATGTAATAGCATGCCCAAGACTAGGGCCTGATCATCACTGAAAATGGTCTGGACTGTGATGTTCACAGCGACCCAAAATTATGGGACTAGAACAGATTTACAAGTTTTCTTGTATACAAAGAAGTATGTCTCAATTTCCCAAATCCAATTATCCAGTGTTGCAGCATCAATCTTGCCTTCAAATTTTGGGATATCTTGATTGACTTGTACTATGGAAGGGGCTTTGTGTCACATAGGAACATGTTGTTTGTTGCACTGTGGCATCAAGCCAAATTGACACATAAGCTGATGGATCTGCTTAAAGAGTTTCCGGTGTTGCACCTTAAGAATTTCTTGAATCATCTATTGAACATTTGGTTAAATCTTGGGTGTGCGCTTATCTGCTATTTTTCTCTCGCTGCAAGTATTGTTTGGACACCCAAAAGTCCAATTGAGCATGGGTATCTAGTTTTATATCACTCAGTGATGTTTACAGCGACCCAAATTGATTGACTATAAAGTTAATGCAGTATTCACTTAGCATGGGCATCTAGTTCTATATCACTCAGAGAGCTTCAACAACATAGTTCAAGGCTACCCCACTTACTAGAAAGATTAGTTCATAGCTCAACATCATAGCATATAGATGAAATCATGAAAGTTTAACAATAGCCAATGCCAAAAAATCGCATCATGCGAAGGTATGGACATAAGAACACAATACATATGAGAGCTGAAACAGTGCATCAATGACACAAAAATATAGACTTTCCATCTAAATAGTAAAAATCCCAGCTACAACAAAGAGACAGATACAAAAGCATCAGAAGTGAAAAGTACAAAGTTATAAAGCCCACAGACGAAAATGTGATCGATGGAGATGGTGAGTTAAATCACTGTCCTTTACAACTAACATCTGGAATAATGTCTACAGATGTTAATCACTTTCAGCTGATGGTAAATCTTATGTAACATGAATACAGTACAAATGAAGTCCAAATGGATCGATCAACTAACCTTCAACTCAGGAAGCCCAATGACACATGCACATTCAACAACATCAGCATGAACACGCTCTGTGAAGGAAGATGTGATTTAGATAGATTCACCATATGTTTAATAATTAGAAAGAAGTTTGCGAGGCAGACCACAGTCCTTTCTTACAGGACAGTATCTAGCAAATCATTAAAATATCCTATAGGCTTTAAATTACTTTCAGAAGAAAGACTAAAAACCAACCTCAACAGATATTATATTGAAGGAAATATTCATGATATTAAGAATAATACCTTAAACTACAACCTGAAACTAGAAAGTAAAATATGAAGACTTGCGATGAAAGCCAAACAGTTACAAGCTTTTTCTAGTCCAAACTCTGCTCTCAATTAAAGTTATAATTCAGGAGACAACACTAGCCATGAACTGAATATGTTATAAACAAAATTTGAAAAAGAGAGTCTATGAAAAGAGCAATTATTGTGGGAAAGATGTATTTGTTGAACTCTAGGTTCTTTGTTTAAAACTACTTATTTTATAATTTACTGTTTTAAAGCAAAAACAATAGTTGCTAAATTATTAAATGTATGGTTCTCCTTGAAAACTGAAAAGCCATCCCTCACAGGAGTAACATGAGTCCTTCAAAGTTGAAATTGATTGTTTGAGGGATAATGTTCTGAGGCCTGACAGTGACACATGTTGGGGTAGTAACTCCTAGATCATAACTCAAAATGCAAACATTGAATAGCCATTGGAAAGCTTGTTAGCTATATTATAAATGAAATGGGGCATATTACTCAGCATTGGTTTAGCATCCAAAATTAGCGTGTTGTTACCATTTTCTTGAGATTTCATATTTGTTTGCTTGCGTAGGTTGTTTCACAAATAGTTAACTTGGCTTCTCTCCATAAGCTCTTTAATAGGCACAATTACAATGAGGATGTGCTGCTTGTTTGATGCTTTGTAATACTGAGTTTTTCTCTCCTATTGCATTAATAAAGGTCATATCGTGAACTGGTTTAGATGTCACCAAAGGAAACTCCAATGTTATTTAGGGGCATATAGGAAAGAATCCCAACGGAAAATTCTTCTGTAAAGGGTCTTGCAAATATAAAACAAAGTAGGAAATAGAAAAAATCCAGATTCAGGAGCTTTGAGAATTCTGGCCAGAAGTGTCAGCTAGATGACCCAAACTACTTCCCAAACAACGTTTACTCCCTTAAAAAGAAATGGGTCTCATAGCTTCCAGTTGTTTTATTCTATGGGAATTCTTTTCTTAATTTAGCTCCTAGAGAATATTTCCCCGTGAATAATTAATTGTCTTTTGTTAACCATCCAAAAGGTTATAATTTAATAGTGTTTCATTTCTTTAACCACTATATCAACAATCAACTTAGTAGTCACCAGTGTCACGCAATCAATATTTGACTTTATGTTCTGCAACTGCTTACCAACATCTGATATGTCATAGAGTAATGGAAAGTATGGGAAAAACAGTTCTACATTTGACACGGGGAAAAGTATATAATATTATTCTCTAACCCTTGCCGTCCCTGAAAATTGGGAGCAAACTTACTTCTCAAAAGCACATCTTCATCCTAGAAACTTAGAAAAACATATTACAATTATCAACATTGCCGGATGAATCAAAAGTTTTAACGAATAAACTCATAGATGTACATTAAGTTCCCCCTTGGCAAGGATATATATATATATATATATATTTGGCAAAGTATGGACAAGGCAAAAAACCACAATAAGCTGAGAACTCCTGCTCTCCCTTACAGAAGGCCAAAAGGGGGCAAAAAATGCTGAAGTGTGAACCACCCCAAATATGATTAAATATGAGTCTTTTACTTCAAGAATCACCATGCATGATCCGACAAGGACAAGCAGATATCTATTTCTTTTAGCCCTGTTTCCTTACAATTCAGAGCAGCCAGCTTAAGACCAAACACCTACCTCTTCCCGAGAACTTGACCTACTGAGATGAAGCATTGGATATCTCTGATGAATGACGCTGAATTGGTTGTGTTGTTTGTGAGCTTAATTGTGGTTGTTGTTCTGCACTGCATCTACCATTAGTAACCACATAGGGCACTTGGGTGGCCAATGTTGAACAGCAATGCTGACCAGCTGATTGATGATCCCTTCGCATAGATTTCCATCTTTTCAACGATTCTTGATTGAGTGCTAGATAATTTTGATATTGAACTGCTAAAACTAGATCGAACCCCTTATTTTAAAAGAGGATTATTATGTAATCCAGCAGCAAGAGGTGTCCCCAACAAGTGGGCAGTCATTTTCAGCAACAAGAGCCTGTCATGAATATTCACTACCCATAGTGGGTTTCAGCTTTGGGGTAAATCAATGGATTTGCCACAGGATAAACAATTCATCGCCCATTACTTGCTGGTTAGCCTCGCCTCCTACAACCAACATCAACAACGTCGTGTTAAATCAATTACTGCTATGAAGGAAGCAAATATAACATTAGTTTCCCTGGCTGCCCTGGAATATTCTCCAACGCTGATCATGTCTTTGGCTTTGCTGCGTCTATGGTATACATCACAATGTGGACTTTCTGGAGAAGGTAGAGCAGCTGTTAAAGTAGAAGAAACTGGGAGGCCCGGTTACAAGCTTCCAAAACCAGAGGCAGGGATAATCTAATGTCTTTTTCTCCTTCAAAATTCTGATAATCTCCACGTATCTTCAAATAGGGGTAGTTTACTGTTTTATTTCAATGGATAGGTGACCTCCTTGGTGGTCTGATTACCTTTCTTTCATATCTTCCAGTGAATACTACTGCAGTTCTGGAACATTTTGTTCTTTTCGGTCTTGCAATCAGTGTCTTGCTCTCAACCACTATGCCATACTCAAACTTACTCCTTGATTCTTTTTTCGGCATCTCACTAAATCTTGAATGTTGCCTATTCAATCACAAGTCTTCTTGACAAGCAATCTATCTTCCTAGCTCTTGCTTGAAGCACTTACTACTCTCAAACCCGGATCTTATTTGCAAACATCTAACTCTCCCAAAGGTACTGTCTGAATGCGTTTTTTGCTGTAGTAACTATATATCGGGTCCTGTCTGAATGCGTTTTTTGCTGTAGTAACCGTATATCAGTTTGGATGAATCTCTTTTTACTTGTCATTCTGAAGGACCAAGAGGGCTCTACATGGGCCTTGGAAGTTTTTGTACCCCATCTATCTCACTACCATCATGTTGGTAGACAATCCCAATCTGCATAATTAATGTTGTCTCTAATTGCTTGATTTGCCAAGCTATTGGTAGAGCTATTAGCTTCTTGATAGCAATGTGCTACATCATATTGATCAAAAACTTTTATTAACATAAGGGCCTGTTGTAAAAGGCAATTCAATTGCCAGTTGTTGATAGAGAGCTGAGAAGAGCCCTAATGGCCACCATAGAGTCTCCTTTGATGCTTAAATTGTGCACTCCGAATTCAATGGCTAATGAAAGACCCATGATGAGAGCTGAGAATTCCACCATGGGGGATACTCCTACAGGCTGCTTTAATGACATTACCCATATGATCTCTGAGAATCACTCTTGCCCCTGATGTTCCCAGGTTGCCCTCTTAGAGTCACCATCAAAATTCAATTTTATCCAATTTGAAGAGCAAGGTTCCCAATGGACCTTTGATCTGTCAACTTTTGGAGAAGTGGAAAATGAGCCTTGGGCTGGAGGGGGCTTGAGGAGAGGCGATGATTTGAAGATACTGTGATCCCAAGAAGAGAAGATTTTGTGAGACTTCGAAGTTTTATTCAAAATATTCATTGTTGCTTCTGAGATTGCTTGTTCAATTTTGAAAAGAACCTGAAGGATCTCTTGTTTGTTGTCCTTGAAGATTCTATTATTTCTTTCCAGCCATATGTTCCAAACTACGATGGATGGGGAAATCTTCCAAAGAGAGGAAAAGGTGGAAGAGGAATGAAGAATAGGCCAGTTCTGAAAATGATTTAGAAGCTTATTATAAAGGTCCCTCCCAAAACAATTTCTTTTGCAACCATTTCTAAATTTCTTGTGCGAAGTTACATTGTAACAGTAGGTGATCAGATGATTCATATGCTTTTTCACACAACACACAGTTAAACAGAGGGGTAACATCTATCCTGTCCAGTCTCATATCTGTTAAGATTTTGTCTCTAATTGCCAGTCAAGCGAAGGTCCCTGCTTTTGGAAGGCACTCAAGGTCCCAGCACAAATGACTAGGCCATTTGGAAGACAACTGAGGCTGAAGTTGCAATGATTTATAGCCCTCCGTCTGATGACCTACAACTGATGAATATCTTGATGAACTGAAGGGACAGTGATTAGAGATCACCGAGCTATTAAAGTGATATGTAAGATGATTAAATCAGTCAATATGTTGTCATTGATGTCAACTAGTTTTGACTATACTTATCATGATAGTTACAAACATCTGAATATTTGTAAAAGGAAGAAATGGTGAAGAAATGAGATATCTACATAAGGAAAGGATGGATATGACAGATAAGGATAAGGTATACATTGGGTATTTTATTGATGAGTCTATGGCTTTATATTGTTGACTTGAGCATGTTACATTATTCTATTATGAAGAACAGATTTGAATTGAACAAGTTAATGTGGTCGGTAATTGAAGAATTCTGTATACACCGAGCTAGTGCAGTGTATACCGAGTGACAGTAATAACCGAGTTAGTTATCACCGACGCATTTCAGTATTAATTGAGTATGGATGAAAACATTAAATGCTAAGAACAACCGACTGAAATTGACGAGCTGAAAATTGTTATGATTTCGAGGTTACAGATGACATTTGTTATAAGATCCACGATTGACATAATTCAGAGATGATCTAAAGGATAAGATTGAAACGTGTTATTGACACATCTGCCGAGGAAGGTTTAAGCGGCAAAATGGACGAAGGAGATTAAGAGGCAAAATTCGATGGCTGATATGAAAACAGTTTACTTGTCTATTTAAGAGACATGAGTTTCATTGTTGAAACATGTTGGGCGAATACAGACTGCAGAAGATTTCACGTGAAGACATTTTTCATGCATTCCTGATCAAACTAGTTACAGACAGAATCGAGCTGCAGACATTACTGAGCGTCAGAGAACTATACACTGAGTAAAGTAAGTTGGGGAAATATTGAGGAAGTGAAATGATTAATGATCAGATGAGTTTTATGAGCTTAGCATAGATCTGAATATTTGCAATTGAGTGGTATTTGAATCAGATAAGAACTGTATCAGTTTAACCATTGATTCAGCAAAATCTCTTAATCGAGTAGACTTAACAGTCTTATGTATTTCCATATGACATTCCTTGAATGTTAATTGTTATCTTGTTGACCCCATAGTGAATGTTGGTCAAAAATTAATTGTTAGTGATAAATCCTCTAACCAAGTCACACCTAACAGTGTGCATTGTAACCTTTTACAGGGTTGGCTCCTAATCAAGCTCACTTCAGAAGAGTGAAATAATTTGGGTTAGCGGTCCCAGGTGGTTTTTCCCTTAGCAGGGTTTCCACGTTAAATCATTGTGTTATGATTATTTTGCTATCATACTTTACATACTGCATAGTTGATTTAATTGGTAATCACAGTTTGGATATTACTGGTATTCGGTAAATGAACAGACATATTGATATTTTATCTTATCGAGTTGTTTATATCGTTGAAAAAGTTTTGAAAAGTACATCTGAGAGTTTGGGACTGTAGGATAATTGATTTAACTGATTCACCCCCCTCTCAGTTATTTTAACAGTGTCACCAAGTAGGAGCCCATCTTTGATTTAGACAAAATTATATAGTCATTGTCTTTTGAAAAGAAAATTTGCCTCTTTTGTATCTCTGATTTTAGGGATTCCTTCATTTCATTTGGAAGGGGGAGATAATCAAATGACTTCAATGAGGCTTTATAGGTGAGAGTGGGGCGATCAATAATAAAATAATCTTTAGCTTTCCCACCCCAGACCTCTTTTAGGATCAACTCCAAAGGTTTCCACTCCCTATTCAAAAGAGGGTGACCATTCCAATCATCCTCCTAGAATTTTGCTTTTTCTCCATTATTAGTGACCCAAGAAAATATAAAAGTCTTTCATACAATGGATGGCCCAGATTGATTTGGAATCAATGGCCAAGATTATCTTGTAAAACACTAATGTAACTGTCACCTACAAGCATTAAATGCCAACCAATGACAATAAGGCCCAATATAAGGGCCAATGAGAAAATTACATTACTTTGCAATACATATCCACTTGAGAATGCATTCCACATGTCCACTTGGAATAACTTGATTGGATGGGGATGAGCATGCTTGTCTTGCAATCCTTGTTTCAACTCCATTTTTCCATCCTCTCTACTTTTGAAATCTTCTGCTCGAGATGTTCTTGAATTGGTATGTTGGCTTGGTATCTTGGCCTTCTTGTAGTGATCAAGTCCTTTATATTGTAATTTTATGATGTCGCCTTCTAGTTGAAATCAGCCAACAGAGTAAATTAGCCTATCACTAACTCTCGTAGGCTAATGAGGTTGGTTAGAGGGTCCTTTGAGGGATGCATCTTCTTCAGTGGTCAGAGTTTTGCAGATTTGGCTTTCGTTCAAGGTCTCTAGGACTCCGTATGTAGTAGTTGTTATATATAGCACGTTTTTCTATTTATAGTAAGTTTTGAGAGGCTTAGAAAGGGACCCATGCTATTTTTACAAATGGGGTATGGTCGTATGTGGCTTGATCACGTCAGCCCCCAGTTCAGACGACGTGCAAAGATGATGAATAATAATGGAGATATTAATATTTATTTGACTAAAATAAATATTAATAGTTGTGAGCTTTATTATTAAGTTATAATATAATTTTATATTATAACTTAAGTCACTTAAGTGAAGGGTCAAGTTATCATAGATGGGGCCAAGTGAACAATTAATTTTAAAAGAGTTATTTGTGCATCGACTATAGAGTTTTAAGTGAAAAAATTAAAAGTGGGAATATATCTTTTATCCCACATTAGCCAAGAAAGTGTTTGAGTTCTCACAAGAAAAGAATAAAAGGTACTTAAGAGCTCATTCTCAAGGATGTTATGTTGATTGTTGAATTGAGATTTTCTTCTCTGGAGCATGATAGTTTGTGAGAGACCAAGGGTTTCAGTAGAGTTTTGAGCTTGTCGGCATTGGAGAGCGTTGCTTCTTCTTTGTAACTGTTAGCAAATTAAGTTGTCATTAGTGTAAATTCACAAACACCATAGACTGGTAAACACCCACTGGTCACTCACATTACTTAGGTGACATCGGTAGAGCAAAGACAGAGTGTATGCACCGGTAGTTGAAGCAAAGGAGATACACCGATAGACCGATCTACGAACACCGTACCGGTCTCTTAGTGTATAAAGGGATAAACCGAGTGTAAGACCGGTCTAACTGTCTAGAGATTCGCACCAGATTTTGCGGTACAGTTTGAGTTAAAGCCGGATTATACAAGACATCCACCGCTCTGAAGTGGAGTTAGCTTTTTAATAGGAGTTAGCTTTATTTCTACAGATGTTTTGCAAGGTAAACTCCAGATCAGAACGCATAGCTTTTTGCTAGTTGCATGATTTCTTGGTGAGTTTACAGCCTAACGGTTCTATGAGTTAAGGGTTTCATTACGATGAACTCTTGTATAAATACAGGTCATAGGATGCAAGATGGTTGTTGTTGATATTTGGTGAATGCATAGAGCAGAGGAGTGATACCTTCTCAGAGAAGCGCTACAGTCACAGAGGTGAAAGACAATAGAGATCAACAGCCAAGCAAACTGGGAAAGATCAACAGGTATGATCTGATCAGACATTCAATGTCATAGAAGATCATTTCTTTTGTAAAGTGTGAAAGCAAGTTAAATTCCCTATATCGGGGTGGACCTAATCGGTTCGTTGAAAAATCCCCTAATAGGGTAACATCTTTATTGATGTTAAAAGACCTCTAACTAGGCGACTCTTAATAGGGTTAAGATCTTAACTGATCTTTTGTAAAATCCCTTAATCGGGTAGCACCTTAACCAGTGCTTTGTAAGCTCCTAACAGGGCGCCTTCATTCTGCAGTAGTGAAGTTGTGAGCTCTGTCTCACCGTGGTTTTTTCCTTCTTACCGAGGGTTTCCACGTATATATCTTGTGTTGATCTGTGTACTTCTTTTACAGTTATGAATGTTTGTCTTTTCTTTGCTTAGATTTCAAGAAGTACTAAACAAGATTGGAATTATAGTAGAAATAGTTCTTTTTGATTCACCCCCCCCTCTCAGTAACCGGTTGGTATTAACAATTGGTATCAGAGCATTGGTTCTCTTATATAAAGCTTAACCACTTGAAAAAAAGGGTTATAGATATCAGAAGCAGCTAGAGGAAGCCAACGACATTATTGCCTCTCTGGAGAACAGATTGAGAAGATCACTTGCAAAGAGGAAGGAGCTAGCTCTGCAATTAAATGAGAGCAATGAGACCATTGATGAACTCTCCGGGCAGAGTGGATCCGATGAAGTTGAGGAGGCAGTATCTGAACTAATGGAAAAGAATCAAATCCTGACCAACCAGATCTCAAACCTCAAGAGGGAACAAGAGGATAATGCCCTGAGAATGATTGAACTAATCGAGAAAAAGAGAAAAGCTGAAGATGAAAGGAACTCAACAGTCAAATCTTTAACAGCCTTTGAGAAAGCAAGGGATCAAGCAGTGGAAGCCATAGGGGCGAATGAACTTATCATTCTACAACTTCAAGAGGACACGCAGAGTGTCACCCAAGAAAATGCTCACATGCAGAAGGGCTGGCATGACAGGAATGAAGCATGCAAAAGACTGTCACTGGAATTGTATCAATTGAAGGAACAGATGAAAGAAGTTGAAGAAAGAAATTAAATCCTGAGAAGATACAATGAAAGTTCGGTCAAGCTTGATGAGCAACTTAAAGCTCAAAGAAGGCATAAAGATCAAATCGGTCTTGGATTCACCGGTGAAGTCACGAAAGAGACTGGTGAGTCTTCTTGTGCAAAGTCAAGCAAGAAGGATAAGAAGAGGCCGCTAGCACAAAAAGGTAAGAAGACCTTTAACACCTCTTGCAATCATTGTGGGAAACTGGGTCAGAGAACTAATAACTGCAGGAATGCACTAGTAAGGCCGAACAACATCTACTACAAGAACTGTTGCAAGGTTGGCCACAAGACCAATGAAGGCTAGAACAACCCCCCATCTATGTCAAGTGGAAGCAAGGGAAGCTTCAAGGGCTACTGCTATACATGCAATAAGTTCGGACACAAGGCTGAAGAATGCAGATCAAAGACCATGGCATTCAGATCCCTGAGACCGGTATACACCAAGAGAAACCAGAATCGGAGCACAACCAACTGTGCAAATTGTGGGTCTCATTGCCACAATGATTCATGGTATAAGTCACCCAACACAAGAAGAGTGAACCCATGGAAGGCTACCAGATAGTTTGTTATCACTGCAACAAAGTTGGACACCTAACTAAAAATTGCAGGAACCGGTCATCCAACCAAAAGAAGGAACTGGTCAAACCGGAAGAGAAGATCAACAAGGAAGAGAAGACTGAGAAAAAAGTCAGACAGACTTGGTTCAAAAAGGAATCAAAGAGCTCCGCAGAGGAGAAGACAGAGGAAGGATCGTCATCTACAGATGGTGATATCTCTTTAGCAAACTGAGCCGTAAAGGCGTAGAGGGAACCTGTTGATTTTATTAGGATCGCTGCAAATGTATTAACATTGCCTCTTTGGTATATATTTTCCAAGAGCAGTGATCTCTCATTTATATTGTGGAAAACACATTAAGAGACATGTCCCTTCATGGGACATGTCTATTCATTATTATTTATTTTATTTTATCAATTAATTATTTAGTTATTATGAGACTAATTATAATCTAATTATATATATATATATATATATATATATATATATATATATATATATATAATAAATCATTTCTCATAATAATCATATCATCGGTATTATTTATCTGACCGATGCTACAAACATCAACAGAACCGATAGACCATCTACCACTCCCGGTAAGACTGGTGAGAATCGGACTCACACAGTCTACATGGATAACCGGTCAAGCAAGGTATAATCAACCGGGGTTGACCTAACCGAAAAAGCAAGGCAACCGGTAGGGAAAAATGGAAAGAAAATTTAGGTAAGACATTTATTACTGTAGCCGTTTAACGAATAGTTACAGTTTGGTAATTACCGTTATGACCTGACCCTATAAAAGAAAGGAGAATTACTCACAAGTTTTTACTTTGCTTACTTTGTGATTTACGAATTCTTGTGTTGAGTATCATTCTCGCGCTTTGATCACTGAGAATTACTGTGTGTAATACCAATCTAAGCTACTTTCTGCAAGTTACCAGTTAGCAAGAATGGCCTCTTCATCTGCTAACGTAAAGTTGATCAGGGGAGATCAAGTGGATCGACCTGCATACGATATCGCGCCAATTCAGAACAGAAAGAATGACATGGCTGGTGCACTCTCATCTGTGCCAGAAGGAGTCCTCTTAACCGAAGACATTACGACGTTCATTCACGCCAAACAGGAAGAATTGGGTGAAACGTATATTCAAGGCGAATACCTATCACTGTGCGAAGAAGGGAATCTTCCTGACAAGTACGCCAAGCTCATATCATCTGGATTGATAAATGGAGTATGCTACCCAACACTCTTTTGGGAAGACCAAATCAGACCGGTGTTGAGCCGTCTTCACGAACCAGATTTCTGGCTCACCAGAGGTGCATGTCACGAAATCACCAAAGATGATCTCCACAAAGTAATTGGATATAGTAACAAAGGGGAAGCTCTAACCCTGCGGACCATTGCCAATGCCGTCGTCAACAAACTGACTAAGTCAAGATCTGATGGTCGACTTATGACTGTGAACGACATTGAGGATGATGGAGTATGTTTTGCGTCTGCTGTTATTGGGTACAAGGTTTATCAGTCAAGCAATTTGAATAGCATACCAGGTGGATCTATTCACGCCGCACACCGGATAATGCATGACAATGCCCAATACAACATTTGTGCAATGCTTCAAAGCCAAATATTTGAAAACATGAAGAAGCTTGGAGTTGTGAGAAAAAAATCCATGAAGTATGGAACCCTTCTGGTTTGCCTATACTTCTACTACTTAAATTTCTTCCCGGGTATCGGTAAAGTGCATTGGAGAACCGATAAACCGATCATGCATCAAATCGCTGAAATGGCCAATCGACTGGGAGACCAACTAAGTAATGCGATGACTGAATACTTTGAGGCATTACAATTAAAGATGCATGAAAGAGAGAGGGTGTCGTCAACTATAGTTGACCTGTATAAGGACGATGTATGCTTTCTGGTTGCCACCGACAACTGCATCATTCAAGCAATGGAACCGAGAGACGTATATGCTCCTGAGCTGGGATACGAGATCACTGCCAGAATTGCTAAGGCATATGCTGATGCCCTAAATGATGCAAACTTGAATCTCGACGCAAATCAGTTTGGCACATATGCTGAGATTCTACAGAATCTGTCAAAGAGGGCACCAATCAAGAATGTCTACAAGAGGACCCCCACACCAAAGAAGAAACCGGTGACAAAGCAGCCCAACGCTCGGAGGAAGAAAGTAGAACCAATACCCAGTACTCAAGAGGGAGAACGAGAGGAGACTGAGACTGAGGAAACAGTTCCTCTAATTAGAAGAAGAAAGCCCACAATTGATGAATTTGTGGTAGGACTAAAAGAATTTGGTGGTTTAGGTTTTGTTAGAGGCAGATATCAACTAGCCAATGATGAAGACAGAAGAAAAATTGAAGAAGCTGTAGTGTTTTGCCTTCAAAAATTCAATCTTCATCCTAGTGGACTTCACACAACTCTACTTGATGATCTTCTACAAATTATTGAAGATCAGTGGAAGGCTTCTGAGGATAGAGAAAAGGAGCTAAGGATACGAGCTCTTTTGGAGGTCCAGAACCACCTCACTCTAGATGAAGCCACAGAACAAGCTGAACTTCAATAGCAAACCTTCTCAACAAAAAGGAGGATAGGTCTCATGCTTATTGGAGAAGTTGAGAAAGTGCATAACGAAGGAGTAGTGATGTGGACTAAACTTCTTCAGGCACAGATGAAAGCAGAGGAAGTTCAATGAAGAACAACAATTTCGCCGGTCCTGGACACCAGTAAAGGGAAAGGAGTGCTTGGAACTGAAGCACCAGTAATAGTAGACATAACTGATGACAAGAGCAACGAGCTTGCCAGACCAGCTGTTCTCATCTCTCCAAGTGAAGGTAACACTCAACCTATGTTTGTCAATGATATTGTTGATGAGGTGATGGACTTTGGAGAAGTAGATAATGCTACAAAATTGTTCAATGTATTAGAAGAAGACAATAAATAGTCAGTTATTGTAGCAATAGTAGAAACATTTATGGATTATCACAGGACTCCAAGGGACTACAAGTCAAAGTTCCCACCGGAATTGAATTTGAGGCTACAATTAAAATGACGAACAGGTCTAGGCACAAACACTAGAATCACTAGGGAAACATTGTTAAAGGTCAAACCTGGACTCAATGAAGAAAGAATAAAGCTTCTATTAGAAGCATCCATGAACTTGAATGAATACACCATATAGAGTTGCAGAGATATTAAACAGGTATGAGAATCAAGTCTACAAAGCAACTCTAGACTTCTGGCACCAGTATGACTTTAGTGCATTCGAAAAACTAGGTCCTCAAGATCAAACTGAACGAATGCAAGCACCACCGGTCGGACTCACACCTGGTGTAGAATCTTCTACCGCAAAGGAAAAAGCTCAAACAGAGGAGTTCACAACTGGTGAACAAGTAAATGTTGAACAAGGGATTGACAACAGTATACTAATGGGTGAATTGCATGCAGCTGCAAAGCAACCGGATGAACAACTTCAACAAGAACAACACGTAGAAGTTGAAAAGCAATCGGAAGATGGTGCTCAGGAAGAGAAAGAACCACCTGCAGAGCAAGTTCTACCTGATGCAGAGGTTCAACCAGAAAATACAGCTCAACAAGGCGCTGATGAGATTAAGAGACAAGAGGAAGAAATCCCAGTGCACACTGAGAAAGCTCAACCGGAGCATGAGCAAAGGCAACAGGTCCAAGTTGACATACCAAGCTCCTCATCTAAAAGAAAGCCGTCTTTTGTTGAAGAGAAGGAAGGTAAAAAGAGTAAGGTCACCAATACTGTGGTGGACATCAGTAAGATGTCAACAAGGCAGCTAAAAGAGCTGACCAAAAGAAAACAAGACATGGTCCTAACCACCGTAAAGAACATTCTGAGCAACTTTGTACGAGACGCTGACTTTGATGAAGATGAACCGGTCATCGATCAACTTGAAGTTCTGGCACAAGCAATCGGTGAGGATCTAACCGATCCAGAAACAGTGGCAATCGACCACTATGAGAAGAAAAGAGTGGATATTCTCCACAAACAAGTTGAGGAAATCAAGGTTAATTTGATAGCCAATCAAAGAGTGTTGCAACAACAACTACAAGTGGCAAGTAGTCTAATGACAAGGACATCAAATTTTGATACATTCTTGCAAGATCTGTCATAAAAATCAACAAAGGCCTTAGAGGAGATTAGAGCCTTGTCCTCTCAGTTTGACATTAAGAACAAAACTGCAACAACTTAGAGCAGAGAACTGACAAGTCTAGCTCTTGTCAAAAGAAAGACTACAGAAGAGGAAAATAAAAGAATACAAGACATTGTTGGTTTTCAGATGTTTCTGGCACCAACACTTGATATCATGCACCAAACAACAACTTCTACAGAAGCTCTGCTCAATGAACCAGCTTACAAAACTGTGGAAGATATGGAGAACATCATTGTTTCTCTGAAAGCAGCCCAAAAGAATGTTGAACATGTAACCAATCAATGGGCACCTTTTCTTCACTCTGCCAAAACAATATATAAGGATATCTTCACAAAAATAAACATGTGAGGAGATGCACAACTCTTTGTCCTATAGAGGCAAAAAGGGGAAGAAGTGCAAACAGAGAAAAGTAGAAGTGCGAACAGGGAAAGCAAGAGAGAAGAAGGGTTGACAAAAGAAAGAAGAAGAGCAGAATAGAAGACCAAAAGACCACACTAGAGCACTCAGACAGGGGAAGTGTTCTACAGAAAAGAAAGTGAGTATGGTTTGTGTATGGTTTTGCCACCAATGACAAAGGGGAAGATTGTTAGCAAAGTTGTCATTAGTGTAAATTCACAAACACCATACACTGGTAAACACCCACCGGTCACTCACATTACTTAGGTGACATCGGTAGAGCAAAGATAGAGTGTATGCACCGGTAGTTGAAGCAAAGGAGATACACCGATAGACCAATCTAAGAACACCGTACGGGTCTCTCAGTGTATAAAGGGATACACTGAGTGTAAGATATACCGGTCTAACTGTCTAGAGATCCGCACCAAATTTTACGGTACAATTTGAGTTAAAGCCAGATTATACAGGACATCCACCGCTCTGAAGTAGACTTAGTTTTTTAGCAGGAGTTAGCTTTATTTCTACAGATGTTTTGCAAGGTAAACTCCAGATCAGAATGCATAGCTTTTTGCTAGTTGCATGATTTTTTGGTGAGTTTACAGCCTGACGGTTCTATGAGTTAAGGGTTTCATCACGGTGAACTCTTGTATTAATACAGGTCATAGGACACAAGATGGTTGTTGTTGATATTTGGTGAATGCATAGAGCAAAGGAGTGATAACTTCTCAGAGAAGTGCTACAGTCACAAAGGTGAAAGGCAATAGAGATCAATAGCGAGGCAAACCGGAAAAGATCAACAGGTATGATCTGATCAAACATTCAGTGTCATAGAAGATCATTGCTTTTGTAAAGTGTGAAAGCAAGTTAAATTCCCTATATTAGGGTGGACCTAATCGGTTCGTTGAAAAATCCCCTAACAGGGTAACATCTTTATTGATGTTAAAAGACCTCTAACTAGGCGACTCTTAACAAGGTTAAGATCTTAACCGATCTTTTGTAAAATCCCTTAACCGGGTAGCACCTTAACCAGTGCTTTGTAAGCTCCTAACAGGGCACCTTCATTCTGCAGTAGTGAAGTTGTGAGCTCTGTCTCACTGTGTTTTTTTCCTTCTTACCAAGGGTTTCCACATATATATCTTGTGTTGATCTGTGTACTACTTTTACAGGTATGAATGTTTGTCTTTCCTTTGCTTAGATTTCAAGAAGTACTAAACAAGATTGGAATTATAGTAGAAATAGTTCTTACCGATTCACCCCCCCTCTCTTAGTGACCGGTTGGTATTAACAGTAACAACACTCAGAGGGTGTGAAATATTCACCCGATATTGCTTATTGGGTTGGCTTCATACAGAGGTCAACATTGTACTGATTGGAGAAATAAATTTCAGAATTTATTAATAGATTGAAGGCATATTTTATGGCAGATTGAGGGCATCGGATAGAGAAACTATTAGCTGTTTATAGTGGTTTGAAATCATTGTTTTTTGTTGGTTCTTCATCTACCCTACCTACTCTTCCATATACAGTTCGGTTTTGTTGAAAGAGGCACCAAAAAAATTCAATAAAAATTATAAGAAGAAACGCCTAGGGCCACAACAGGGTTTGACATCATCTCTTGAAGCTTTTGCTGCTGATTGGTGAAGGGTTTTATATTCTTGACCTGCTTTTTCGGCCAACACTTAATAAAAGGCTTCTTCCACTATCCAGATATGCCATTTGATTCTAACAAGTTTTTTTCTCTATGAAATAATGAACAAGAATAATTGAAACCTTCTGTTTCATTCCTTAGTATTTAGTTTACAAATTTTAGAAGTTTTTTTTTCAGCATATGTATTGCTTTTTATGTCAAACCATCTTAAAAACAAAAAAAAAATTGGAAAACAATAAAAAACCAAAAACAAGCATAGTTAGTTCAGCAATTAGAGCCTTGAAGGGTTCTTACATTGGTATCAAAGCCTTAATCTTGCCATCCTAGAGGGTCAAGGGTTCACATGAAAAGCCACCACAAATATTATACACGTAGAAAAACAGAGCCAAAAGAGAATTGGCAAGAAGACAACTAGTTTGCAGAGGTACCATAAGTGGCGATGGGTGACAGGGCAGAAGAAATTCCGCAAAGAAATGACAGGAGAAATGAGGATATATTTCCTGACAAGGAAGTGAGAGAGACTCTGAGAGATTTACGGGATGGCCAACAATAGGTAATTGGGGTATTACAGCAACTCACAGCAGCTCTACAATAGTTGAATGCACCTAGGAGATACCCCCAAGATTAGGGTGACGATCGGAGTGTAGCTGGATCACAAAGAGTGCAGGGAGCACCTTCCTTGAAAGCAAATAGGCCTACCCGGCCTGCCTTTTTGAAGGAACCACAGGTGGAGAATGCTGAAGAGGCTGAGGATCCAACATATGTTGATCCAATTATGGCAGCCAATGATGATTGGGATTTATTGACTCCACAAGTGTGTGAACGGATGCATTTTGACAGGTTTGTGAATTCGAGGATTGAGTACTACAAGTCTCGACAGGGGCATAGATCATGAATTCAAAACAATGACATAAAACACACCACTAGTAAAATCACTTTACCTTATTTTGATGACAGTGGCAAGGTAACAACTCAGTCTTGGATCCACAAGTTAGATACTTTCTTGTCACTTTGACCCATGTCTGAGGAAGAAGCCATTAAATACACCACATTGCATCTAGAGGGAGCAGCCCACGATTGGTGGTATCATGGGATGGTGACACTACAACATGATCGCATCACTACTTATCAAGAGTTTGTAGATAGATTGGATGATCGCTTTGATAAGGACCCAAAGACATATTTCAGAGATCTTACCCAGTTGAAACAAGTTGGGAGTTTAGAGAGTTATATCAGTGATTTCCAGAGGTTGTGTTATGGTTACTGACATTTCAGAGTAGAGGCTGGTTGTACTATTTATTGAGGGCCTAATGGAACCCTTAAAAGGGTGGGTAAAGAGATTTGACCCAGTAACATTGTAGGCTGCAATGAAGAAGGCTAGAAGTATGGAACTTTCAGCTCCTCAGAGAAAGTTTTTGCCTAAGGGATCCTCTTCACATAGGGACAGTAAGTTTTTTCCCAAGAACAAAAGAAAAATCAGATTTTAAAGGGGATTAAAAGGGGAAATCGGTAGCTCCATTTGACAAGGAAACACTTAATGACCTACGCAAGAAAAAGTTTGTTTCTACTGCAAGGGCTTTTATGATGCAAACCATGACTGTCCTTTGAGGCCTAAGGGTAAAGCAAACCGTGTTATGTGGGCATACTATGAAAATTCTGAATCTGAAAATTCAGACCAGCAAATTGATCCCGAAGAATCCGATGTGGAAAGGGCTGAAAATGAGCCATAAAGGCTGGAGAAAATGGAGGCACTAGTATTAAGCTCCGGATGCGCGGGGTACTAGTGGGACAACAGATTATTACTTTATTCGATATAGGTGCCACCCATAGCTTCATTGATGCTAGATTGGTAGAAAGGCATAAGAGTACGAGTGGCTAGTGGTTACACTCTTAAGTGTGACAAAATTATTATAGGACTTCCTTTACACTTGAACAACTGAGTTCAAAACTGATTTTTATGTGGTGAATATGGGAGACATTGATTTGGTTTTGGGTATGCAATGGTTGCATGATACAAGAAGGTTCACTCTTGACCTTTAGGATATGGATATGACATTTAAGAAGGATGGAAAAACACATGTGCTGAAAGCCATCTAGGATACTAGTTGTAGAACAATTTCACTCAGGAGGATGGTACGACTCATGTGTCACGACATGGCTGAGTGGCCAAATGAGTGTATGTTGATGCCTACACAAGAGGGGCAGCAAAAGACAGAGTACCACCCAGACATTCAGGAGCTGACAATTAAGCATGAGAAGGTTTTCAATGACATTCCACCTTGTAGACCTTTAGATAGGGGCATTGAGCACATTATAGAGTTGGACGAGGGTATGAAACCCGTGATGATTACACCTTACTAGCACTCAAAAGCGACTGAAGGACGAGATAGAGAACTATTCAGGAATTGCTTGCTATGGGACACATCAGACTGAGTAAGTCACCATTCGCTTCCTCACTTGTGTTACTGAAGAAAAAAGATGGTACCTTGCGGATGTGCGTTGACTATAGGGTCCTGAATAAGAGGACAATAAAAAATAGGTTCCCCATCTCACGGATAGATGAGTCGATCGATGAGTTGCATGGCTCCTATTATTTCTTAAAGATACATTTGAGATCAGGCTATCACCAGATCCGTGTTAGGGAATAGGATATAGAGAAGACAACATTTAGGTGTCATTGTGGGCACTACAAGTTTGTGGTTATGCCATTTGGGCTAACCAATGCACCAGCTACTTTCCAGTCCACTATGAACAAGGTCTTCTAGCCTTAGTTGGGGAAATTTGTGCTAGTCTTCTTTGATGATATCTTGGTTTAGAGCAAGACATGGGAGGAGCATCTTACACACTTGGATACAGTTTTTGGAGATTTTGGATAGGGAGTCCTTGTATGCCAAGGAGTCCAAGTGTGACTTAGGAATGACAAAGTTATTGTACTTAGGCCAAATTATCAATGCAAAGGGTGTGCAGATGGACCCTGAGAAGATCTACGATATTATTGATTGGCCTACTCCTACGAGCCTCACTCAGCTACATGGATTCTTGGGTTTATGTGGCTTCTATCGCCGGTTTGTTAGTGGATATTCACAACATGCAACACCTTTAATGGATTTGATGAAAAAAGGTGCATTTATATGGACTCCAGAGGCATAGGAGTGTTTCACAAGGTTTAAGGAGCTTATGACTACATGCCCCATTCTTGCTATGCCTGATTTCACAAAGCCTTCTGAGCTTCAATGTGATGCACCTAGAGAGGGTATTGGTGTCGTGCTTATGCAGGATAAGCACTCGATTGCTTATGAGAATCAAATACTTAGGGAACCGGAGAGGAGTTACAACATATATGATAAGGAAATGTTGGCCATTATGCATACCTTGGCCAAGTTTAGGCAGTATCTTGAGGGCAACAAATTTAGCATAAAAATTGATCATAATAGCTTGAGGCATTTCCTAGGACAGCGAGACCTCAATGACCGTTAGTAAAAGTGGGTTAGTAAATTGTTGGCATATGACTTTGACATCACTTATGTCAAGGGAACTCAGAATATTGTTGTTGATGCTTTATCTCACTGTCCACATTTGAGCTCCATGGTCCAAATTTCAAAGGATTGGCAGCATATGATTGTGGCAGAGTACGTCAAAGACACTTGGGCTGCAGGGATAGTTGAGGGGTCTATTCAAGACAACAAGTATTTAGTTATAAATGAGCTGATCATTTACACGGGCATAATTTATTTGACACCAAGATCGGAGATGAAGAGCAGGGTGTTGAGATTCTTTCATGATGAGCCGATGACAGGGCATCTAGGATATTTCAAAACATATAGGTAGGTTTGTGAGCTCTTTACTTGGAAAGGACTCAAGGCGAATGTTCTTAGATATGTCAAAGAGTGCCCTATATGTCAGCGGAATAAACAGGAGCACACATACCCTGCAGGACTACTTCAGCCACTTCAATTCCTTACAGGAAGTGGGAATGTTTGTCTATGAATTTTATCATAGCTTGACAAAATATGCTCACTTTTTTCTTGATTACCGCTACATATACAACTACATAGGTAGCAGAGTTGTTCTTCCGAGAGGTATTTAGGCTTCACGAGTTGCCTCAGAATATTGTCAGTGATAGAGATAGTCGGTTCATGAGCCATTTCTGTAAGGAGTTATTCAAATTATGTGGGACTGAGCTTACTTTGAGCACCAGCTACCACCCTCAAACAAATGGACAGATAGAGATAGTGAACAAATGGGTGGAGGGATACCTCATAAACTGTATTGCAGGATAGCAGAAAACTTGGGTGAAATGGATTTACCTCTGTGAGTATTGTTATAATACCACTCATCATATGTCTATACAGATGACACCATTTTTGGCTTTGTATGGGTATGAAGCGCCCAATTTTCTAGATTTACTGTTGAGTGACAATAGAGTGCCTAGTGCTGGTGATTTGTTGCAGGAGAGCCAGGACATTGTAAAGGCTCTCAAGGAAAACATTGCTAAGGCCCAAAATCAGCAAAAGCAGTATGTAGACCAGAAGAGGACTGAGCATTCTTTTGAGGTAGGAGATATGGTGTATCTGATGCTACAGTCCACTTTCAGCAAGAGTGGAGCAGAGAAGCATAAGCCATGTTATTATGGCCCTTTTAGGATTATCAAGAGGGTTGGTGAGGTGGCTTATGAGTTGGATTTACCAACAGACACTAGGGTACACAATGTGTTCCATGTGTCACGCCTCAAAAAGGCATTAGGACATCAAGTGGTTTTTTCTACAATTTTACAACCCCTGGATGATGGGGAGAAATTGATTTTAGTACCTGAGGCCATCTTGGATGTTAGAGAGAGACAATTGCGAAGACGGGTCATCAAGGAATATTTTATTAAGTGGAAGGACTTGCCAGCTAAAGATGCTACTTGGGAGAGCGAGGACATATTACAACATCTTGAGTTGAGATTGCTTGAGGGCAAGCAATTTTAGGGAGGGTGGACTACGATGTCCCCTTCTAGTTGACATCAATCAACAGAGTAGATTAGCCTATCACTGACCCTCGTAGGCTAATGAGGTTGGTTAGAGGGTCCTTTGAGGGATGCATCTTCTTCAATGGTCAGAGTTTTGCAGATTTGGCTTTCGTTTGAGATCTCCAACACTCTGTATGCAGTAGTTGCTATTTATAACAAATTTTTCTATTTATAGTAAGTTTTGAGAGGCTCAGAGAGTAAGTTTTGAGAGGCTCAGAGAGGGACCCCTGCTATTTTAAGAAATGGGGTATGGTCGTATGTGGCTTGATCATGTCAGCCCCTAGTTCAAACGGCGTGCAGAGATGATGAGTAATAATGGAGATATTAATATTTATTTGGCTAAAATAAATATTAATAGTTGTGAGCTTATATTATTAAGTTATAACATAATTTTATATTATAACTTAAGCCACTTAAGTGAAGGACCAAGTTATCATAAATGGGGCCAAGCGAACAATTAATTTTAAAGAATTATTTGTGCACCAACTATGGAGTTTTAAGTGAAAAAATTAAAAGTGATCTTTTATCCCACATTGGCTAAGAAAGTGTTTGCGCTCTCACAAGAAAAGAATAAAAGGGACCTAAGAGCTCATTCTTAGGGATGTTATGTTGATTGTTGAATTGAGATTTTATTCCCTAGAGCATGGGAGTTAGTGAGAGATCGAAGGTTTCAGCAAAGTTCTGAGCTTATCGGCATTGGAGAGCGTTGCTTCTTCTTTATAGCAGCAGTCAAAGGGTGTGAAATATTCACCCGATATTGCTTATTGGGTTGGCTTCATACAGAGGTTAGCATTGTACTGATTGGAGAAATAAATTTCAGAATTTATTGATAGATTGAAGACATATTTTATGGCAGATCGAGGGCATCGGATTGAGAAGCTATTGGTTGTTTATAGTGGTTCGAAATCATTGCTTTTTGCTAGTTCTTTATCTGCCCTACCTACTCTTCCATATACAGTTCCATTTTGTTGAAAGAGGCACCAAAACAATTCAATAAAAATTATAAAGAACGCCTAGGGCTACAACAGGGTTTGACATCATCACTTGAAGTTTTTGCTGCTGATTGGTGAAGGGTCTTATATTCTTGACTTGATTTTTCGGCCAGCACTTAATAAAGGGCTTCTTCCACTATCCAGGTATGTCATTTGATTGTAACAAGTTTTTTTCTCTGTGAAATAATGAAGAAGAATAATTGAAACCTTCTATTTCATTCCTTAGTATTTAGTTTACAAATTTCAAAAGTTTTATTTCAGCATATGTATTGCCCTTTCAAGATTATCATGAGGGTTTAAAAAGCAATGCATATGTATTGCCCTCACCAATAAGCAATAATAACCTTCTATTTCGTTCCTTAGTATTTAGTTTACAAATTTCAGAAGTTTTATTTTAGCATATGTATTGGCATTTCAGGATTATTAGGAGGGTTTAAAAAGCAATGCATATGTATTGCCCTCACCAATAAGCAATAATAACCTTCTATTTCATTCCTTAGTATTTAGTTTACAAATTTCAGAAGTTTTATTTCAGCATATGTATTGCTTTTTATGTCAAACCATTTCAAAAACACAAAAAAATTGGAAAACAATAAAAAACCAAAAACAAGCATAGTCAATTCAGTAGTTAGAGCCTTGAAGGGTTCTTAAAAATTTCCTTCATGTGGATGTTGGATTTCTGAAGGAAATTCAAAATTGTCACAATCTTCTCTTCATAAAGCAATTCACTTTCTTTGTGCAACTTATTTTCTGGATTCCTTCTTGACATGGGCGTCTTGTTTTTGAGTTTGAACTAGCTGCCTTGTCATCTTGAAGTGTTGTCCTCCTTTGAACTTGATATCTTTGAGCTAGTCTTTCATCCATTTGACTATCATCTCATGCATCATATCCTTGAACAAGAAAAGAAAGCACTTTGTATCAAGATCATGAACAAAACTGAAATGTAAGTTAATTTTGAATAACTTCAAATGATTTTCAAGATAAACAATCCTTCATTTAGAATTGGAATTGAACGATGGAATCTGATTTTGTCCCTCCAATTATAAACATCTGATTTGGAGAACCTTTTTCTGCAAATCTGGAAATGCCATTTTCCCTGAATCTGCACTCCCGCTTTGCATTTTTGAATAAATGCTTTCCCAAGATTGGAGATTAAACTTTGTTAAGGACTGCTTGGGCGGAAATTAGTATGCTCTAGGGACAAATGCTCACGTGCTTGAGTTGAAACTCATGTTGATAAGGACAAATTCATCTTCTTGTGTATTTTCAAGGGCAGAATTTTGGTGTAGACAGGGATTTCTTATATTTCTGATCTGAAATATGCTTTGATTATGATATCCTTTTGCATCCAATTCTGGAACTTTCGTTTAGATCTGCCCTAAGTCTGGGAGTTTTGCATTTTCCAGCTGGAGAATCACCCTAAATCTGGAAAGTTTGCCCAGTGTCTGCTCTGATTCGCCTTGAGATTGGATTTGAAGTGTCCTTAGTTCTGATTTTTGTTTGAACCGCACCCGAGATCCAGAGAACTCACACCCATTAGGGCATAAATCACTTTTCAATCCTGGAACTTCTTGAAATCACACTTCCAGATAAAATTCGCTTTTGTGATTTTCTGATTTTATAATCAAGTTCGCCCTTCTTTAGCCTGATTTGGGTTCGCAAAGGCATCCACAAAATCAAATTCATTTCTAAATGTGAGTTTTGCACTTCCATCTGCTTTCCAAATTGCTTTGAATTGAATTGAATGACGTTTGAAAAGAAACCTTTGACCTCATATAGAGGGCGTTTCACACAAAGGTGCCATATAGGGCATTCAATCAAAGGAGGGCCGACTTTGTATTTTATTTGCATTTAAAACTTGTGTTTTCCTTAATGCCCAGGTCAGCCCTATGCTTGCTGAGCAGGGTTTCATATAAATACATAATCATTGGTAGACTGTAGAGGTCACTTTCAATTCGATTTCATCAGCATTTTCTGCTCTGCACTGCTCTTCATCTGGGGAAATATGAACCTTGTGAGGACAAATGCAATCCCCAACCAACTTTGCATTGGGTCCCCTTGCAATTTAGTTCAGTCTTCCTTCATTTTTGCAACTTCATAATACATGTGGGATAAAACATTGCTCCAAGGGGAAAATCAACCAGCATAGGGACTTAATTAAATCACTTCCCTTAATTCCCTCATTCAGACGTCATGGTGGAAAATAGACTGGGATGGGGACAAGATAAATCCTCATGTTTGTCCTTAAATTTGCCCTTAAAATTCACTAAGTCCCTCAAGTGGAAAATAGATAGTCATAGGGACAAATAAATTCCATGTGATTTAGCCAACTCTTGCAAATTTCCAACTTGGTGGAAATTCGATAGGGATAGGGACAAATTCAGTCCTTATAAATTTTTACCTTTCCTTGCACATAGGGGCAGAGGGTGGAAATCTGACCCTCATAGGGACTCCTCACATTTGATCATCAAGGGGAAATTCGACCCTCATAGGGACTAAGTGGTGATTCAAGCTTCACCAGGACAAAGGGGAAAACCAACCTCCATAGGGACAAAGTGGAAATTCCATGTCTATCGGGACTTTTAATTCCCAACTTTTTCTAAGCATTTTAAAGGTGGAGAATCGATCTCCATAGAGACTTTTCACACTTAATTTCTTAGTGAAAAATCAAACTCCATAGGGACTTTTGTAGATTTTGACTTCAATTTCATTCATTCTTTTTCCAAGGAGTGGAAAATTGATCCTATAGGGAATTTTCGCTTTAACATGCACCACTTCATCATACCCAAATTCAAAGTTAAGATGGAGATTTATTGCTCATGAGGACAAACTTACCATCAGTGCACCTTGAGACCTTGGAGAATTTCCTCGGAATTCAACAATCTTTTGCATCTTGACATTAAAACCTTTAAGACTTGTCTATGTTCGCAACTTGGAGGCTTGGAGGCTCGACCACTCTTCAACTTTGGAGCTCAGAACTGACACTTTGCTGCCAAAACCCTACAACTAACAAGTGAAAAGGGGGATGACCCATTTGCAATGGGGCGAATGTGTGAAAAGGTCACAACAGTACCCAGCCATATCACTTTATACTCCTAAAGGAGGATGTATTATTTCTTATATCATTAAAGAATGGAGTGATTGCTAGTTTTCAAAGTCTTAAAGCCTTGTTTACCATGAACACAACCTTATTTAATTTCTTTTGGGCTGGATGTTGCCTAACAAAGGAATCACAACACTAAAATAGGCAGCCATACCAATATTGAGAAAACTTAGTACAAAAAAGTTAATATGAGGGTCATGGCTTAGTAAGCTCATAGTTAATAGGCACATTGTTTATATAACACCAGTTAGTCGTTTTGTGCAAGCTTGATTATATAAAAGCAAGCACATGAGTAGTTGTTAAGGTTGGCTTTTGTAACCTTTGACTTGTTTAGATTGAGCATCTATTGTCGGTTATATGCTGAAGGATAGATTGGGATGTGTGGATAGATGGTTCTCATTTGCTTGTTCACATGGAAGGATGCAACTAGGGTGTTCAATATTTCAAAAGCCTTGAATGGAGACTTTGCAAGTGTATTGCAATCTCATTCTTGAGATAACAAACTGAGTTATGTGGGCACTTTTGGAAGCTTGTTTTTCCCTTAAGAGGGTTTTCCCAAGGTACATTTGGTGTTATCTTGTGGTATGTTTGTTACTCTTTTGCATCGTGGATTTTGAATTCTTGGGTTGCATTTGTTTCTCTCATGAGGGTTATGTGGAAATGGTATATATTGCTGCAGATTTCCTTTCACAATCTATATTTGGATTGGATTGCCGAGAACGAGGAGCCATGTATTCTACATGGGAGATTTCTGATTTTAAAAGGGAAATAGAAAAATAGGTAGGGGAATCACAGGTCCAGATGCAAACCAAAGAGGAAATATTAGGAGAGGCTTTATTGGATAATGATTATGATATTGCTCCTAAGGAGAAACCGTTACCATCTAGTTTGAGGGTACCACCATTAAGGTACTTCCATTGGAGGATAAATTTGTAAAATACATGTATATGGATTTGTGATATCTATGCACTATGATGTACATTGTACTCCTTTTCTGATTTAAACTAATATTAGAAACTAATTATGGTTTCTCTAATTTCATATTTTTACATGTTATGTATATGCTGATTTTTTGCCAAGATCAAGTTTTTGAACTATGATTATTGCTATCTTTAATAGTATAGTAAACATTCATATTTATATTTTTTCAGTTTTCTTTCAATGTGGCACTCAATTTTTGTTCCAAAGTTTTTATGTGGTCAAATTTGGATTTTCATAGTTGAAAGTTGAATGTTCAAGATGTTACTACAACTTGAATTTCAGAGCTTCAAAATGTTTAATGATTTTTCCCCGCTTTACTGCACAATTGAAAAGCTGTAAAATATGTTTTATTAATTTGTATTATATATTATTATTTTTAAGATCACCTCATGAATCAAAGTTCTTACCTAGTAAACTCATGGCTGCACATAAAGTTCCCCCTGTGGCAATGACATCATCAACAATAAGAGTGCGGTCACCTGGTTGTGTAGCACCAACATGCATCTCCATAATGTCTGTTCCATACTCCAATGCATACTCAACAGAAATAACCTCACCTAAAAACAAGACATATATGTGAAGAGTATTTCAAAAGCAAAGATATTACTTGACACTACTTACAGATAATAAATCACAAAGCAACTAGAAGAAAAGGATAAGGGCTGTCTCTCATTTTAATGAGCTATACCTGAAAATAGTGTATATATCAATGACTCAAAACAAATCAAAGGTAAGATTCTAATTTGACAATTCCTACCAATTGACAACAATAACAAGAGGGTCATCTCTCACAAATGAATTGGTCTAAACATCCACTGATGTCAATTTGCAGTCTTCGTAATAGTTAAGAATCCTTTACACTTGAAGCTTTATTAGAAGTTAGAACACATGCTTGTCATTACAGCACTTCAAATTAATTGAATAATAAGATTCAAGTATTTAACTGAATAATACGATTCAAGCATTTAATTGAATATTAAGATTCAAGTCAAACACTAGCTATTTACTTTTACAAACTACCTTCCCAATACATACACATTAAAGAGCAACAAGGAGAATAGAAATACACATAGAATGATAATTATTCAACATTGCAACCTGTATGTGCCTTGTGAGAATTTATTCCTTATGAAACCTATCATAGATAGGCGGCCTTTGCCATTTATTGCCAATGCTCAAAAAATTATATGGCTCAAAAAGTTACACAACAATGTGCACAACCCAATAAGAATTTGAAAGTGCAATTAAAATGATTAGAATTTGACAAAATATGAACAAGAAGGTACATTTGGAACAATTAGAATTTGGAACTAGGTGAGTCAAATTGACTCCTTCAGATCAATCCCTCTCCATGCAGGAAGACACTCTTAGAGCAGAAGCAAAAAGAAATCAGTTAAGAGCTACACAATGGATCCTCCATCAGATGCAAAAAAAATAATCCTCAAGACACTTCTAGATTAGGCAATAAAGAATCTCTCACGGATTGGTTATTATAGATATTTCCAATCAATCTGTCATGGATTGGTTATTATAGATATTTCCAATCAATGCATACATTATAAATGCATATCCGAACATAGGGGTAAGAGCATAGGTACCCACACCAAGAACAAGGAGATTGCAAAATAGACCTTCTTAGATTGAATAAAACAATTACTATCTCTAAGGGGTGAGGAACATACCCTCTTATATTGGAGGCAAAAGGAGCACTTCAACTACTTAACAACATGCAATTAATGACAAGATTCCCATAGCTTATTGCCTAGGGATCAAACAAAAGCAAGAAATAACCTCTCTGTATGAGGGTCCAAGTACACAACCTTCTTCGTTTGTGCTCTCATGATTGCTAGAATTGCCTCGTCTTGTTCCTCCACATCCAGCATACTAATACCCTTTTTCTTTAGGCAGTTGGTGTCTTCATGGTCACCTAGTCTACACCATTTGCACAATAATTGTACGGAGTCTTTCTTATTCTGGTAGTCTCTTGCAAAATGTCCCCATTCACTACATTGTCAGCACTATATCATAGAACGTCCTCTAGAGTCGTACTGTATTTAATTCCGCCCTCCTTGCTAATTTCCATAACCACTTGGAAATACATTTTGTGGTTTCGATAGAGTGGACTCTTACTGTGTGAAGAGTATACGTACTTCTAGTCTTCAAATTATATGGACACTCCTTTATTAAATCACCTAGAAAATCTCACAAAACTGTTGTCGAGTAAAACATATTGTTAGTGAATGTGTCGTTAATAATAATTAGTGTAACCGAGGGGTAGGTAGCTTGGGATGGTTGCGATGGTTGGCCTTGCACCCCCTCAAGCTCTATAAATGCTATGTACTTGGGTTCGGGAAGGAGCATGATCATTATGAATATAGTTGATGGTGTTGTTGTATTATTGTTGTCAAACATTGTAAACATTTGATAAAGTAATACAAATAGCAATTGTGAGTTCTTTGATATGCTATGTTCTCTTATATTTCATATTGTTCTCGTATGCATTAAACTCGTTTACCCTACGAGGCAAACATCTGGCACCGTTGCAAATACAAACTTGGGAAGTGACAAAGTGTTAATGGTGTATGGAAGATAATGGGCCAACCACTTGATGAAGGTGCAAGCAATAGCGAGGAAAGGGTTGACTTGTTTGAGGGAGAACATGCATTGACAACAGACTTCATAGCCCTATTGCAAGCGTCAATCGAGACCCACCTCTAGAGGGAGGCAACACGAGAAGAAGTTCTTGAGAGTGCGGTGTGGAGTGCCCTCGGAGTGAGTCCTGCAGTTGACCGGTTGATGTGCCATCTCCCACGTCTCTTTGCACAAACTTTCTTGGCCCTACATAATTCACGAGAAGAGATCAGTAGGGAGAACAAATGCCAACAAATCCTTTGGAGGTACAAGGAGAATAGAAAAAGGGAAGAAGAGGAGCGCAATGAAACAAGATGTAGGCAACGCATTCTAAACCCTTGGGAGAAGAATAATTAATGCCAAACCTCTTAAATAAAGATAGAAACTGGAGAGAACATATAGACGACTATGAGGCCATCCAAAGGGGGCCTTGATACTTGAGCAACAGGCAGAACGTAGGCGATGGCTAACGAGACTTGTTGAGGGACGGCCGAAGGAAGCCGCAGTAAGTGAACAAGTCGAAGGCGAAGGGTACGGAGGAAGAATACCGTACGGAAATAAATAGTGACGAACTAATTGAAGAAACCAAAAATCAGTTAAGGAACCTAACCCTACACCGCATACAAAGGCAAGGGAACCGAAGGCAAGGGAAGCAAAGGAAACCAAGGATAGGGACATAGAGAATACCGAGGCAGCCAGGAGTGTCAGAGGGACACAGGGGCACGATAGTCAGATTAACCCGTCTGGTTCTAATACATCTAGTTCAGGAGTTCAACCAACACCAGCGACAAACAAAACCATAGCAATGGCGTAGAAACAAAAGTTGCCTAAGTTCACAAGAGATGGAAAAGAGGATCCCGTACAACACTATAGAACTTGCGAAACAATTTGGTCAGCCGATGGGGTGATCGATCAAGATGAATGGGCTCAACAAAGCCCAACAACCTTGCGTGGAGTAGCCATACATTGGTACTCCGACATGGATAAAACAAAAATAAGTACATGGGACAATTTGAGAAAAGAATTTCAGAGTGAATTCTAGTTGCTTTGAGACGACAATGAAATTGTAACAGAGATCTATGGTACGAAGCAAGGAAAGAATGAGACCGTTAGAGCATATGGGCGGTGACTTGTTAGCTTGTGGTGATTGATTAGGAAAGTACTATCTAGGAAAGTACTGTACACTTTTCCTCCCGATCTCGCTAATTTTTTTGAGGCCGACATATTTTTGATAATTTTTGGGCCGACATGTTGTAACTCATTCTAACCCTAAAGCGGCAAAATATTGTATAATATGGCTTAGGGTTAGGGATTTCATAATGTAATGATTTTAGTACTTGCGGCGGAATTGAGCTGTAAGGGATTACAGATTGTAATCAGGTTGTAATCACTAGATAATAATAATATTGGACTCGCTGTTGGTGTACATAGCCCAGGGATTGGGTGAACCATGTTAAATCTGTGTATTGTGTTCTCTTCTGTGCGGTTTATTGTTTTCTGATATTGGTTATATTTGCATGTAATTGTTATTTCTGTCTTGTTAATCCTAACAAGTGGTATCGGAGCGAGGTTGTTTTTTCAGTTATCCTCTGCAGGAAGATCTCACGGTTTAGTGGGAGTCTCACGGTTGAGTGGGAGCAATGGCAGACGAGGGTAGGCTGAAGGTTGACAAGTTTAATGGGCAGAACTTTCAGTTATGGAAAATGCAAATGGAGGACTATCTCTATTAGAAGGATCTATGGCGGCCATTGGAAGGAAAAGCCAATAAACCGGCAAGCATTTCTACTGGGTAATTCTTGATAGAAAGGCTCTTGGTAGTATTCGATTATGCCTAGCACAATCAGTGGCATTCAATATTACACAAGCAACGACGACTGAAGATTTGATGAAAACCCTAAAGAAGTTGTATGAAAAGCCCTCCGCTTCAAATAAGGTATTTCTCATGAAGCGTTTGTTTAATATGAAAATGGTGGAAGGTGGGTCATTTGTTGATCATTTAAATAAGTTTAATACAGTTACCGGTCAATTAACTTCTGTCAATATTATTTTTGATGAAGAAGTCAGGGCTCTCTTGATTTTGTGTTATTTGCCTGAAAGTTGGAATGGCTTGGTAATGGCTGTTAGTAATTCTATTTCTGGTTCTAATACCCTAAAATATGATGATGTTATTGGTGTTATTTTGAGTGAGAAAATTCGTAGGAAAAGCTCAGGTGGATCCACATCAGGTAGTGTCTTAAACCCACAAAGCAGGGGTAGAACCAATGAAAGAGGAAACAACTCTGGAAATTGTGGCAAATCAAGAGGAAAATCAAAGGGAAAGAGGTCCGAATCTAAAGGGCCAAATGATTGCTGGTATTGTGGAAAACCAGGTCATAAGAAGAAAGATTGCTGGTCTCAGAAGAATAAAGGAGACAAACAAGAAGGTAACAAGGAGGTAAATGTGGTAAGTAATAAATCTGAAGAGGATGCTTTGATTCTTTCTTTAGAAAGTATTGATGATTCATGGGTTTTAGATTTTGGGGCTTCATTTCATGCTACACCCCATAGAGGTTACTTTCTTGATTATGTCCAAGGGGATTTTGGGCAAGTTTATTTGGGCGATAATGAACCCTGTCAGATAGTTGGAAAGGGAAAAATTAAGATTAAGTTGTAGAATGGGAATCATTGGCTACTACAAGAGGTAAGACATGTTCCAAGGCTGAGTAAGAATTTAATTTCAGCAGGGCAACTGGGTGATGAGGGTTGCACAATTACTTTTAATGATATAAATTGGAAGGTTTCAAAAGGTTCCTTAGTAGTAGCAAAAGGTGTGAAAGTAGGCACCTTATATCTTTGTACAGGTCGTACTGTTCCTTCTACTTTAATTGTTTCAAAAGATAATGAATGTTCAAGAACAGTGGCTGCAGTTGAGCAGGAAGAACATTGAACCGTTGCTATAGATTCTGACACAGCACTGTGGCACAATAGACTCGGGCACATGAGTGAAAAAGGTATGAAATTACTTCATTCAAAAAAAAATTTACCTGGTCTGAAATGTGTCAATATGGATTTCTGTGAGAGTTGTGTGTATGGAAAACAAAAGAGAGTTAGTTTTCTGAAGAATGGGAAAGAAAAGAAAAATGAGAGATTAGAGCTTGTGCATACAGATGTATGGGGACCAGCTCAGGTATCTTCCCTTGGTGGCTCTTTATATTATGTTACATTTATAGATGATGCAACAAGAAAAGTATGGATTTATTTCCTTAGACAGAAATCTAATGTATTTCAAACTTTTAAGAAATAGAAATGCTTGGTTGAGAATAGGACTGGTAAAAGGTTAAAATGTCTCAGATCTGATAATGGTGGCGAGTATTGCAGCACAAAATTTGAAGATTATTGTTCCTCTAATGGTATTCGTAGGCAGAAAATTGTACCAAGGACTCCACAAGAAAATGGAGTGGTTGAATGCATGAATAGGACAATAATGAAGCCTGCAAGGAGTATGAGGTTGCATGCTAGGCTGCCCAAAAACATGTGGGCAGAGGCTGTGAACACTGTTGTTTATTTAATCAATAGAGGCCCCTCTACTCCTTTGGATTGTGGTATTCCAGAGGAAGCATGGAGTGGTAAGAAGGTGAGTTATTCTTTTCTCAAAACCTTTGGTTGTGAAGCTTTTGGACATATAGATTCTGAAAATAGAACCAAGTTAGAAGCTAAGTCAAAGAAATGTGTATTTATCGGATATGGCATTGATGAATTTGGTTATAGACTTTGGGATTTTGAAAATCATAAAATTGTAAGAAGCAGGGATGTCATATTCAATGAGAAAGTATTGTACAAAGATCTGTTGCAGCAACATGAGAAGAAAGAAAATGATTATGTAGTACTGAATGATACTCCAAAAGATGATGTTCCAGTAGTTCCTTATGCTCCGCAACAACAGCAACAACAAATACCACACACCCTAGTGAATGTTAGACGGTCAACAAGGCTAAGTAGACCTCCAGAGAGATTCTCTCCCTCTTTGTATTCTATTTTATTAACAGATGTTGGTGAACTTGAATGTTATAATGAAGCTGTGCAGGTGGATACAAAGCTTCAGTGGGAGTCTGCAATGACAAATGAAATGGACTCCTTGCTGAAAAATCAAACTTGGGATTTATGCAAGTTACCTGCAAGTAAAAGGGCTTTACAAAATAAATGGGTTTACCGGCTGAAAGAAGAGGATGGAGGTAAAGAAAAGATTTAAAGCCAGGTTAGTTGTCAAAGGATTTGCACAGAAAAAGGGTATTGATTTTGATGAGATATTTTCTCCAGTTGTTAAAATGACTTCTATCCGTACTGTTTTAAGTATTGTAGCTACTAAAGATTTGCATTTAGAGCAGCTTGATGTTAAAACAGCTTTTCTTCATGGTGATTTGGATGAAGAAATATATATGGTCCAGCCACAAGGATTTGAGGTCAAGGGTAAGGAGAATTTGGTGTGCAGATTGCAAAAGAGTTTATATGGCTTGAAGCAAGCACCTCGGCAATGGTATATTAAATTTGACACTTTTATGAATGAGCATGGATACAATCGGTGTCATTCTGACCATTGTGTTTATTTTAAGAGGTTGGATGATGATAGCTACATTATTTTATGTTTATATGTTGATGATATGCTTGTAGCTGGGTCTAACATGGATCACTTTAAGGGGTTGAAACAACAGTTAGCACATTCATTTGCTATGAAGGATTTGGGGGCAGCAAAACAAATCCTTGGTATGAAAATTTGTAGAGATAGGAAAAATAGGAAGTTGTCTCTATCTCAGGCTGATTATATTGAGAAGGTGTTGCAACGTTTCTCTATGGAGAATGCCAAAGTTGTCAGCACACCTTTGCCTGGTCATTTGAAATTGACTAAGGAGATGTGTCCTAAGACATCAGAAGAAGAGGCAAAAATGTCTAAGGTACCTTATGCTTCAGCTGTAGGGAGCTTAATGTATGCTATGGTATGTACTAGGCCAGATATTGCACACACAGTAGGAGTCGTTAGCCGATATATGAGTAACCCTGGTATTGAGCATTGGAATGCAGTCAAATGGATTCTCAGATGTTTGAGAGGTACATCCAGTAAGTGTTTACACTTTGGGGGTTCTACTACTACTGTACAAGACTATGTTGACTCAGATTTGGCAAGAGATATTGATAGCAGGCGGAGTACTACAAGCTATGTATTTATTGTTGGCGGGACAGTAGTGAGTTGGATTTCTCGACTACAAAAGGTGGTTGCTTTATCCACTATAGAGGCAGAGTATGTTGTTGCTACAGAGGCAGCCAAGGAGATGATATGGCTTCAATTCTTCATGGAAGAATTGGGACATCCACAGACGGATAATTGTTTACATACAGATAGCCAAAGTGCCATTCATCTTGCGAAGAATTCTGCTTTGCACCCAAAGACAAAGCACATACAATTGCGGTACCATTTCATTCGGTCAATTTTGGATGATGGGAAGTTAAAGCTGGAAAAGATTCATACAGATGATAATCTAGTAGATATGTTTACAAAGGTAGTAACAAGGGAGAAGTTGAACTCCTGTTCAGCTTCAGTTGGTCTTCTAGACTGAACAAAATAAATGAACAGTTGAGTCCAGGGTGGTTCGATCTAGTGGGAGCCTCATATGGTAGCGGTATTGCTACAAGATCAGTCTCCAAGTGGGAGGTTTTTTAGTGTGGATACTGATCAGTCACCAAGTGGGAGATTGTTAGCTTGTGGTGACTGATCAGGAAAGTACTATCCAAGAAAGTACTGTACACTTTTCCTCCCGACCTCGGCTGACATATTTTTGGTAATTTTTGGGCCGACATGTTGTAACTCATTCTAACCCTAAAGCAGCAAAATATGGCTTAGGGTTAGGGATTTCATAATGTAATGATTTTAGTACTTGCGGCGGAATTGAGCTGTAAGGGATTGCGGATTGTAATCAGGTTGTAATCACTGGATAATAATAATATTGGACTCGCTATTGGTGGACGTAGCCCAGGGATTGGGTGAACCACGTTAAATCTTTGTGTATTGTGTTCTCTTCTATGTGGTTTATTGTTTTCTGATATTGGTTATATTTGCATGTAATTGTTATTTCTGTCTTGTTAATCCTAACATGACTAAAAGAGCTAATTGGAAAAATGGAGAGCCAGTCGACAGACGGCTTGAAGAAAAGGTGGCTCATGGAAGGCTTGAAACCCTCTTTGAGGAAAAAGATGAAAATCGTTCCCCCAACGTCGTACACAGACGCATACAATTGGACCATGGAGCTGGAAAGTGAAAATAAGACCTCCAAGAAAAAGAAGAATAAGTCATCGGACGATGACGGCTCCTCAGAGGAGAGTCGCAGTGACGAGGAGTCCAACAAGAAGGTCCAAGCCCTTCAGAAATATATGTAGAGAATGATGGAGTTCAAGACAATGAAGGGGAACACCAATAAAAAAGATGAGAGGGAGTTATGGTGCACAGAGTGCAAGGAGGCGGGTGATACAAAGGGCACATGCCCGAAAAAAGCATTTTGCGACATTTGCCAACTTATGGGACATTCCACAAAGGAATGCCCATATAATATGAAAACAAGAAGCCAACAAGTCCTTTTCACACAAGAGCAATCGTCCACATCCGGAGCAAGGGGCACCTCCGAACAAACAAACACTAACGCATCATCTGGCAGATACAGAAATAACCGGCACAGAGGGAGAAGTAACAATAGCAACAATAATACTAATAATAACCAGAGCAGGATCCAATGTGATGCAAAGGGATGGTTGATAATTCAATGTCGCGCCTGTAGCCAATGGGGGCACTTTTCTCGTGACTGCTCGAAGGAGAAAACTACGCAGAAATTATGCCGATGGTGTGGCCCCAGCGACCATGAGGATGGGAATTGTCCAAAGCTGGGTGTCAACCTTTTAAACATTGAGAAGACACACAAATAAAGTATTGGCAATCACTCTAGTGCGGGCAAAGAAGGCCACGTACCTTGATCCCCGTACAAAGAAGCAAGAGTACGGGAAGCCAAGGCGGACATTGAAAAAGAAATGATGGCCCAATGAAGAGAGACACACGAGACGACAAGCACTTCATCACGAACACAAGTAGAACAGAATATTCTAAGGAAAATGTTCCAGATGGAGATACCTGTGAACATCAAAGACCTCCTTGAGACTATGCCACAGTTAAGAACAACCTTACTGAGCATCGTATCAGTACCAACCCATATGATAGAGAATACAGATGTTCCTGCTGGTTCGCCGACAAACCCCATGTTACTAGTGGTAAACAATGGCCGCAACCTTGCGATCGTGGAGATGGGTATCCTCGGGACCGCTCTCTCCGACACCATCGTCGACGGAGGATCAGGGGTGAACGTACTATCAGAGGAGACATGGAAGGAAGCCGACACTATAGCCACCGACTTTTAATTTGCTAGGTGTGGATCAGCATGGCATCAAGCCCCTCAGAACACTCATGGCATAGTGGGTGATAATTAGCACTTAGCCTTTTGTTTTAGACTTTGTTGTAATCCCCCTAAAGAAGAAGGGGTACGATGCCATCCTGGGGAGAGGGTGGTTGGTCACAGCAAAAGTAAATCATAACTAGAAAAGGAATACTTTATCAATGGAGAACGGAGGGAGAAAGCTTGTCATTGATCTCAGAACCCAAATGGTGAGCGAAGAGCTTGCATCTTCCTTCGAGTCGGAATTAGATGAGGAAGGCGACGGAGTACACGAAGGAAAGAGCCGAATGGAACCAAATGACGAAGGCGTCCTTGAACTGGAAGGGTGCTCTGAGGATGAAACCGATTCTCTTAATGGACTCTTCCATTGGCAAATGGAAAACTATGAGCTGTTAGAATGCAACATGTTGCAAATAGAAGAGGAATCGGAGGACTTGTTTCCACCAGAGTACGGGGAATACAAGGGGAGGCCTGAGTGAACGAAACTCCCGCACATACATTTGATAAGGAGAAACCAATGAAGTACGAGGGACCCTCCCTTAAGATAACAAATCTCTGCAATGAGGCAAATCCCAAACACATTTTGGTAGGGAGTGATTGGAATCCAGTACTGAAGGCGGCGACATTTAAAATTTTCATGGAGTACAAGGACGTGTTTGCCTGGATCTACAAGGACCTAAAGGGAGTAGCCCCGAAGTTGTGCATACGCCATATTCCGTTGGTGCCTGGAGTCGTACCAGTACAAAAGAGGTTGTACCGAATGAATAAGAACTATGCCGCCAAAGTGAACGAGGAGATATTGCGGATGTTGGACGCAGGCATCATTTTCAGGGTTCAAACGAGTAAATGGGTGTCCCCATAGTCATATCACTAAAGAAGGATGCCAATCAGATCTGTATTTGTGTAGACTTCAGGTGCCTGAATGTTGTCACAATCAAAGACCCCTTCCCTATACCGTTTACAGACACCATCCTAGAGGAAGTTGTCGGACATGAAATGTACTCATTTATGGATGGGTTCTCGGAGTATAACCAAATCTCCATCGCAGAGGAAGACAAACTGAAGACAATATTTGTGGTGGAAGACAATGTATACGGGTGCAACCGGATGCACTTCGATCTGTGTAACGTGCCAGTCACTTTTCAACGAATAATCCTGCACATCTTTGACAAGATGTCTGTGGGAAACTTCAAGGCATTCTTGGATGACCGGTCGATCTATAGCGGGCAGGACACACCTGGTAGCCCTTCGGGAATGTATGGAATAGTGTCGGAGAGCAAGATTGGCACTAAACCCGAAGAAGTACAGGTTCATGGTACCCCAAGGAAAGTTGTTGGGCCACATCGTCTGTAAGGCTGGATTGAAAACAAACCCCGACAAGGTTAGAGTGATAGTGGAAATGGAGCCTCCTATAGATGTCACCAGAGTGAAGTCATTCCTGGGCCATATCGGGTACTACAGGATTTATAAAGAACTTTGCCAAAGTCTCATACCCATTGGACAAACTGACACAGAAGGGGGAGTTGTACACCTGGGGGACTGTGCAAGGAGAGGCCTTCGAAGAACTGAAGACAAGACTTGTGGGTGCACCAATTATGGCATACCCAAATTGGGATATGGAATTCCATGTTCACATGGACGCGTCAAACTTTTCTATAGGTGCCACCTTGGCTTAGGTGGGCGACCATGGGTTGGACCACCCTCTTTACTTCGTCAATAGGGTGTTGTCAAAGGCTGAAAAGAATTATAGTACGACCGAAAGGGAGGCACACGGGATGGTGTATGCCGTTCAAAAGTTTAGGCACTATCCACCGGTGACCCTGTTCACCTTCTATGTGGGCCACCGGGCGCTAATGTACCTAGTCAATAAACCCATCATCCAGGGGAGGGTAAGCAGGTGGTTGTTGTTGTTGTAGGAATTTACTTTCAAGATCATCTTACGGCAAAGAAGAGCCATGTGATCGCAGACAAGATCTACCGAATCAAGTCTAGAGAACCACCCGAGGGGATTAATGATGACTTCCCAGACACCCACCTATTCCACATTGCAGTATTGCATGCATGGTATACAAGTATCGATGAGTACATGTCCACATCAAAGTTTCCGAGGGATATGCCACCCAGCGAGAGGAGGAAGCATGTTCTAAGGAGTAGAACTTTTCAGTTGATAAACAGGTTGCTATATAAAATGGGAACAGATCAAGAGTTGCGAAGATGTGTTATGGAGGAAGAGGTTCCGAGTGTCCTTAGGGAAGCGCACGAAGGACCAGCAGGGGGACACATGGGGCCTGACATGACCACACAAAAGGTGCTACTTGCATGCCTGTGGTGGCCTACACTGTATAATGACACTAGGAAGTGGGTCGAAGGCTGTGACACCTGCCAGAGGGCCGAGAAACCGTTAAAAAGGGACTTCATGCCTCTAAACCCGTCACATGTGCAGGAACTATTCGAACGATGGGGACAAGATTTCATTGGACCACTGAAGGCTAAGAAGTGGGTCGTAAGTTGCGACACCTACTAGAGGGCCGGGAAACCATTAAAAAGGGACTTCAAGCCTCTAAACCCTTCGCATGTGCAAGAACTATTCGAACGGTGGGGACTAGATTTCATTGGACCACTGAAGGTGAATCGAGCACGAAGATGTAGATATATTGTGGTAGCAACAAAATATCTCACAAAATGGGTAGAAGTGCAGGCCCTACCTGACAACTTGGCAAAGTTCATTTATGAACAAATCATTACGCATTACAACATCCCAATATAGCTGACAAGTGACCGAGGGGGCCATTTTGTGAATCACGTCATCATGTTGTTGACCACAAAGTTCAAAATTTGTCATTCTTTGTCGAGTCCCTACTACCTGAGAGCAAATGGGCAGGCGGAAGCCATGAACAAGATTCTGGTGTCGGTAATCTATAAGTCGTGCGGAGTAGAACAGGAGGATTGGGAAGAGAAGCTACCTTCGGTGTTGTGGGCCTATCGCACGACCTACAAGGTGACCATAGGGAAGACACCATTTCAATTGATGCATGATCAAGAAGCCATTATACCTACTGTATTTATGGTACCGAGCCTCAGAATAGCCATTGAGAATAGATTGGGCGACATGGAAAGCCTAAGGGAGAGACTGTACGTGTTGAACAAGCTTGATGAGAATAGAATGATGGCGCAATGGTCGACCGAGGTAGCCCAGCAGTGGAGAAAAGTATGGCATGACAAGCATTTGAGGCGAATGCGATTCACTCCCAGACAGCTAGTGTTGAAAACTAATGGGAAGAACGAGATAAAACCTGGAAAGTTCAAAGTGAGATGGCAAGGTCTCTACAAAGTCCGAGAAGTTGGTGACAATGGAGCAATCAAGTTGTGGACGCTCGATGGGCAAGAGATTCAAAATGCAGTGAACAGGTCAAAATTGAAGTTATACCATGAACATCGTCGGCAGGACCCAATTCAACTAGATAAGCCTGTTGGGAGGTAATGTAATTTTTTAAAAAAAAAGAGTACTTGTTTGTCGTACATTGGGGTCACCATATGGGTAACTGCTATCACCGTACGTTGGACACCGTATGGGTGACCTAGTCATCGTACGATGGTTCCATACGAGTTCTGTAGTTACCGTATGGTGGACCCGTGCAGATGGGTCGTTGGTGAAGGGAAACAAAAACCACGGCCAATATAAAGAAAAAAAGGGTCGTACGGCCTATGGGAAAAATGTCTGGGGCTGCACATGTTTTCTGTACAATCAACATTCCACAAGCGTGCCACTAATAGGAGAAGGTCGTATGCCAGCCCAATACCACATAGCAATACGACAAAGAAAGATGCAAAGGAGAAAAACACGTACTTGAAAAGCCGTATGGTCTAGCATAAATAAAAGTCGTGGGAGAAGAAAAATATGAGTGTTGCTGGTTATACATTGCACAAGAAGAAATAGACACTTTTCGACGGCATGAAATATGAAGGAAGCCAGTGGCGCATGAGGAAAGGGCAGCACACGAGGGCAAGGAATTAAAAATCGGCTGGGAATAGAAGAAGGCATATGGGACTAAGGAACGGAGCTGTGTTTCTTACGCAGCCATCAAGAAGAAGGGCATTACCCTAACCGTTTCTTGGTATAGCATATTCACAAGGCAACAAAACAAATAGTTTTTGATGGATACAACAAGAAGGAAGAAAGACTGGAAGAAACAGTTATAGTCGCCATCCAACAGCTTGTCGGCGATGGATAAAGAAAAAAGGGTGTTACCCTCTGGAGTAAAGATTGCAAGATGAGTGGACATAGACGTCAACAAGAAGGTGAGGCCGAAAGTTCAAATGCCAACACAAAAAGATACTGTCACAGCACAAAATCTTGCCTTTGAGGGATTGAATGGTTTGGAATGCAGAACATGGTGGCAGGAGATGCCAGATAATGATTTTGTAAAGGGGCAAATCTAGCGGGCTAAGGTGCATTAAGCAATACAAATGCCTATTTTTTGCATCTGGGATTATGAGGGAGCACTGAGGATGATGATCGACACATTTGACAAGTTTAGCTACAGGAGCAGTTTCCAATATCTTGGCCAGGACCTCACTATCACTTTCGCAGCGACTGATTTCACAAGGGTTTTTGGCATTCCTAGTAGGAAAGGAATTGATACCAAGGCCAAGAAAATGTCTTGAGAAGAAAAGGAAAAATTCATAAAAATGATTTCCAGAAACTTGACACCTACAAAGATGGATTTCATTGCCACAACTTCCTCCAAAAGCCGCGGGATAAAGAAGTCGTTTGTTACACCTGGTGAGTGGCGGTCTCTCATGGATACAGGTTGGAGGTACACCCGCAGGGCAACCTGGCACCTAGAGAGCCACCTATTTTTTTATAGGCGACATTTGAATATAGGTGGTGTGCCAACGAGGCATAAGAGGAAATGACAAATGGTGTCCGAGTCGGAGTCGGAGGATGATGTAGACAGTGGCAGGGAGGATACCAATAAGGCCAATGGAGGTAGAGAGACGACTGAGGGGGAGAACAAATTCGGTGGTGGAGGCAAGTACAAACATACTCACTCCTTTGGGTGGTGATATTGCACGGGTCCTGTTTGCCCCGACTCCTCTCGGATGCAGCCGCCTTGATGCCATTCACATCCTTCAATACCACGGTGGCAGTTCCAATGCTAGGATTTGGTCAGACCAGAGCACTAGTCACCATGACACCACAGAGTGAGGATATGCCAGGGGCAATTCCACCACCTGTGAGCGAGCGAATAGAGTTGGAGGTAGTCGTAGAAGGATCTTTAGCAGATGAGATAGTTGAGGCTAGAGCACAATTTGTGATAGATGAGTTGTCGAGTATTATGATGCCTACAACAGAGATGGCCAGCGAGGCGAGGGGGTCACAGGTGCCCATGGAGGTGATAGGGGTGGATGCCGTGGTGACGATGGGAGCGGAGTTGCTAGGTGAGAAGCCGGGGAAAGCACAGACATTGGTGAGTGGTGCTCCATTAGAGGTGGCTATGAGCACTTGGCTAAGCAACTTCAAGATGACACCTATGGCACCAGTGGGGACTGCCATTATCTCACAGCGGGGAGAGTTACCCTTCCCACATGAGATAGTAGATCTTGAGGGAGAGAACTCGCCTGGCAGACAGTTGGAGAGAGATGATTCACCAATGAGACGATTAACATTGACTCCTTAGCATGAGGGCATACCGAAGATTCTGACAGGGTTTGGTGATGGTAATTTGGAGCAGTACATTGCGGATGTGGTTGCAGGAGCACGAAGGGTAGTGGCCTCAACTCAGTCATGGGCTCAAGAAGGGGTTGCACAAGAGTTGGAGCGATTGTTGGCATTTGTAAGAGTTGGCTGTGTCAAGGCATTCAATGCATGTTATGAGTCCCGAGGGTGGCCAGCCACCAAGATCCTAGGTATGATGAATGATTGGGCCCTCTGAGAGCAAGTGGGGGGGAGTCAAGTTGGTACCCTATTCCGTGAGATTGAGCAAGCATTCAAGGAGAGCCACTACACTCTCAAGCGTACCGAGCACATCTCTATTGGACATGAGGCTGTACGGGTGGTAGTAGAATCACCTAGCAAGGAGATGGCTACCCGCCTCCAAACAGTAGAGGGAGAGTTGGCCCACCACAGGGAGGAGTTGGCTCGTGAGAAGGGACAATGGGCAGCTGAGAGGACAAACTTGGTGACTCAATTGGAGGTAGCACGAGCGGGGAAGGCAGCCATGGAAACACAGTTGGAGGAACATGCCAAGAGGGTTATGTTGGAGACCCACCTAGACAGTGCCATGGAGACCACTGATAAGAAAGATAAGGAGGTATTGGAGGCAGCACTAATGGTGAAGACTGCTATGGAGCGGAAGATGGTGGCAGAGCGAAACTTGAGGCTGAGGACATAGCAGGTGTATGAGTTGCGAGCTCGACTGGCTTCACCCACACCACCACCGACACCATCTTCATCGGGGACACTTTCTCAACCCCCTACTTAGTCTTGATTTTTGTCTAGTTGGGTCTTGTCATTATCCCCATTTTGTTGTGCGTCGTCGGGAGACGACTTTCTTTTTGGGGGGGATGATGTTGTCAGGTAAAACATATTGTTAGTAAATGTGTCGTTCATAATAATTAGTGTAAGAGAGGGGTAGGTAGTTTGGGATGGTTGCAACAATTGGCCTCGCACTCCCTCGGGCTCTATAAATGTTATGTACTTGGGTTCGGGAAGGAGCATGATAACACCTCGGCTCTATAACACCTTGAGTACTTTCAGGCTTTGACTCGTTCCTGTACTCCCTCTGTTTGGGGTTCTTCAGTTCAAAATCAAATCCTCCAATTCTGGGTTATCCTGAGATGGATAGATTCCCAATGCAAAGAAATATACTTGTCAGATCAAGATTTCTGTCTTTGTACTCCTCATCCAACGTTGACTATAGGGACGAGTTGTTTGCTTGGTCAACAAGCTCGGGATATGTTTAATCCAAGAGTGGTAAGCATCTGGCATTATCCTCCTACTCACTCCACATACAATTTTTGCCTTCCTCGTCAAATGGTTTCCTTTCCTTTGGACTACGACTTTGGCTCACGCTTTGACTTTTACTTCGTTCTCGGGAAGGGCTCCAACTTGGGAATCGTCCAATTGGATTTTCTTGAAATGTTTATTGCAATCTTCTCCTTCGGCCTCTTTGTTCTACAATCCTTAAAGATCACTTGATCACTTGGTCTTGACCACCTTGTGGCCTCTTCTTGCCTTTAGTTTTTGGGATCCAAGGATATGAATCACGCAATGCTAACGCAATTTATTTTAAGGAAGCGACATCAAATGTTTATTGCTATACTTGGTAAATTACATACATGAAATAATAATAAAGACGATAGTGCATAGCAGATACAAGATTAAAATATATCTTTATTCGCTCATGAATTTATTACAAAGAAGACCAGAGATGGTTGACCAAGGATTACAGTTCAACCAACTATACCATACTGCCTTCCTTGGTAGTACACAATGTATTTGAAGGACCGGATGGTTGCCAAGAGGAACACAACCGACACTTACAACTGCTTGAGAGTGACAACAAACTTAATATGGACAATTAATATATTGATAGATAACCAATATTATCAAACATAACAATATGCATTCTACACCAACTGCACACACCAATGTGAAACACATCGTTTTCGTTTTTAAAGAATCTATTAAATAGGACACACCTAAATTGCAGTGCACGGTAATACAAAGGAGGGCAGTTTTTTAAAATTTTACAAGCCAATATATAAGCACAAGCTTGGAAAAAGGCACACATCAATCCAAAGTAGATACACTCAAATCATTGTCTAGTGGTCAAGCACACCTAAAACTTGAGATGTGTGCTTCAACAAGGTAACTTTTGAAAACATATTGATTTCAATGTAAGCTACTCAAATGCATAAAAAAATGTAGAAATGCAGGACTATCAAAGGGATTCAAAATATCGAGTAGATTTTTAAGGTTTTCTCAGAAGGTGAGCCATGATGAAATGAAAAGTTAAAATAATTATCAATCGTGCAAAACCACTTATTTATAAGTCTATTTTGAGCTGTCACCATTTTCAAAGAGAAGAGCATATTCTAGTTTTTTCAGACAATGCTATTTTTAGTCGTCTCTAGTTTTAGTCGAGGAGCCCAAGCTATTTTTAGCATCCTCTTCATAACTTAGAGTCAACTATTTTTTGGATCATCCATCTCATCATGAGAGATGTGAGCTCCTAAGGAATAACTGTGATATTTTAATCATCAATTGAACTAGCATTCACATGATTTAGTATTAGTATCAGTGGATGACATAATTTGTAATAACATTTTCTGATCAAGCAAGTGATTGCAGTTAGGGTATAAGTTCAACTAGTTAATTGCATTTATTTTCAAGCAATTGTATGTAAACAGTATAAATAAGTGTATTTTGCATTAATTGGGATAAAAAGGTTACTAATTTAATGTCTCCGTTATGCTGAAATTATTATTCTGAGTATTGAATGTTATTGTAATTTTGTTACTCATTCAATAGAATGTATTATGCCTATTTCATTTCTAAGCATCTATTAAAATGTTTTGTCGTGTGTAGAGGTATATTAAATAGCTACTACTAAATTTGCAAGATTTGTATTTTAGGTCTTTTTGAAGTTCGATATTGTGGCTTTGTACCTTGTCTTTCATTTACTCAACCAAAGCCATCATGTTTTTATGTATGAACCTATTCAATCCATGTGCACTCACCTTGCTCAATCTTTGTTTTAACCTAAACAGTGCAAGCATAAAGTCCTTTGCTTTGTGTTGAAAGAGCATTTCAGCCTTTAACACTAGGCAAACACAAAAGATACACATTTAAAATTTATTCAATTTAAATATGAAATTCCTTTCAAAACACTATAAAGTTTGTAAATTGGAAGTAAAAATTGTTCATAGTAGGTTCAGTTTTATTTAACAAGGAGTATGCCCTTCTAATTTGAAGAGTAGTTTTACTGCATCTTTGTTCTATTTTTTGTCCAGCCAAAAGGTGCAAATTTAAACACTAACAAGAAAAAATTGGAAAGGATTCCAAATCTATTCTCTCAAGTTCATCAACAAAGAGATCTTCCAATACTAGTAAAGGACAAAGAAAGACACCCTCTCCACAATGAAAGTTATCATCTGATGCTTCAAGGCACTGATTTGGGATAAAAAATTTATGGTATTAAAACTCTTCATGAATTTCATTTTGCAGATCATTGGTTATTTGCTGATCTTTCGAAGCTTCTAACTCTTCAGAATTCCTCTAGATAATTTCTACCAGAAATACCAATTCATGTTTATTATTTGGAGTTGCTTGTCCATTGACTATGACTTGCAGCTTAAGCATATATTCTGAGCATAGGGCAGCCCCCTTTTCATCCCCATATGTTAAGAATGTTATTTAATTGAAAAAGAAGATGCAAAATTTTAGGTTTCTCATTAACCCAAGTGACAGCTGGAATTTCCTCTGTACATTCCTTGCTCTCTTGAATGTATATATGATGTTCAATATCATCTTTTACTTTTTGTTCGACTATTTGTCCCTCTAATTCTTCATCTTCTCTTATAACCATAAAATTGGAACAGCTATCAAAAATCTGCATACATTTTCTTTCTAATGTGCATTCCATGTAATGAATGAGCACAAGGAGATGTGAGATGTTGTAATGAAACTACTGAAGCTTGGGTAAAGGTATTTTAAAACAACAGCAAAAAAATAAAAATAGGTTCATTTCTAATTTCTTCTTGTAGAGATTTGCATTCATCATCCTTTTTGAGCACCTCAAACATTTCATATTTAAGATGTATGTATGTCAGTAGAAGATTTTTTGTTGAAACTTGATCTCCATATGCTTCAGCTAACAAAGGATATATTTGCGAATTCTAACAATCAGCTCTAAAATGATCTTCAATCTTTATTTCATCACACCACTTACTAAGTGTTCTTCGACAAACCCAAAAGTAAATGTTTCAACATTGGGGGGAAAAGAACACAGATGGCGAATCAATCTATCTTTCTTCCCTGCAAGTTATGATGTTATAATCTCCAGATGTTGCGACTGCAGAAGGAAACATGTTGGATTCTCTAATTGGATTTAGTAATGATCAATATTTGCACAGGGATTTGAAGAAATGTTATCCTCATCATCACTGAGAAAGGTTTATGATGAATCATTGCTGTCTAAACAATGCACATGATATACTTAAGAAGTTTTTTGATCATGAAGTTAACCAACAGTTCTAAAAGCTTAGAAATTTGAAATAACTGTCAAGAGTGGGCAGATGTCTTCTTTCTCCTACAACACGATTCCCATTTAGTAAGTCCATATTGAAAGAGGTGAAAACACAATTATGTGTCAATTGTTTCTTGATCTGAGATTGTTTCTTTTGAACTCAAAGAAGATGTAACTTTTTTGAAGTTCTAAATTCAGTCCAAAGCAATTAAACCCAGTGATCCCCCAAACAGAGTAGATAAACCAAATATTTGATGAAATATTAATATCCAAAAGTGGATTTTAAGATGCATAGATCCTACAACGACAACTTGCTAAGGCACTGATTGGTGAACACATCCCCATAATGCATTTTATAGGTTCAAGTATAACTTTTATGATGATAAATCCTGCATAAAAGTAAAGAAATGATCAAATCATATAAATGCAATAGCAATGACAACAGCTCCCTGCTTTGGCATTAAAAAAATAATTAGAATTACCTGGCAACCCATTTGATTTTCTCATAGGCACAAATTTGGCTCCAATAGCCAATGCAATAGGTGGGCCAAATATAAATCCTCTAGCTTCTATTCCTGCAAATTTTTACAAAAGCATTATGTTTATACCATCAATGATGTCAAAAGTAGCCAAAAAAATTAAAACAAGACTGACAAGATAAAACACCAATACTTTTTCCATATATAATTATTCTTTGAAGACACTGAAAATTAAGCTTTCAAGAAAACAAATTGGGTCATCAATAAACATTAGTTATATATGACAAACAAACAATTAATTTTTATTCATGAGATTTCTTTAGCTTCCAAATTAAGAGATTATAATTATTCTATGTTCCACAGGTTGGTCCTCTTAAAATTCTTGAGAGCACCATGTTTATTCTATAGTGTTTCCCTTTGATTTTCTAAAAACTTTTGTTCCCCGTTCTATCTCTGGCATTATTTTTGCCTTATTTTGGATATGGCCTTGTCTTTTTCATTTCATCTCAAAAATTTATGGGTGACTTCGTATTTTGTGGGGCCCCCTTTACCTTTCAAAAGATCGCATGCGTGTCATTTTCCCATTCGCCTGGCGATCCCGTAATGATGCCACAACCTGGGCCCAATGGATCACAGGAGGGGAATTTCTTGCCATCTATCAGCTTCTCGACAGATGTCCTGTCTTTTTGGGATTCAGGTGGTAACTTGAGGATAAAATCAACGGTTCTCATGGTTCCACGATCAAAGGTGATCGAGTTTTATTCAATACGCAACCACAAGATCTTGCCACGTGTCCTGGGTTTGCCAAACGGATAAAATATGGGCCCGCAACGAGTTGTCAGTTGATGACAGATGGAGGCAGCTGATTGGTCACGGAATAATAATGATGAATTTTGTTTTGAAAAGGGAGTTAAGATATTCGTAACTTATGTGCTAATCTTTTAGCACGAGGATAAAATCAACATTGATGTTTTAATTCAATCAAAAGGTGATCGGCTTTTATGTCAGGGAATGAGTTTGCATTTGCAAACAAAGGTTATTAAATGGATGGGATCAACGGTCCTCGTGATCCCGCAATAAAAGGTAATCAAGTTTTATTCATTACAGGACCACGAGATGGTGCCACGTGTCCAGGGTTGCCAACGTATTATCAAGGATGTTTGCTCAACGACGGGGTGGTGACTTAAGGTTTTTTGTTTGTCGGTTTACTGATCCACGTTTCTATAAAAAGGTCAACATCAAGATTGGATCAATGATCATCACTCTACCCATTTGCAGGAAGGAATCAACGGTCTATTAAGGCAGGAGGTTGGTGGTAAGGACTAAGGACTGAAAGTAATGGCAGGACACCTTGCCGCTAGGATATTTCATAGGCAGTACTTCAAAGATTTTCAGAGATGGATAGGGACATTTCAAGATATCCTTTTTGGGATTTTATCATAATGTGCATAGGATTCAAAGGGTCATTGTAGATGGCAAATTCAGAGGATTTTTCAGGTGTACAGATTTGCTGATAGGATATTTTGATACTGATATGGATAGTTCATACTGATTATTATTACACAACAGTTAAAGAAATTTGTAAAAATACAGTTGCAGGAAATTTATTGGGATAGAAAGATTGAGTCGTGCATATTGTAGCCAGAGGGGTATTTAAATGGTAAGCGGTAGCCACAAGGATATTTAAAGGATATCCCTGCTAAAAGATCCATAATCACAAGGCTAATGCTTGCAAAGCTACCGATGATGCCTTCTTGGAGGGGTACAAAATGAGAGAGAGGTCGCGAGGCCCTCCTTGGTATTCGTGTCCCTAGTTGGAGATGGTGACAAAGCTCTGAGAAGGGGAAGGAGAATTCACAGAATCTTGCATCCTTGCCCGGCCTGAAGCCTTACCAGTAGCAAATACACTTGCAGGGATCCTGGAAATCCTAGACGCGAGTCAACCCTGCAAGTTCACAATGCCTTTTCTGGGGCATGATATAGGCACGGCTCAATTCTTGTCGACTTCTACTAGCTGGCGATTTTATTTTTGGACTGGCGTGTGTAATAATAGTATGTAATATGATATATCAGTTTAGTCAGACTAATTTTAGGGCTGACCTGAAGCTTGTTGCATTCCAATTAATTTTGGAATTCCAGGGTCATTACAGTTAGATAAGGGAAGATATTTTCCAAACATTTTAGGTTATAGATAGACAGGTGACAGTATTAGATCAAATTTAATCCCTCCTTCTATCTATATAATCTATCTTCTTTCTTTTATTAAGGGTTCCACTTCTTTGCTTTGCGAGACCATTGTTGGCTCCAAACACATTTGGTTCCAGTAGCAAGTTTACTGGTTGTGAGTAGTCTTGTATAACTTTTATAAGAGAAATATTATGAATCTGGGTTAAGTTCTTTTGTGGTTTTCTTGCAGTTATGAGTTGTTTTTATGTTATAAGGCAGAAGTAGCATGATTTTGGTAGTAATATACAAGTCTGATTCAGTTCTCTCCTTTGTATGAGCCAGTTAAGTTTTAAGAGGAATAAATCAAAGACTTATTCTCTCTTAGTATCTTGTCGTGAGATGTGTGGTTTCCTTTTCATGCTTTGGTCTAGTAGATCAATTAAAACGCTTGTTAGAAGTTGCAGATTTACTGGTCATATACAAGGATTCTGATAAGTAGGTTGAGTTAGGGTTACGGTTAAAGAGGATTGTAAGGCAATCTTTCTTAGATCATTTGCTATTGATAAATTTCCATCATATGGTGTAATGTTTCTCATCGACTCTATGGCCCAATGAATAAGGCACTGGTTTTTAGCTGAGTATGAAGTTTTACATACGTTTCATCTACTCATATTCCTTTGGTTCTCTTGTTACAAGTCTGTTTTAAAACCTCAGAATATCATTTACTTTGTGCAGAGTTTATGACCTACCCTGTCTCATGCTCCATACAAGTTGATGTTTAATAGGTGATTAGCCTTCATCTAGTATCTCTTTGTTATGTTTGATGCCTTATATGAGATATATCTGTTTATGTAATGCCGTATTGTGAAAAGTGTATGTTAAGAGGGCATTGAGGTCTACCCGCCTTGGTTTTGCAGAGCCTAAAGCATAGAAGGATTTATATCCTTGTTAGTTGGTTTGGTTCTCTTAGGATTTTGTTACTTGGAGTTGGCTACTCTATAAGATTTGTTGAGGAGCACCGATAGCTATTGTGTAGTGTAAACCCCGTCAAACCAAGAACTAACACCATGGGACATGTCCCCTAGGATTTTCCATTTATTCCTAGATCAAAGACATTTTGAGGATGTGGGGGCAAGTAGCAAACATCCTTGGGTTCATCCCCAACAAAAAAAAAACATAAACATTTTAGGTACAATAAAAAAATGATGGTATGGCAAGAAACAACAAGGAACAACTAGCCATCCCTAGGATGGCCAAGGGATGCATAAATGTCACGCAAAGAATGGCTAACTGTCCCCTTTGGCGCAGCCTAATAAAGTTACAGTTTTTTAACACAATTTTTTTCTAAAAAGAGGGACAGCAGCTCACAAGGACCCCATGCCCCTTTATGAAAAACCTAAACCTAAAACAATGACACCAACAACTAAAAACAAAAAACTCCCTCATTTCACATTTTGTGGTAAGTAAACAAAGAAAAAGTCAAAACTACATCATTTGAGGTAAATTTACTATCAATTGTTTTAAATTAAAGTCAGCAGCCAAACAAGGGGGCTGACCCTTACACAACTACAACCCAGGGGATACATACTTTCAGCTCGATCCTATGTTAGAGGGTATGCAATATTGCATAGATACACCTAGATGGTATTGCACATGAATGGTGGCATCATAGGATGATTACCATGGGCCATGATAAGATCACTTCTTATGTGGAGTTCACAGAGAGACTGATCGAGAGATTTGGCAAGAAGGATCCACAACTCCATTTCAAGGAGTTGGCATAAATGAAGCAGTGGAGTTTAGTGGATGCCTACATTTCAAACTTTAAAAGGTTATTTGTCCTAGTGATAGACATTTCAGAGAGGAGACTCATGGTACTCTTTATGGATGGTTTGTCAGATTCATTGAAAGGCTGGATCAAAGCTCTCAACCCCTCTACTTTGTAGGAGGCCATTAAAAAGACGAGATGTGGAGGCTTCTACGTTTAGAAGCACTTTCAATCCAAGGGCTTTCCTTCAAAGAAAGATAAAGATAAGAAGCCATTTCATAAGGAATCACATAAGCCACGAGGTGATTCAAACAGAATGGACAGTGAGTGGTTAAATGATCTAAGAAGGAGGAAATTGTATTTCCATTGCAAGGAGCCTCGGGACCTTCCCATAAGTGCAGTGTTAAGGCCAAGGTGAAACAAAAGGGATATTTTTTTGTTGAGGAGTTTGCATCAGAAAATTCAGATCAACGATCTGATTCTGGTGATGAAGAAGAGGAAAACAGGGTAGAAGAGGTAACCAAGAAAGAGGGAACCATTGCCCAACTCACAAGTGCTCAAAAAGCGATTACATTTAAGGTGAGAGTAATAAAGGGGCAGCAAGTGGTAGCATTGATACATATAGGTGCCACACACAACTTCATTAATCAGAGGGTTGCAGACAAAAGAACGTGGCAGGTTCAAGGTGATGGGTGTTGGTGGACATTTACTTGCACAAAATTCCAAGCGTTAGTATTCAATTTGGGTAATTATGAGTTGAATGAGTTATTTGAAGTGGACATGCAGGACAATGATATCATTCTAGGTATGACATGGATGATGTCACTTGTAGAGTTCGCCTTCAATTTATAGAGGTTAGAGATGAAATTTGAGCACCAGGGGAGAAAGGTAGCTCTCAGAGGAATTTTTGATGGAGGACTGGGCGTAGTATTATTAAAGCAAATGGAGAAATTGTTCAAGCATGATCAAGTAGAGTGGGCCGCAAAGTGTCTTGTTATGCCTTCAATGCTTACTGAGCAACAAAAGGCCAATTACCATCTAGATGTTCAGAAGCTCATGTCCAAATATAGTGTTGTATTTGGAAGCATTCCCTATGGAGTGCCTCTTGAGAGAGGGATTGAGCATGTGATAAAGTTGGAGGAAGGAACCAAACTAGTGATTACCACCCCATAAAAACATCCAAAGAAAGATAAGGATGAGATAAAGAAAGCTGTTAAGGAATTACTGTCATGTCCCCATTTTGGCTGACATCGTTTGGCATGACGGATTTGCCTATCATCGACTCTCGTAGGCAAATGGTTTGGAGAGAGGGTCATTATGTTGATCATTTGATTGCATATTGCTGACAAAGCCTACATTCGGTAGAGCCTACATCCAATTTGGGCCTACATGCAGTTGTAGTGAAGCCTACATCTAGAGTGAGCCTACGTTCAGTCTTGAGCCTACGTTTGGTTGTAGTTGGGCCTACATTCAGTTATGAGCCTACATTGTTATAATTTTGAGTTGAGAAATGTACTTTATTATTATAATGTTATTTTATTATAAAGTACATTATAATTGGATGTTTCTAGAAGTTCTAGCAACTTCTCAAGGAAAAGAATAAATAGAGGGCTTGGGCTATCATTTCTACATGCTTGATTTGAGGATTCTACTACATTTTCATCTTGGAGCATTTGTGGCACCATCTAGGTCTGCAAATTTTCAATTGATCTTTAGGAACGGAAACTCCTAAGGGTTTGCATAACTGAGGAGGTGAAATATCTTCTGAAGGGTTGCACATTGGAAGTGGTATTCAACCATTTCATGCTGGGCATTATTGAGTATTCAGATTTGGACTGAGTCTTGATATATTTTGAAGTCCTCAAACTTTATTGAGGGTTTGGAATTTGGGTTGTCAAAAGACTTGTTTTCATCCATTAATCAAGAGGATTGCATTGGCATTATTTGAAGACCATTTCAGTAGTTTTTGTGGCATTTCCAGCATACTGCGATTTTCATCTTGGACCCACATTTTTGTTCATAACTTCACTTGGAGGCATCCTTTGGTTATGGGTATTTGAGGAATCAATTGCTATTGTCTTGGCAATCATTTCTATACGAATTTGGAGATCTTTTATTGCTGCATTTATTTATTATTGGCATTCATATCAGAACAGGGGCAAATTTGAAAAAAAAATCAATTTGGCAAGAGGAAGGCTCAAAGTGGAGTGATAGTGATTGCTTCTTCATTCACACTCCTAGGTGCTTCATTTCAGGTTCATTTGGCACTTATTTCAATAAGTTTTAATGTTGTTTATGTATGAAATCATGGCTGTCTTTGTACTCAGAAAATTCTGAAACTTGTAGTTGAAAGTCAAGAGACTAGGCCATTTGATAAATATTCTTGAAATCAATTTAATGCTTCAGTTGCATAGAGAGATAAGGCTGCATTCTAATTACGTGATGTTCTTGAGTTGCATGACAAATGTTTGTCAAAATGTCACTTGGCTGTAAGTGCATATGTAACATTGAAAATCCATCTCTATGCATTGGTTAAGGGTCCAAAGTGTCATTTAAGCATCTAGATGATAATTTATGTTTTGATGTGTTGATTCTCAAGCATTGGAAGCTATCTATAGTCATTTAAAAGTACATATCAGACTGATATTATTAGACCAGCAAGCTGGGACGTTGCACACGAAGTGTTTGACAATATTCCTTATGTCTCACGAGCATATTTTAGATTCTAAGGTGCCAAATAATTTGTAAAATCTGAAAGTTGCAATCTATTGTAAGGGAGTCAATATCTTCATTGAATGAATATATATATATATATTGGCACTGATTTGCATTATTGAGTTGAGTGGATTTGTTGCTCAACAATTTCCATATTCAGTCTTTACTTACAGCAGTATAAATTCAGATTGCATGCCAAGTGTTTGACGAAATTCTATAATACCATATCAGTGTTTTAGTGATCCATTGGTAAGGGTCATTACAATTACTGGAAATGGGTCATATTAGACCTAGCAAGAGTCCATTTGCATTGACAATTGTATTGGTAAAGAAGAAAGATGGTACTATGCAAAAGTGCATTCACTACAAGGCTCTAAACAAAAAAACAATTAAGAATAGGTATCCAATCCCTAGGATAGATGAGCTTATAGATGAGTTGCATGGTGCACGTTACTTCTCCAAGATAGATTTGAGATTGGGGCACTACTAGATATGGATGTGGGCAAAGGATAGTGAGAAGAAAACTTTTAGATGCCACTGCGGTCACTTTGAGTTTGTGATGATGCCATTTGGACTAACCAATGCTCCTGCTACTTTCTAGAGTTGTATGAATCAGATCTTCAAGAGACAACTGAGGAAATTTGTATTGATATTCTTCAATAATATATTGACTTTTGAAGAATTTGGGAGGAGCACGTGCAACATCTGGACGAGATTTTGAGCATCCTAGAGAGTGAGTCTTTCTATGCCAAGGAATCCAAGTGTGACTTTGGGATGACTGAGCTTCTTTATTTAGGTCACATCATCAGTGTAGAGGGAGTGAGAGTGGATCTAGAGAAGATTAGGACAACAATTGAAAGGCCTACCCCTACCAACCTCTCTTAGCTTAAGGGATTCTTTGGGCTTTGTGATTTCTACAAGAGGTTCATCAAAGGGTTTTCATAGACAACAACTCCATTTATGGAATTGACAAAGAAAGGGCTTTTTTAGTGGTCAAATAGGGGGCAGACAAGTGTTTTGAGCACTTCAAGAAGGTGATGTGATCTTGTCCAATGCCAGCCCTTCTAAATTTTTCCAAACCCTTTGTGTTGCAATGCAATGCGTCAAGAGGACGAGTTGGTACAGTGTTGATGCAAGACAAACACCCGATAGCATTTGAGAGAAGTCAAGAAAAGCTACTCTATCTATGAAAAAGATATGATGGCCATTATGCATGCCTTGGCCAAGTTCAGATTACTTAGTTGGAAGTAGATTTGTGATTAAAATGGATCATAAAAACATTAAATATTTCATGAATTAGAAGGACCTTAATGATAGGCAATAGAAGTGGGTCAGTAAGTTGTAGGCATATGACTTTGACATTGAATATGTCAAAGGGAAGAAGAATGTTGTTGTTGATGCACTCTCGAGGAGGCCACACTTATGTTCTTTGGTTAAGATATGTGCTGATTGGAGGGATTGTTTGCAGCAGAATATGCTAAGGAACCGCGGGCAGCAATTGTAGATGGGTCAGTGGGGGATGACAAATACACTATGGTTAATGATTTGATCATATACAAGGACGAAATCTTTTAGGTTCCTTCTTCTCAAATGAAGGAGAAGATATTGAGGACTTTCCATGATGCACCATGGCTAGACACTCGGGGTTTTTTCAAGACATACAGGCAAATCCGGGAGAGGTTCACTTGGAAAGGGCTTAAGAATGAAGTCCTTAAGTACAGGGAGTGCCCTGTTTGCTAGCAGAATAAGAATGAGCACACCTATCCAGTTGGTTTACTTGAACCTCTACCTATTCCAAACCAGAAGTGAGAATTAATTTCTATGGAATTCATTATAGGGTTACTGAAGGTTCAAGGGAAGGATTGTATATATGTGGTGGTAGATAGATTAACTAAGTTTGCACATTCCTTTTCCATCTCATCCACCTATACAGTAGCTTAGGTAGCAGTTTTTCAAGGAGATTTTCAGATAACATGGGATGCCTAAGAACATTGTTGACAATAGGGATAGAAGGTTCTTGAGCATCTTTTGGCAAGAGATTTTCAGGTTGAGTAGGATTGAGCTCACTCCCAGTAATAGCTACCACCCACAGATTGATGGGTAGACAAAGGTTGCGAACAAATGGGTGGAAGGGTACCTTAAAAACTATGTTTCTGGGAAGAAGGCATGGATTAAGAGGTTGCATCTTGGTGAGTATTGTTATAATACCACTTATCATATGTCTATTAGGGTGTCACCCTTCACAACCTTATATGGTTATGAGGCTCCTAGTTTCATGGACTTGCTCTTGGGAGATAGCAACGTGCCTAAGGCGAAGGATTTTCTATAAGAGAGCCAAGAGATAATGAAATATTTGAAATAAAATTTATAGCATGTTGCCTGCAAATTTTGATCCCACCTAGAATTTTGAACTTTTTTTGATCTTCATGTTATTATTATAGCTTCATTGCTAGAAAAGCCTATTTAAATCATGTCATTGCTAGAAAAGCCTATTTAAATCATGTCATTGCTAGAGCATATTGTTGGCGATGGGTATTGTAAATTGTGGTATCCGAAACGAATGTGATCCTGCATTGCACTGCTGACAGAATATATATGCAAGGATGATTCCAGCATATGGATTGGGGCAATTATAGGCCTTGGATTAGCATACGTTGGTTCTCAAAAGATGATGTGCTTAGATTTCTTGCCCCTATTTTGATAGACCCAAAGGCTCTTATAGATGTTATCACATTCACTGTTGTCTCTCTTGGATTGATTTATGTTGGACCTTGCAATGATGAAGTGGTCTAGTCAATTATTCTCTCTCTAATGGAAAGAAGCGAATCTGAACTAGGCAATATTTCACATTAATTCTAGAATTCATGTTAGAGCCTGATATGAAATCCAAATGCTCCTCTTCTCTCCAACGAGAAGAAGGAATGTTGAATGCAACTAAAAATAACACAGTGCATCCTAAATGTAAGTCATACAATTGAAAAAATAACTCTACAAAAAGCGGCATTCAAAGTTCTAAATTGGTTATCAGGACACAAAATAGTACATAGAATCACGCATAACTTCCTATTTTGCTATTGGGGTCTGAGGTTAATTCTTCTCATAGACAAAAGGGATATATATGTATCTGGCACATGAAAGTATAGAGTCAAGGAAGCATACACAAAAGAAACAGTAAAGGATCAACATGTGTACCTGTCGCAAGGAAGCCAATAAGTCAAAACTTGACAATTATTTGACATCACAGCACAATCGATAGGTAATAAAATCAGACGCAACAAGATGTATGTTGGATTGAAAGTATGAAAGGAAGATATTTGTTATTGCCACTCTCACAAATTGGTCCATTCAATGTTCATCAAGTATATCAAACTCGTAATGCCTTATGTTGATTCACAAAGGCACTCAAAGGGAATCCCAACGGGGTCAAGGATATGCCGACTCAATGTTTGACCCATGAATTAGAAGGAAGATATCAACAAGAAACTCCAAATCAATGATTCCTCAATCTTGATGCAGGCGCATCCTGGGTGTAAGGGCAATCTTGCATCACCCAAAAATATTTCTGGTTTCTTTTCAATAAGGGCTATCTTTAAGATATCAACAGGAAACTCCAAATCAATGATTCCTCGATCTTGATGCAAGCGCATCCTGGGTGTAAGGGCAATCTTGCATCACCCAAAAATATTTCTGGTTTCTTTTCAATAAGGGCTATCTTGTGCAGAGCTGCTATTTTTGGAAATTTACTATTTTTAGTAAGTTTTTCAGAAATTTACTATTTTTAGTAAGTTTTTCGTTTGAGCTCAGAATGCTCTATTTTCTTCCCTGGAGGTTCACTTTGGTTATATAAGCCTGCCAGTACAATTTCATTGCAAAATCAAGTCTAGTTTTGGAGATATTGAAAATTTTCGATATTGGCAGCAGGGTACAGAAACTTTGAACTCAGTTTTGAAGGCTTTAGAGGCTCCAAACGGGGTCGAAACTTCGGCCTAAATGGGGTTATAATAGCCAATCGAGTTAACAGGCGATGACTTATGGCTTCCGGAAGTTGGGGCTACCTGAAAATATAATTTCTAATTGTTTTGAGCCGACCCTAATGTAATTAAAATGAAAAATAAAATAATTCTAGGGTTGGTCAGCCTCAATGGCTAAAATTCTAGAACCTTCCTGGGCGGTGGAAAATTGCCTACATAAGGAAGGCCCGTAGTGTTTTCTAGGGCAGTTCAAGGGTGGTTATTCGAGGCTTTGTCTTACAGAATATTGTAAGGAAAGCGCCCATGTGGCTTTGCATATTGTATTTTTTTAATTTGTAATTCCATACTTTTGGAGATAATAAGAAGCCCATTTCCTGTTCTTGCAAATTACTGTTATGTCTCTATTTCTGTTATGTGTTTGTGGTATTAAGGGGAGCACCCTTCATCAAATCTCCTTATGGTTGGTGACTTATCCATAACTGTCCAAAGGGAAACATGAAGTGTTAGTTCCAAATCAAGTGTTAAAACCCGATACATCATTCAGCTTATATCGAAAAGTCATTGACATCGTTGTAATGTCCCCAAATTAATAGAGTGAATTAATTCAATTAATTAATTAGGTGGTCCCAAAATCTAAATAATATTATAAAGGACTTCTTTAATTAATTAATTTAGTTATAAAATAAAAGAGGCCAAAATAATAAAATAATAAATAAAGTTATGTCAGCCCATTGTAACTTTCCAGAAACTTTTCGGAGGCCTTTATAAGGTGTTGGCTGGCACCGTAGGTAGTCATCGTGGAGTTTATTTTCTTGTGCATTTGCGATTCCAGTTGGAATTGAGTCCTTGTTTGCAGTTTCGAAGGTGCAAGACCCTCCCTATTCTATATTCGTAGTTTTGGTGGGAATCACTCCTCACCCTATTCTACCTATGATCCAAATCTGTTAAGTCTTGAGTTGAAGACAAATCTGATGTAATTTGAGTTATACTCTTATCATCTAAAATACAAATATCTAGCTTTTGGCCATTCAATATTGTTGATGGTGCATACTTTGTGTATCTACAATAATATTATTGGCAGAGGAATTATCTACGGTTGGATCCTTCATCGTGTTTCAATTGAAGTAACAACCTACATTGTCGTATAGAGTGTTTGGAAGTGTTTGGGCTTACTTTTCTGTACGAGCAAAGCATACTCCGCAGGGGGAAGTCTTAATCACCATATGGGTACTACAGTGAAGCCTAATTACCATGCGTACTTGGCTGTACAAGTGGAACATTGTCGTTGGAGTCGAAGGGTGTTGAGTGTTGAAGGGAGCCGATGATTGAGGGTCGAAGGTGTCAAAGGGATTTCCCCTCAAGTACTTCCCCTTGAGTATTTGCCCTTGGGTATTTCCCCTCGGGCACTTGCCCTCAGGTACATTGTTGTCGAGTACTTGCCCTCAATTTGGTACATTACAATCATCTAAACTTCGGGACCCAAAGTAGAATATGGAACTACAAATTACATGGTTCCTAATACTGTATTGGAGCCCAACACAAAGATGAAGTGACTTCGTTCTTGAACAGGCATCGGAACCCGACACGGGTTCCTAAACTCCTTACCCACAACATGGTAGTCATGGACCCGTTTAAGTAACATTAAAAAGGCCTTACAAGATTCAAAATTTATATGTAGTCAGGTTGTCGGCACTTCCTTCGTACTATTGTCAAGGCTTATGAGTTCATGTTCCTCCCCAATTCGCCGATGAAGTAGATTTCAAAGAGTGGTTAGCCCGGCAATTAGCAAGACAAATGATTATAAGGCCTATGGATCCTTTACATATTTTTCTCGCTGACATTTAACTATGACATTGAACAGAAAAATCAAGGCTACATCATTCAAATACCGGTGATTTGTGCTATGGGATTTTCACTCGCATGAATCTGTTGTTTGCACAATTGATGGTCATATTAAGCTCTATCGTGCACCATATTGCGATTTCCATTCAGAATGGGTAGAGTTCCTAGATATATTAGAATTGTTGTGCCACTACTTTGTTAGCAATGAGTTTGACAACAGTGAATTAGGGGTTGTTGGAACTTCTCCAGAGAAGACAGTTTCAATTGATGATCCTTAGAGGGATATGAGTTCCAACTCAGTGAAGGAGCCTCAACATAAATCTTGGGCAGCCACAGTTAGTTGAGTTGTATGCACTATAAGTGTCTCTGTCAAGATGAAAGCAACAAGCTTCTTTTAGCAACTAGAAGTTCTGATGAGAGTGTCAAGTTATGGTATGGACATGCTATTAATCTCAACCAGTCTCATGATGAGAGCCCTATACCTTTTTCTCTATTGAAAGAGGTAGTAGCAATTCATTCAGTTCATGTCTCAGTGTTGTCCTTGTTTGTACCTTCACAATCACTTGACAAGGTTTTAATAGCAATTGACCTTGAAGGTTGTGGCAATGGATTGTTTTTGAAACAATACTCTCTAAATGGTTTTCAGCTGGATTTTGGGAAGTCGACAGGCATGTACTTTGGAAAGATGCTTAATTCATTTACCAAGGCTATTGTCAAAGATCAGTTGTCAACACATACATTTATTAGATGTGATCTACAAACGCTTGTTGTGTCTCAGAACATTGTACCTTATGTGGCGCTTTTGTTCAATTTAGGTCTTCTGAGGCTGCATTTTGTCAAGCTAGGCGGTGTGATTTTGATAGCCAAAGTCACCAACTCCAACATTGTGTTATTTCTATACATGTTTGTCCTACCACTCCTCTATCATTTTGCATTTGTTGTGAGAGATGGGTAATGAAACAAGCCCCTGATGCATTCTTCAATATGACATCATTGTAAGATGCCAAATATTTATCTGAGTACCTCAATGAATATATAATCGCAATTTGCAATAGAAAGATGGCATCTCATCATATTTAGGGAATGCAATTGCAGATAAGAATATAGTTTCAAAACTTCACCACAGTGAATTGTAAGAAATTTCTATTGGTCGTCTATCCAACAAAGGAATGGGTCAAATATATCAATTATATAGCATTTCCATCAAGTCTTCAGATTTGGGCCACTTGTAAATTTATTAATATTGTGATCATCGAGAATGTGAAAGGTCTTCGATTCTTTTAAACTAAAGAATCAGTTACAATAACCGAAAGGTTCAGGGGAGAAGGGTCTTGAAATACGTAAGAAAAGGGATTAACCAAGACTTTTTCTTTTTCCTTTCAAACCCCCATTGCACTTGGATGCAAGAGTGAGACTCGGCTAGGAGGATAGAGGATTTTGTTTTCAGTTCTGTAGAGAGGGAAGTGAACAGGGGATTTTGATCGGAAACATAGTCTATTGTATGGAGGGGTTGGAACCTTTGTATTTCAATTTTGATCATGAAATAAGAGGTAGTATAAATCTTTGTGTTTATTGGTTCTCTTTGCAATTTTAATCCTCCTTTGTGAATTTGCAATTGCATTTAATCTTCCTTTCATTAAATCTGATTGTGAGTACATGTCTGGCTTAGAATCTTTGAGTTCTTATCTACATATCTGAGAGAGGTCTCTATTAAATTTCATGTCTCTAGTCGTTTATGGATTTTGGAGTGAATGATCTTTGTGTCATTTTTTTCTTTTCCCTCTTATTGCAAATTCATAACCGCATTCATATCATGGTGATAAGTGGGTGTTAGTTTTCCTTTTCTGCTTTCTAGTTAAAAGCACACCCCAGACAACTTAAATTTTATCATACAAGGGAGTTGCCCCTCTCAACCATAGAGGAAGATCATTAACTCAATAATGATCTATCCAACTGTTAGTTACTATTGGTTTTTACTTCTGGGCTAAAGTGAGTCATTTTGATTATAATTTCCAAAAGGCCAATCTGTTGACCAACATAGTGTTATTCCTAACCGGTTACTGAGAGGGAGGGGTGAATCAGTAAACGTTAGTTCTATTGCAATTTGAAACTTGTATAAAGATTCTTGCAAGATAAGAAGAATTTAAACAATCATCCACAAGCATAAATAGAAATACTCAAATCAACACATCATGTATACGTGGAAACCCTCAGTTAGAAGGAAAAAACCATGGTGAGACAGAGCTCACAACTTCACTACTGCAATTATAAAGACGCCCTGTTAGGAGCTTACAAAGCACTTGCAAGAGTGCTACCCGGTTAAGGGATTTGGTAGAAGATCGGTTAAGATCTTAGCTCTGTTAGGAGCAGCCTTGTTAGAGGACTTTCAACATCAACAAAGATGTTACCCGGTTAAAGGATTTTTACAAAGAACCTATTAGGGTTCACCCTGATAGAAGGATTTCACTATGCGGATAGACATGTTGTTTGACCGGTATACATCTTATACCCGGTCCATCCCTATATGCAATATCAGACTGGTACAATGTACTCTGTTCGGTCTACTGGTGCATCTCCTCTGTTTCGTCTACCGGTGCATACACTCTGTTATAGTCTACCAATGTCTCTAAAGTAATGTGAGTGATCTTCTGGTATACCTATACCACTGGGAATGGTGTTTGCATATAAATTCACTAATGACAACTTAAATTTGCTAACAATCTTCCCCTTTGTCATTGATGGCAAAACCATTGCTCACTAACCACTACTCATTAATACCTTGTCCTATATAATTTCTTCTCCTCTGGTTGCATACTTCCCCTATTCATGTGCTTTAAGCTCTTCTGTTTTGACCTCCTGACCCTTCTCTTCCCTGTCAATATCTTCTTCTTCCCCTTTTTGCCTCCATAAGACAAAGTGTTATGCTTCACTTAAGATTTTACATTTGTAGCTTTGTGAAGATATCCTTGTATATGTTCTTTGCTGAATGAAGAAATGGGTTCCATTGACCGGTAACATATTCAATGTTTTTATGTGTTGCTTTTAGAGAGACAATAATGTTCTCCATGTCCTCCACAGTCTTGTAGTCCGGTTCACCGAGCAAATTCTCAGCATTTGTTGTAGTCTTTTGCATTGAGTCAAATGTGGGCGCCAGAAATAATTGGAATCCAATGATGTCTTGGATTCTTTTGGTCTTCTCTTTAGATGCATTTCTCAGAATAAGAGCTATTCTTGTCATTTCCCTGCTGAAAGCTGTTGTAGACTTGTTCTTTATGTCAAACTGAGAAGACAAAGCTCTTATGTCTTCTGAAGTCTTTGTTGACTTCTCAGAGAGATCTTGAATAAAAATATCAAAATTTGAAGTTCTGGAAATCAAATTTCCTGCCACGGGAATCTGTTGTTGAAGTACCCTTAGATTGGTAGATAGTGTGACCTTTATTTCCTCAACCTGTTTGTGGAGAATTTCTATTCTCTTCTTCTCGTAATGATCAATTGCCACTGTCTTTGGATCGGTTAGATCTTCTCCGATTGCTTGTGCTAATATTTCCAATTGATCTATTACAGGTTCATCTTCATCGATGTCAGCATCAGGTACAAAGTTGCTCAGGATATTTTTGACACTTGTTAGAACCATGTCCTGTTTCCTTTTTGTAGCTCCTTTAGTTGCCTTGTTGACATTTTGCTGATGTCAACCACAGTCTCAGTAGCCTTGCTCCTTTTTGCTTCAGTATCTACTGCAAAAGATAGCTTCCTCTTGGATGAGGATGAGCTTGGAACATCTACCTGTTCTTTATGTGTAGGCTCCTGTATCGATAGTGCTTGCTCAATGTGTACAGATAACTCTTGTTCCTATTCATTATGTTGTTCTTGTTTGTTTTCATCATTTCCTAGTTGGGCTAACTCTTCCGGTAATGCCACATTTTCCGGTTGTGCCTCCTCTTCTGGTAGGACTTCTGCTGCTGGTACTTCTGTTAGGAATAGTCCCAAGAGATAACTGAGAGGGGGGGGGGGGCGTGAATCAGTTATCTACAAGTTTCAATTCTTTATCCAATTAAGTATACTTAAACATAAAGCATAAACACAATGAAAGAAAACTTGAACACAACACCAATATTTTGGTTACGGGGAAACCCAAATAGGTAAAAGCCTTGGTGGGACTTGATACCCACTAATATTCTGTACTAGTGTATAATGATCCTTGTTAGAAGATCCTTTACCCTGTTAGGAGTAGCTTTACAATATATTAAGTACGGTAGACCTGGTCAAGGGTTGGACCCTGTTAGGAGTCTTTTACAATTGTCCCTGTTAGGGGAGAGGACGCATTGTTTGAGAGCTCACTGCTCAAATGGGCGAAGGCTACAACCTTCTAAATAACAGATACACACTATATCTGGATCTTGGTGAACTGCACTTTGACCTGCTGTTTGCATCAGTTCCAATGAATAGCACAAGTACTTTACTTGGTCACATAGACCTTCTTCTGATGGCTCAACACTTCGCACACTCTGCTCTGCTCTGCTTAATCAACCATGAACCACACTCAAGCAATCACAAATGACTGCCTATAAATATCTTTCCTCCAAATGATATAATCAAGTTGGCCTGTTAGAACCATCTTGAAATCATATTAGAGAAGCCATAACAAACTCCAATAAACATTCTATCGGCTCAACTATGCACGCAACACATTCTGGGACCTGTCTAATAAAATAATTGTAGACGCATGCTACACACTGTCGGCTCTACCAAAACAACTGGAACTTTCTCTGTAAGTTGAATTAACTTATGCGCTCTTAACCGAACATCAATAACACTTCTCCAAGCTTAACTCCAAGGGCGCATACCCTCAAGATAGGCGCAACTCAAGAACCAATAAAATCTCTGTCGGCTCTGCTGAACAAACATAGGAAACTGCTACTGGCGAATAGCGACTGCATAACTTCACTTGCGTTCATCATCAGACCATGCGTCCATGAACTTATCATCACTAACATGTCTTCAACATATATCCAAGCACGCAAGGCTCCATGATAACTGTACGGACAACCATACACAGAACATTGTCTGTTACTCTGTCAAGAACACTGCTGACAACAGCTGCTATATAACTGTCTATACTAACAGTTAACGTCTGCGCCCATGACATCATACTGATATCATGTCCATGCTACATATATTGAAAGCTTTCTGCATGAGACTTCAACGCATGCTACTTTCCATATGTTGTCATCAATGACAAACATACAGTCAGTACTGCCCTGCTGGCAAATCTCCAACAACTTCTTCCTCATTTTGTGCTTCCACTTCCGATTGCACTTCAACTTCTGGTTGAGCATCCTCTTCTTGTGGAATTTGCTCTTCTGGTGGGACTTCTTCCTTGTGCTATTCTTCAGATGTATGCAGATCACCCACAACAATTTCTTCTTCAACACCTGAAGTGTTGTCAGTGGTCATCTTGACTGATGACTCTCCCAGATTCACCTGTTCACCAGATGTGAACTGTTCTGTATGAATATTCTCCTCACTGGTTGAAGGTTCTTCGCGAGAACTGAATTGAACCGGTGGTTCTAGTGCCTGTTCAGGTTGATCCTGAGGACTTGTTCCTTCAAGTGCACTGAAATCATACTGTTGCCAGAAATCTAGAGTCTCTTTATAGACTTCATTTTCATACCCGTTGAGTATCTTGGCAACTCTATACTTGGTATCCAAGTTCATTGATGCTTCCTCTAGTAGAAGCTTGATTCTCTCTTCACTGAGACCAGGTCTGACCTTAGACAATGTCTCCTTATTGATTCTAGTGTTGGTGCCTAGACCGGTTCTCCATAAAAGTTTCCACTATAGCTACCATGACTGACTGTTTATCCTCTTCTCCTAGCACACTATACTATCTAGCGGCATTATCTACTTCTCCAAAATCCATCACCTCATCAACTATTTCATTAACAGTCATAGTGCGAGACTTACCTTTATCCGGAGAGATAAGAATGGTTGGGCGAGCTGGATCACTGCCTTTATCATCGGTGATGTCAACGATGACCGATCCGATAGGAATCTTCGACTGGTACTTCTACTCCAAGTACTCCTTTTCCTTTTCCGGTATCAATGACTGGTGGCTCAGTTGCCCTTTGGTGTGCTTCTTCTGCTTGTTTCTGGGTCTGAAGAAGTTTGGTCCATATTGCTACTCCTTCCTCATGAACCTTCTCAGCTTCTCCAATAAGCATTCGACCGATCCTCTTCTTTGTCAGGAAATTTTGCTAATGCAGTTCAACTTTGTAATGTCCCCGATTTAGCAGGTCTTTGCAATGAGCATAGTCAGTTCATCAATGCAACCCTCGTGAGCTGACAATATGATTTGAGGGTCTCTGGGAGTTTCTAGGACGGACTTACTATTTTTGGTAAGTCTATTTTTGGCCGTAGCTATTTTTGGCAGGGCAGTGCCTATTCCTGGTTGGACAGTTGGATCTGGGCTTTGCCAGAATTATGTTGATTGCAGTCTCTCAGTGCAGTGGTTTTGGAGTTTTATTGACGTTATTAAATTAAATTATCTTGGTTTAATTTAATAACTTGACTTTATAATATTATATTATAAAGTGGGAGTATTTTATAAAGCCAATTATGTGAAATATTAAAAAAGTGCTTTTTCGAAAAAGCACTATATATTCTATTCGAAAAAGCACTTGGGGTATCTATTATGCAATCATTATTCTTCTTGAAGTTCGTGCAATAGCTCTGGCTAGGGTTTCGAGGATGGATTCCTCATTCTCATAATTTGAACCATCTTTGTGGGTGGTGAATTTTACATCTGATCATTCTGTGATTCTCAATCTGGTATTAATGTATATTGGGGTTGTGAAGGTTGAAATCTGAAGGTTGTTTATTTCTGATGAAATTGTATTTTCAAAATACAATACGCTGAATTTTTGTGTTAATTTCCTGGACGTCGCAAGTAATACAATTGATTATCAAGGGCGCCATTTTTGAGAGGAGGCTGAACTGGTGACGTTTCTTGTCACAAGCAATCCCTTAACCGCAATTGGCTGTCAACGTCAGATTGCTAGATTGCTGGCGTTGGATTTTTGTCTTGGCCCGTGTTTGTTTCTTGGACCGCTGGCAATGTTCTTGGGCTGCAGCAAGGCTAGTAGTTACGTGGAGGTCTGAGAGTCCACGCCTAGTATATACTGGCCGCCAATACTATTCCCTGACACGGCATCACTGTTTGAGACTCCCATACGCGCCATTTTTGCAGGCACGTGAGTTAAAGTTTGCAACGGATACTCCTTAGTATCATTGACGTGACAGATGGTATTCTTCCCTTCCATTCTCACAGGTGTCTTAGTTGGATTTTATTTGATAAAATTTTTTTAAGTGTTGGTTCCTTTGGCGAAGAATAAATAATTCATAATTTATTTCAGAAGGCATAAATTGATGTTGAAATTTGATATTTCAATCTGAAGTATAAAATCTTTTAATAAATTCGTTTGGAGTATATTTTTGGTGTAATTGCAAGAAGAATTTCAAAATTTCTATTGAATATTCAGAGAGAGCCAATTCCGGCTCTTCACAAACTTGGTGAGTAGCCTCTTCCAGAGTAAGATGGTTCTAGACCTCAAGCAAAGCTCGAATCCTCAGCTGCTTTTCTCTGTCCATTGAAGCTTTCCACCTAGCTTCAAGAATCTCTTGGAGATCATCAGGTACAACACTATGAAGTTCAGTACGAGAGAGGTTGAATTTATATATACAGTGAACTACTGCTTCCTCTATTTTTCTCCTATCTTCTTCATTGGCCAATTGATATCTTCTGTTGACAACACCCATTCCACCAGATTCTTTCAATCCTACCACAAATTCATCAATTGTGGGCTTTCTCCTTCTCGGTGGATCCTCCTTTGCCGGTTTACCAAAGGTCCTCTTTCTGACTAGAGGAACTGTGTCTTTCATTTCTGTTTCTTCTTGTTCTTCTTCTTGTGTGTTGGGAACCGGTTGAGCTCTCTACCTTTGAGCCTTGGGTTGTTCTGTCACTGGTTTCTTCTTTGGTGTGGGGGTCCTTTTAGTGTAGACATTTTTGATCGGTGCCCTCTTCTTCAGATTCTCTTGAATCTCTTCAAATGTACCAAACTGGTGGGCAGTGAGATCTATATTAGCTTCAGTTAAGGCATCAGCGTATGCCATAGCAATCTTGGTGGTGATCTCATAACCCAGTTCAGGAGCATAGCCTGTTCTCGGTTCCACTACTTGAATAATGCAGTGATCGGTGGAAACCAAAAAACATACATCATCCTTATATGAGTCAACAATAGTTGACGACACCCGCTCTCTTGCTTGCATTCTCAATTGAAATGCCTCAAAATATTCAGTCATTACTTTACCAAACTGGTTTCCCAGTTGGTTGGCCATTTCACTTATTTGGTGCATAACCGATCGATCGGTTCCCCATGTCACCTTTCCAATTCCCAGGAAGAAATTTGCATAGTAGAAGTAAAGACATACTAGTAGCGTCCCATACTTCATGGATTTCTTCTTTACAATGCCAATCTTCTTCATGTTTTCAAATATCTGACCTTGGAGCATTCCACAGAGATCATACTTGGCGTTGGCATACATTATCCGGTGAGCGGCATGAATGGCTCCTCCCGGTATGTTGTTCAGGTTGTTGGACTGATAGATTTTATAACCTATCACAGCGAATGCGAACCGAACTCCTTCGTCTTCGATGTTGTTCACGGTCATAAGTCGACCATCGGATTTGGACTTTGTCAACTTAGTGATGATAGCATTGGAGATAGTTCTTAGGGTTAATGCTTCCCCTTCCTGACTATACCCAGTCACTCGATGCAAATCCTCCTTTGTAATTTGTGTAGTTGCACCCTTTTGGAGCCAAAACCCTGGATCGTGCACACGACTGAGAACTAGTCGAATCCAATCTGGTCGGAAGATAATTGGATAGCTGACTCCATTGACGAGACCAAATGACCCCAGCTTTGTGTATCTATCAGGAAGCTTTCCTTCCTCACATAGTGAGAGATACTCACTTTGGATGTATGTCTCTCCCAGTTCTTCCTGCTTGGCGTGAATGAATGCGGTCACGTCTTCCGTCATGAAAACACCATTGGGCACGCTTGATAGTGCACTAGTCATTTCGTTTGCCCTGTTCTGGACCGTCATTATATCATAGGTAGGTTGGTCGATTTGGTTTGCTAGAATCAACTTGGCGATAGATGATGAAGATGCCATTGTAATCAACCTGTTGATATAGAAAGTAGCTTGATCGGTCTTGCAGACAATATCATATGATGATCAAAGCATGAGAATATTACTCAAGCATTGTTAATCACAAAATCGCAAAGTAAAGGTAAATGAGTAATCCTCCTTTCTTTATATAGAGTTAGGGCATAACGGTAATTACCAAATGGTAACTATTGTTTAACAGCTACACCATTAAATGCCTTACCTAACCTTTCTTTCCTTTTTCGCCAACCGGTATTCAGGCTTTTTCGGTTGAGAAAACTCCGATTGATCAATGCTTACTTGTCCGGTTATACCTCCTAACTGAGTGAGTGGGTTGCTAACCAGTCCTACTGGGAACAGTAGACGAGCTACCAGTTCCCCCTAAGCCCTATAGGCTCAATTTGCTAAAGAGCTATCACCATCGGCCGATGATGGTGATGATGATCTTTCCTCTGTCTTCTCCTCAACGAAGCTCTTTGATTCCTTCTTGAACCAAATCTGTTTGACTTCTTTCTCAGTCTTCTTTCCTTTGTTGTTCTTCTCATTTGAAGATGAGGTCTTCTCCACCGGTTTGACCGATCCTCTCCTTTTGTTCATTGACCGGTTCCTGCAATCTTTAGCTAGGTGTCCAACTCTGTTGCAGGTGTAACAGACTATCCCAGTTGCCTTCCATGGATTCACCCTTCTGTTGTTAGGTGATCTGCACCAGGAGTCATTGTGGCTATGCATGCCACAATTAGCACAGTTGGTTGTGCTCTGGTTCTTGTTTCTTTTGGGGAATACTGGTCTCGATGGGGATCTGAATGTCATTGTCTTAGATCTGCATTCATCAGCTTTGTGTCCAAACTTGTTGCATGCGTAGCAATAACCCTTGAAGCTTCCCCTGCTTCCACTGGACACACTTGTGGGGCTCGACCAGCATTCATTGGTCTTGTGGCCATACTTGCAACAGTTTTTGCAGTAACTGTTAGTTTGCTTGACCGGTGCATTCCTGCAGTTGCTTGTTTTATGGCTCGATTTCCCACAGTGTTTGCAAGAATTGTTGAAGGTCTTTTTATCTTTTTGTTCTTCGGGTTTCTTCTTTTCCTTCTTGCTTTTGTTGGCTCCTGATGACTCACCAATCTCTTTGGTGTCTTTACCGGTGAACCCAAGTCCGGTGGGATCTTTGTGCTTTCTTTGAGCTTTGAGTTGCTCATCAAGCTTGACCGAGCTCTTGCTGTATCTTCTTAGGGTTTCATTCCTTTCTTCAAGTTCTTTCATATGTTCCTTCAGTTGATACAACTCTATTGGCAGCCTTTTGCATGCATCATCTCTATCATGCCAACCCTTCTGCATGTTGGCATTTTCTTGAGTGAAAATTTGCATGTCTTCTTGAAGTTGCAGAACGACAAGATCATTTTCCCTTATCGCTTCCTCTGCCAAATTCCTTGCTCTCTCAAAGGTTGTTAAAGACTTGACTGTTGTGTTTCTTTCATCTTCAGCTTTCCTCTTTTTCTCAATCAGTTCAGTCATCCTTAGGGCATTATCTTCCTGCTCCCTCTTTAGGTTGGATATCTGATCAGTTAGGATCTGGTTCCTCTCCATGAGCTCAAAGACTACCTCCTCAGCTTCATCAGATCCACTCTGCCCAGAGAGTTCATCAATTGTTTCATTGCTCTCACTCAACTGCAGAGCCAACTCCTTTCTTTTAGCAAGTGATCTTCTCAGCCTATTCTCCAGAGAGGCAATGATGTCGTTGGCTTCCTCAAGCTGTTTTTGATACCTGTAACCCTCCATGATCTTTTTCTCAAGCGGTTAAGCTTTATATCTAAGAAAACTAAGCTCTGATACCAATTGTTATTCCTAACCGATTACTAAGAGGGGGGGGTGAATCAGTAAACATTAGTTCTATTGCAATTTGAAACTTGTATAAAGATTCTTGCAAGATAAGAAGAATGTAAACAATCATCCACAAGCATAAATAGAAATACTTAGATCAACACATCATGTATAAGTGGAGACCCTCGATTAGAAGGAAAAAACCACGGTGAGACAGAACTCACAACTTCACTAATAAAGACGCCTTGTTAGGAGCTTACAAAGCACTTGCAAGAGTGCTACTCAGTTAAGGGATTTGGTAGAAGATCAGTTAAGATCTTAGCTCTGTTAGGAGCCGCCTTGTTAGAGGACTTTCAACATCAACAAAGATGTTACCCGGTTAAAGGATTTTTACAAAGAACCTGTTAGGGTTCACCCTGATAGAGGGATTTCACTATGCTTTCTCAATACAAAAGCAATGATCTTAACTTGACACTCTTTGTCTGATTAGATCATACCTGTTGATCTTTCCCGGTTCTGCCTGGCTGTTGATCTTTCTGCCTTTCACCTCTGTGACTGTTGCACTTCTCTCAGAAGATATCTCTCTTCTGCTCTGTATATTCACCAACTATCAACAACAACTTCTCTTGCGTCCTATGACCTGTATTTATAAAAAAGTTCATCTCAATGAAACCCTTAACTCATAGAACCGCCAGGCTGTAAACTTGTCCTTAAATAATGCAACAAAACAAAAAGATTTGCGTTTTGATCTTGAGTTTACCTTGAAACATCCGCGTAGAAATAAAACTAACTCTTGTTAAAAAGCCAACTTCAATTCTAAACGGTGGATGCTCCGCATATTCCGGTTTTAACTTAAACAGCTCCACATTCACCGGTGCGGATAGACATGTTTGACCGGTATCAATCTTATACCCAGTCCATCCTTGTATTCAATATTAGACCGGTACAATGTACTCCGTTCGGTCTACCGGTGCATCTCCTCTGTTTTGTCTACCGGTGCATACACTTTGTTATAGTCTACCGGTGTCTCTAAAGTAATGTGAGTGATCTTCCGATGTACCTATACCAGTGGGAATGGTGTTTGCATCTAACTTCACTAATGACTACTTAAATTTGCTAACACAGCACGCATAGAATTAGAAAAAGATCTATGTTGATCAGCATAGTTTTGAGGTAGGAGACATTGTGTACTTGAGATTATAGCATAATTACAACGCCTTGGGGGACAGGGGAACGGGGGGACAAGTTTCCGGTACGGGGGGACAAAGGGGCCTCAATTTGGGGATAGCGGGGGATGAGGGGGGTGTATATAGTATATACTATACATGTGGTAGTTAAAATGCTAGTTATGAAAAGATGTATAACAATATAAGACATAAAGATGTAAAAGTATTGTGTTGAAGTATTGGTCCTTTTGTGTTGGATATAAATGTTAGATATTCATAGAAGTTATATCTAACATTTATATCCAACACAAAAGGACCAATATCTAACATTTATATCTTTGTTGGTGGCTGTTGTCAAGTCCCTAGGTCCAGCAAATGAGGTTTGAGTGATTTTGCCTGTTGGGAAGTCATGTCTGTTTGGGATTTGGGCGAGAGCTAAGCTAAGTCCGTCATAGAGATGGGGTCGAAACCAAGTGATTTGTAATAAAACGAGTTAAAACCCTTTGAGAATCAGTTTCCCAGTTTTAGTTTGACCTTAGAAAGCCATGATGGATTGTGGGAGGTAACCTTGCTGAATCCTGAAATTTGGCTAAGTCTGGAATTTTTCGAAAACCCCCAAAATCTAGAATTTGCGTCTTAATCCTATGAAGCTAGAACCTATCTCAAACATCCTGAAAAGTATTTATACAAATATAACTTAAAGTATAAGTCTGATAAATAAATCAGACTTATACTTAAATGTTATATTTGTATAAATCCTCCCGCCCATGAACAAAAATAAAATTAAAAACTTGAATTTTTTGGCTTGCCATGATGGGGGACATCCGGGCGTCCCCTCAAGGTTGAGGGACGTCCAGGGGTCCCCTTGTCCCCACCTGGGACGCTGGGACGTCCCCACATCTGTTGGTATCATTTGCCGTTGCACCAAAAGCTCGAACTATCAATGCCCAATACAAATGCCAGATTTAACCTGATCCATGGGAGGCGGTTAAGCCATGTCACGAATCTCCAAGGAGGTGCTGACCACCAAGTCAACAATCTCCCCCTCAGCACAGACTGAGCCTTCAGCACCCACTGAAGGGAGACTCGAACCCGTGACCCAAGGCTCTGATACCAATTGTTGGTATCATTTGCCGTTGCACCAAAAGCTTGAACTATCAATGCCCGATACAAATGCCAGATTTAACCCGATCCATGGGAGGCGATTAAGCCATGTCACGAATCTCCAAGGAGGTTCTGACCACCAAGTCAATAGCATCCCCCACTGGGACGACGGTGGGACGGTGGTTCCGCCAAGGACTCCAGGACGTCGTCCCCTCGTCCCCGTCTCGGGTGCGTTTGGGATTTAGGGGGGGACGCGTCCCCATGTTACTATGGATTACAGCCTTACAAATAGTCCTCCCTCAAGAGGAGTGGAGCGGAGAAGCTCAAACCTAGATTTTATGGGTCATTCAAAGTCATCAAGAAGATTGGAGAAGTTGCTTATGAGCTTGAGTTACTTGTCGATAGAAAAGTTCATAATGTATTTCATGTATCTAGGCTCAAGAAGGCACTAGGGCATATAATGTGACACCCTCTTCTAAGTTGTCACCATTGGATGAGGAGGGGAAGTTGATTCTAATTCCTGAAACCATTATTGATACCAAAGAAAGAATCCTTTGAAGGAGTAACATCACAGAGTATCTAGTCAAATGGAAGAACTTGCTAGTTGAGGATGCAACATGGGATATGAGCAAGTTCTACAACATCCTGAGTTGAGGTTGCTTGAGGACAAGCAATTTCAAAGAGGGGAGATTGTAATGTCCCCTTCGTAAGTCAGTCTAGCGTGGAGAGACCATTAGCCTATTCATGTGATTGTCGTAGGCTAATGAGTGGGTTCAAGGAATCCTGGAGGTTATGACAAAAGAAATTTCTTGTTCAAATGCGTATAAGGAGCATAATCTTCTTTTCTAGGGCCTTTTTGGACACTTTCTCCTATACATAATATTTTTAGCAAGTCAGTGATGAGCACCAACTATGTTAATTTGCTATTTTTAATAATGTCAGTGGAGTTGGTTTTGATGTTTATCATGGGATTTAATATAGTCCAAAGTTTTAAATTAAATAACAATAAGTTATTGATTTATAAAGTTAAATTAAATATTTAACTTTATCGTTATTTTTATTCATTTATCTAATTAAGGGACTATAGAAGCTAAATATCAAATTAAAGGTGATTTATTTTGATGGAGGGGCCTTGATGATTCAATGCTACATTGGGAGATTAAAAAGGGAGGTGATTCTTATTAAATAAAACGGAAAAAAAATCATTCCTAAAAAAATAACAAAAAGTATTTTTTTGAAAAAGCAGCTAAAAACTATAAAAGGAGGATTGGGGCTTTCATTTTGGGCGTTGTTGAATATTGTTATTGCTTATGCTTCTGTTCTTGAAGGAGATTGTGCTTCTTTTTGCTGGTTTGTGAGGATGGAAACCCTCATAGGGGACATGCTGCACGTTGTTGTGAGATACAAACTGGAAGATTGGAAGTGGCTTCACTGCAGGAGTCACATTGGAATTTATTGGGAGTTATTACTTCAATATTCAGTTGTGAATATTGCAAATCTCATTTATAGCGAATGTTGCGAGGAGTTTGGCAATTGTGTTTATTGCTGGCCATCCCATTTTGGGTGCTGGTCTTTCATTTCCAGCCAGCTGACGCTCCCTTTCTTAGTTGTTCCTCTTCTAGGTCTGATGTAGGGATTCTTCGAAGCTGTGTAGGGGTCTGTATGAGCTGCTTTAGCTCTTTTTATATGTATGTATCACTGTTGCTGCATAACAAACCCAGCCATGGCATTTTCGTGATGTATTGATGCGAGCTAGGGTTTGAATACCTTTGTATTTGCTGATCATAATTGTCAGAGTCATTTATATTCAATTCCAGCAAATGCGTATGTTGAATTTGTGCTTATAATATGATTTAATCATTTGGGTGTTCACAATTTACAATAGTATTTCATTTCCAGATTTGTCAGATTTGGGTGATTAAGTTTATAGGGTTTCAGTATACTACTTTTGTTATTGCTTTGCAATATAAATCTGCCCTTCTATTCTATTTTCTCTCTTCAAACATTCCCAAAAAACGCATTAAAAAATCAGACCAGAACAGGGCTGCATATTACAGTATGAGTATCAAATGCACAGGTTATACAAAGCTCGCATTGGTAGCATCACTCCTACCGCTACGTAATGAATGAATGAATGAAAAAAATTTATTACTTCTACGAGCCTAAACAGTTTAAGGGCATGGTTTGAGGCTTTGGACATAGAATATAACATGGTCATCCATCTTGAATTGGGGAAAAAATTAACGGTCTAGTGCATTGCACATGGTATAAAGGTGCGGAAATTATTGACTCACTAACAAGAGTGGTGTGATAGCAATAAGGAGTAGCCACACAGGCTAGATTTTAAAGCAAGAAAAATAGCTCAAACTCAGCATATTTGATACAAAGAAGCCAACAGAGAGACAGTAGACCAGGCAAAAGTAGTTTCAATTTTGATACATGAAAGGTAGTTAGGCAACCGGTATGTTGAAGAAGGTGAAGGCTAAGGATTATAGTGGGCTTTAGAATGAACAGTATACACCATGTGGTATGATATCGCACAGTAATAAGTAAAAGAAATGGGCATTATGACTCCTCAATATAAAAGACCTTTAAAATGCAATGAGAGGATGCCATGTGATCAAGTTCGAAAGTGAGGTACACACATCACCTAAGATTGTTTAGTTATAGTGTGTCCACATAGGTACATTGAGTTGCTTAAAAAGATTTGAAATGATGCCACATATTTCTCACTTTCAACAAATAGAAAAATGGGGTGTTAACTCAAAGGTGTTGCAGACCAATAAGAAAAATCGACACTGATTTCAACATGATGGTGTAGACACTAGTGGGAGAAATAGAGCATAGTGGTGAGGAAGCTCTTGACCAAAAGAGATTATTTTGCGATACAAAGAGGACGTACCATTGGGTAGTATTGCCTATTTCTTGTAGTGTAAAAGAGGATTGCATCATCACATTTGATCAATGCCAAGCAATATGATAGGTGCAAGAACATGGGGTTTACTTACAACTAATGCGCAGTTAATCAGATCTCAATATTTTTAAATTTTAATAAAAAATTAATCCACAAAATTAGGCATATGTTTATTGAGCCAATGATGGTGCAAGAGGATTGATTGAATCAATGATTTAGACCAAGAAAATTTAAATAACAGAACAAAATAACACAATCCATAATGCGTTGCACATTTTCTATTGAGGAAAATAAAATCGAAACAAATGGAACATAATGTTCCATATCTTTAGGTAATGAAGGAATGAGCGTAATAAAATAAGTGGTGGAGTTCAGGTGGAGAAATAAAATCAGGATTGCAAGTCCATTCACCTTGGGTCTTCTCTAAAACGGTGACAGGCTCCTAGTACGATCAGTAATAGAAGCTCCCTTGCATAGCATGGAGCACCAGTACAAGCCAAAGTACCTGTTACATATCTCTTGTCGATCTCAAACTTGCTACCAAAACAAGATAAAATTCCTAAGAAAAAATGGCACCATACATCTTGCCTCTGTGTTTGGGAGGATAAAATTCCTTTTTAGTGGCACCAACAAACCACCTCAGTAGCTTTCCCACAAAAAATTACCTGTTTGAAATGTTTTAGGGCAACGCTTATAATATTTTTATAAACGACAAGTAAACATACTGTAGAAATGGACTTGAGTTTTATCTAAAGCATCTTCTTTGTCTTCTAAATTAGTACCTTTTAAACTAATCTGTACCTAAAATAGAATGGGACTCCAAAAATATCTCTGTGCCTGGGATGAAGACGGATTTTCTTCAGATGCAGCTGTTTTCAGATAACACATTGGACTTGTTGATTCTGGAATTAAACCATTTAGTTTCACAAAATTTGGTTAATTATTTGTTGTACTTCAATAATAGACTATTCCTTACTTAGAGCCGTTCTGGTCTTTTTTTCATCAATTTCCTTCCCTCAGAGAATTCTACTTGAGGATATTCTGAAACTGAGATTAGTTCATTATTTAGGCATTGCCTCTCTCTCCACACTTGGGCTGGCACATGTCATCATGCCCAACTGAGTCTAGATGCAGCAAATGGATCTTATATAAATAACGTACAAATCTTGCTTTAAAACCACTGGCCTGTTACCCAAGTGGGACTGTGGACAACAATTGAATTCTGTATAGAAGATAGATTATGCAGACTCGCAGAAAGGATTGTGCATTGTTTCAGAGCATTTCAACTATGTTTTGGGTTCCCTCATCAGCTCTCGGACCCATATCAGTTGAACCCATAACCTACTACATGTAATTACGAATAGGAAAGTAGTAGTGGTTTTGAAACTTGAATCTTGGCATGGTAGTTTGGGTGATGGCCATTTCCCAGTCTTCACTCTATGAGTTCAGTAGGATAGCGTACCTAACTTTACCACCTAGGTGTTAGAGTATAACCAGATAAATAGAAATCTCTAAATCTGTATGTGCTGATACAAGAAAGGTGATCCATAACAATGGTAAAAGAATTGACTTAAACCTTCCCTATAAGCATGCATTCCAAGATGAAGTGGTGAGGGGCCAAGTCATCAATTAAGGAGTACGCAAAATGAATATCTCCCCCTTTTTGGCAGGGTAAGGATGTAGGGCACCTTTTTCTGTCAACCTCTATAAACATGTCACATAAGCATGAACATGTAAAGTTCCTTGAAATTGCATCTATATAGCCTTTATCCTGAACTCAGCCAGCAAATGATTGTAAAAAGTCGAAACCACAAATTCAACCTTACTGATCAAAGAGCTGCCATTTACATCTGAACTAGGGCAGCGTATGCATCAAGTAAAACTCGGGGCTTCTATAAAACTTATGCAGCCAAGGTTTCACTCCTTTCCAATAACAGAGAAATCAATTAACCGTCCTAGATGTTGGAGTACATATATTTGGTTCTGAGCTTTTCCTCCTATTCTTAGAATATTTCCATTTTCTACATTGAGTGAGGTTCATACCTTTCGTCACATTTTCACGTCTGCTCACAGTATCGTTGTAGCTCCTATGGTTTCCCTTGAATAAAGAGAATTTTAGCAGAAGCCATTACCTATGGTATACAATATTCGTTTATGTTCTATGCTTCACATAAACATTAAAACAACTTTGGATTGAAACAACAACAACACGAAATTCTCCTCCAACGCTTCGAAGAAATTTGAAGACTAACATTTAGTAAGCCAACGTGGCATTCAACATACTAATTGCCTATCTCGTGGACGTCATTAAAATCATTTATGATAATATAATAATCAGAAACAACAAAGATATTAACTAAGTAAAAATTCTCTTTAAATGCTTCCAAACATATAATAAACCTCAAACTTCTGATTTATTGTTTCAGGCTTGGCACTAAGCATCCATTTCATTAAGAAGATTTTAAATGGATCTATTAGGCCCATCCTGAGAAACAAAGGATGAATTTCCAAAGAAAATATACAATTTATAGCATGATCTTCTAAATTTGAAAATAAACTTTTGATGAAGCACAGTACCAAATATAGAATTTACCTGCAACCACTGTGATATTCTTATCCTTGTACCTTTCAACAAATATATCAATGCTGTCTTGAAATGCCCTTTGATCCAGAAGCAGGGTTGTTATGTCTTGAAACATAATTCCTGAACATCAGAATACCAGATCTTTTTATGAAATTTCGTAGTGAGAACCTTATAAACAGCCATTTCGAATAATACAAGACGTCTTTTAATGTATTTTAGACAAAAGAAAACATGATTTCTTCTTTGAGTGTTTAGCTTTAAGTTTTAGGCATAAATATTCCATGTGTTGTTTGATTATATTGGTTTTAACTTTTAAGAATGGTAGTAAAAATCTTTTGAAAATAAATTGGCTGAATAAAAGAGAAGATTTTTTTAAATTCAAATTTAATAAAAAATTAAATATGAAATATTAAAAAGAAAATATAAGTGCAAAGAAATGGAGAGAGAGTGAAGAAAGAAAAATTTATCATAATTTTTTAATTTAATATTTTTTATGCTATATATACTATATGTTATATAATAACATAATTTATTAATTTTTTATTATATAATTTAACTTTTGAATATAAAAACTAAAAATTTATTTTATTTTATAATAGTTATAATTATATTAAAAAAAATTAAATATATTATTAAAATAAACAATTTAAAGAAAATTTTAATTTTGAAAAATTTAATCTATTCTAATAATATTTTATAAATAATAGCTTTTGATTTTAATTGTATAATTTAAAATTGAAATTTCAAATAATATTCAATAATCTATCATAAAAAATATTATTAAAAAATTAAAAAATTCATAGTAAATTATAAATATATTAAATAAATAACTTTAAAAAACATATTTAAAACAACCAAGCTTCCCATTACATTTTTTATTGCTCAGTATTAAAAAGTTTTGAAATATCATTTAAGTGATAACAAATATATTAAAAAACAAAAAATATGACTGAGATTGCAGAGGAGCCAGAACCTCCAGGGTTGTGTCCTCTTCTACTCCGTTCATATTATACATGATAGCTTTCACGAATTGAATGGAAGGTTTTTAGGAAAAAAAATGGAGCAGATTTTTATCAATTTTGGATCAGAATTCATGATATATCATTGAGGTAAAGGAAATGAGTTAAACTAAATAATTTGTTCAAACATTTAAATTCGGCAGTGAGTTAAGCTGAAGCCCTACATTTCCCACAACAGGTAAGTTAACCAGTTATAAAATTTTAGGTAAGATTCACCTGAAATGGAATACCTCTAACGGTGTGCGAATGGAAAGGCTGGACCATAAGACAAGTTGCACGAAAATATTCAAATTGCAGATCTTACAGATGAGAGGGTGAATTTTGTTTTCAGAAGTTATACCTCATAAATGACTGTGTAAACGGAAAGATTAAAGAGAAGCGAGATATGGCAAAGGTGCACAGAAAAATTTAAGTAATACTTCCTACATATGACATGCTGCACAAAAAATATCTCTAAGTTACATGTCTTACATATAACAAAAATCGTCAATATATTACAAGATATGCATCTTCCACACTAGAAGCTCTATATTTCAAACAAAGAAAGTAGCACGTAACTCAGTGATAAAGCGCTCTAAGATACACCAGAGAATGCTACATGTGGCTTGTACCGCCTGATTATTTGCAACTATTTGTGGAATAAAAAAATCTAATAAATAATAAATAAAATAATACTATTTGTCTAGTTTTAGTAAAATTTGTAATAACTATTTATGTAATAATATCACAATTTATTACACAAATATATATATTGAAGTTAAATTTATAAAAATTATTTTTAAATATTATAAAAACTTACTGGAAAAATTGTAAATTCAAAAGTGATTCGGCATAGGCAGGTCGTTGATTAACAGAAAATAAATAAATAAAAGCTTTCAATAGCAATATTGATATCTGAAAGGTACTTTAAAATAGAGTACTATTTTGAAAGAATTTTAAAGAAGAAAGAAAATAGAAGAAAAATAGTAAAAGTATTTGCCAGTTCTGAAATTTAGAGGTTATAGCAGAAGCTGATATTGAGAAAGAAAAATATTGTTTACCAGGCTTCGGAAAATCCGGCACTACACGTATAGCCGCAGCAATCCGTCGGACTCTTTCATCTTCATCGAAATAAGCCGACATTTTGAGAGCTTCACTGGAATTCGTAGAAACAAAAGCACTGGTGCGCTGTGCAGAAGATTGGAGTAAGATAAAGGAACCCTTGACGATTTAGCCGCAGGAACCCCAAATTAGGCAAATATTTTCGAGTTTGAGGAAATGCGGGAAGATGTAAAGAGATTTTGAACGATGAAGAGGATAAATATTAATTGAAGAAAGAGGGGTGTGTACGAAGACAGCGACTGTGCGCATGCGTGTAGACATCGCGAGATGGAGGAGGAGCGTTGCAGCTGCAGTGTGAGTGATTTTGTAAGGATGAATGAACAGGTCGCTTAAGCCATAACTGTTTTGTCCTGAAGAATCCCCGCCGAGATTTGGTGGGTCCCGCCCCGATAAACACGCATCCAGATTTTCCATGCCAAGCACCTTCTACGTTTTGTCCACCACTCATCCAATTTCTCAGTGGAGAATCACCTCAATTCTCATGTCTTCCATTTATATTGTCAGCGACCTTAATTCTTACGTCGTACTCGTCAATGGCAAGGACCTCGCGTCCTCCCGGTATGCCCCCCACTCAGACCGTTATTTGTAGAGAGACTCCCGTTGGCGGAGGATTCCATTTTGTGATTTTGATGAACTTCTTATGAGAAAAAGGACTTTGGTTGAGCAACTCATTTTCCAACTACAACAAATATACCTATTTAGGGACACTAAATTGAATGAAATTAGTAATCTATTTAGGGACACTAAGTATTGAAAGTTTAGAGGATAAATTAGCACTTACACTAATGAGGGTCACGCTGATAGTGACATATGTTGTACGATAATTGAGAGGTAGACTTGTATACAAGAACATAAGAAGTGAAACAACTCTACACATTTAATTATCTTTTACAATACTAAAGAATGTTACGTTAATTGAGAGAAGTAATTTTTCAATTTCAATGGAATTATAAAATGCAAATATTATCTAGTTTTACAATATTTGAGCTTTTGCAAATGATAGACCCTATTTTCGAATGTGATTGAACATGCCCGTGTGGTATTGCCTTTGCTTTTCTCCTTACCAGATCTTGCAACATCAAAGTTTTCATTGATAACTTCATTATTGTTTAATTCTAAGAGAGTGGATAGGCAAAGAGCATAATTACCAATGAAGTACAATCAGTTTGTAGTTGCAAAAGAGATGGTTGTTGGAATGCTAATTTGATTGATAAAGTACAATAGCCCCAAAAAAGGTACATACTAGTTAGTACAACCAAAGTTTTTAACCCATTAATAAAACCTTGTTTTATCAATTTCTAAGTATTTAAACTATTTTGTAATGATAACTACACTTTTGACAACTATATAGGTGGATTGTCATTGGTGGTCTTGAACAAAAACCCTTAAGTTTTGGAGATCAGTAGATGAAGCCTCATTGGTTTCTTGGAGTTCACAAGATGAAAAACTTTTAGATTCTTGAGGGTAGCTTCCTACAAAGATTGTCTGAATTGGAGAATTTTAGAAGATTGGGAAATTTTATCTAGTATATTCATAATTGTTATAAAAACAAGTATTTGTAATCTTTTGCAATAAAAATGCATATAAGTGAAATATTCATTTCCATCAAAAATTACATGTGTGAATCTATTATATGTGTTTCATGTTTTATTGTTTCTACAATCCATAACCAAAATATTTCAACAATTTCTCACATCCAAGCACATTTTATATAAATATTTTAGTTAAAGTTTACTACAATGTCCTACCAACCTAAATCAAGTTCGGTAATATTTATCCTTACCATATAAGTTAAAGTTTCAAATGTTCTTAAATCTTTGTAGTTATTCTAGGTTTTAAAGGTTACATTAGAAGTATTTAACTCGACATTATATTACAATTGAGAATATAATTTCAATTTATAGCCAAGAGATTTATGACTTGCAAGTCCAATCTGCTAGTTCAAGGGGCATCTTTATATTTGGGGTGTGGCTAACCTACACAACCACTTTTCTTTAATTGTCTATCTCTATATTTAGGGTGCACATGGCTAATATGCGCAACCACTTTTCTTTAATTATCTTTAAAGGATTTATAAGTGGAACTGAGTGTTGTTGGAAAATTTATCCACTCTTACTAGTTGGTGAAAAGTTGCAATTGAATCAAAGATCCCACTTGATCTCGGTTAGCTTTGTTACCATAGTGAGTTCGTCTGTGAAACTTTATCCAGCCAATATTAACAAAAAAATTTAAAGTCATTTTAAGTTGGACATTTATTTCCCCATACTGAAACTCCTATTCATGGCTAGAAGTTGACATACATAGCAATTAGTGGCTCAGGTGTGTGTAGCATTTATGTTGTTGCAATATGTTAGAAAGTTGCAGACAGGGAAAATGGTTATGGTTTTAATTTTCCAAACTTACTTTGAATAGAGAAATTCATTGATATTTTCTAATGCAGTTGCACCAATGATTGCTTCAAAGTAGTAAAAATGATGAAAGCTTTCAAAGATTCCATTGTAATATCGATAATGGTATTTACAAACCTCTTGTGCATGTACATACTCTTAAATTTACAAACCTAAACACAACAATCAAATTTTGTAATTCTACAAAGTAGATATAGGATGTCATACATCATGAATAGTTTGGTAGAATTGGAGGCTACAAAGCGGTAGATTAGATTTTGAGTCTCTATATTTGTATGTATTGTTACATAGCAGGCCTGCACATTTCTCACAAGCAAGAGGATACCTACAATAAAAGAAAAAGGTGAACAAAAAAAATGAGCATCCATCTTTCAACCAACTTAACATATTTTGCTAAAGAGAAATTTATGCAGTAAGCACTAAAATTCCGTAAAGAGACTAAAATAACTGCTTAGTGGCATGTTGTACATGCACTCCAAATTATTTGGGATGAATGTATACCTTAGATTATCTGGTTATTGGAATCACTTTAGTGATTGCCATAGTAATTGTCCCTAAGTAATTCAATGGCACACAAAGACTAGACATAATGTTCGATGCAAAAATAAATACTACCAAAAGCAACTAAATTCTAACCTACAAGGGGCAAAATTGACTATTGTGATATTGCTATCAGGATTCAATTGTGTAGTTTTTTGAGTCAAGCTCATTGACCCATGTTTCATGAGTAGTGGTTCACATGAACCCATCTCTCATGAGAATGAATGGAACATTTAGCACTCATTGGATCTAGGTGATGCTCACAGAGGTGAAGCATTGGGACTTCCCGGGAGGTCACCCATCCCAGTATTGCTCTAGCTCGAGCGCGCTTAACTACAAAGTTTTCTCCATGGTTAAACCCACTCTGCTTGCAATCCCATTTTCTATACAAAATTGAACATTCTTGGAAGACCTACATTTTGAGGAGATGGTACAACTATGCCAGAAAGCCACATAACCCATCTCACACTATTTGGAGCAAGTATCATAGAACTTGTAGACTTATCCTGCAGAGAAAAAACAAATGCCAATAATTGAAAGAACAAGAATAATACTCACTAAATTTTTTAGATTTGCAACTCACTTGTTCTTTCCTGTCCCTCTATTTGTGTAGCGTGTCTTCTTTTTTCTTTCTCGTAGAATCAATACCTAGAATTTTCTTGATTGCCTCATCCTGGGACACAAAAGAAAGAAGATTGATTATAGAAACATGCATTTTTTGCTAGATATAAATCCATCATTAAGTAGGACCAAACTCACACCTACTAAGCATTAGAGAGATCATGAAAATTAGATTTGAGGATAGTAGATAAGCGAAGTTGTGGAAAAAATCTTGTGAGATCTTGTTGATCAGATGATTATATGATAGTTTGTGATAGTAGAGCTAGTGGTTTGCACACTTGGGGACAAGGAGGTTGCTTGGAGGCTTGCAAGCTCAAGTTTAGATCTACCTTAGGGTTTCCATCAGCTGCTAATAGTTTTCAGAGCTGAACTAGCTGGTGTTGTATTGGATCTTGATAATCTTGCAAAATCTTTTCTAATTGTAATTGGCCCTAACCCGGAAGGCCTACAGCCGAGCATGTTAATGAAAATTTGTTTGAAACAATTGTTGTGTTGTGTATTTCCGTTGCGTTGTTCTAAAGCTGCAAGGTTTGGACTGTCCTTAATTGGATCCACCATCCTTTGGCTGCGTCAGAGTACTCCTGAGAAGAAGAAAGAAGAGCAAGCTAGATCCATTCAAATTTACACCAAAGATGCTCATTACCAAAAAATGGATCATATGATGAAAAACTTTGAAAAGCAATGTCAAATTAAACAAAAAGGAGTAGGTTAATACTACTTATCCATGATGGACCTACCCTTATCTCCCAAATCATATGGAAAGCCATCCAATCTACCTCATAAATACAATGATCACTTTGTGAGGGAAAATACATCTTCATTAATGGAGAAAGAAGACAATGAAATCCTAAATTGGCTATATAAGGATGAGGAATCAAGTGCACATGAAAAGTGCATCCAAAATGTAAGCATTCCCACACATCAATATGGGAAAGGATTTCAAATCATGCAGAAAATGGGATACAAAGGAAAAGGACCTTTAGGAACAAGAAATGAAGGACTCATTGAACCCATTGAAATGACATGGAGAGATAGCAAAGAAAAGACTAGATTAGGATACCTACAACAAGGGTACACTCAAAAGAACTATCCTAAGGTTTATGACCGAATTTTACAATTAGGGTCACAAAGTGATGAGGATTCCAACAATTGGGAATGGGACTCTTTCTCAAGTGAATCATGTCAAGATAAGAAAGTTGATTTCATCCACACATACACTCCTAGCAAGGAAAAAGAACCAATCTCAAAATAAAATCAGAACTAGGCCTCAAGTTCGAGTCAAGTGGTCCTAGATAATGTACCAATTCAAAGGATTGAAATAAATCAATGGGTAGGAGAACCCTACGTACCATCATGGAGACCTACTATGGAAGAATCTAACATTAGGTTTAATCCACGAGATTTTTACCTAACAAAAACCTTAGAGGATTCTAGTGAGGAGGATTTTGACCCTAGTTCTCTAGAGCATCTTGAAGAAGAACATATTATAGATTTAAGTGATACAATGTTTGAACCTTCAAATGAAGTCCTATCCTTAAACCTCATAGAACTAAACCAAAGCATTGATCCTTTGACTCTTATCTATCTGGAATTAATCGAATGGGATTCCATTGAACCTACCATACTCCCTACATTTTTTAATGATAACTTGGTGTACCAATACCTAAATGCGATTGAGCCTTCTTCTACCATGAAATATCAGGGAGAAGTGACAAAGTAAAGTATCCAAACTCTCAATTCAATTAAAAATGAAAAAAATAAAAAAGATAAAAAATGGAAAGAATATAATGTTGAAAACTACATTGTGGCAACATTAGATCAAAAAGAGAAAGAAATAAAGAATGATTCCAAAGGTGAAAACCCAATAGAGGCGCCTAAGGAAGGGAGTTTGAATACTTTACCCGAGCACTATGAAGAAAGATCTCCTATCTTGATTGAACCAATAGAGAAAGTGAATATTGGATCAGAAACAGAACCAAGGATCATACACTTAGCATCATCTTTATATAGTGAAGAAAGAAAGGACTTCATCAAATTTTTCAAAGAAAAACAAATCAATTTTGCATGGTCGTATGATGATATGCTAGGATTGGATCCAAATTTAACCATGCATCATTTGAACATAAAAGAAGGAGTAAGATCGGTAAAGCAGAAACTAAGGAAGATGCATCCTCACATAGCTTTACTTGTAAAAGTGGAGCTGGAAAAATTGCTAAAAGTTGGGTTTATAAGAGCCATGGATTATGCCCAATGGATTTCAAACATTGTGCCAGTTTCAAAAGTAGACAAATCTATCAGAATTTGCATGAACTTTAGGGATCTCAATCTCACATGTCCTAAAGATGACTTTCTGTTACCAAGCATAGACGCCATCGTGGATCTAACAATAGGACATTCAATATTCTCACTTATGGATGGGTTTAGTGGTTATAATCAAATAAAGATAGCACCCAAAGATCAAGACAAGACAACATTCACATGCGCATGGGGGACATTCTATTGGAATGTTATGCCTTTTGGTCTAAAGAATGCTGGACCAACTTATCAAAGAGCCATGACAACCATATTCCATGACATGATGCACAAGTTCATGGAGGACTATCTAGATGATATACTTGCTAAATCTCACTCAAGAGAAGAACATATACCCATTTTAGAGAAAATATTTGTAAGATTGGAGCAATTTAAAGTAAGGTTAAATCCAAAGAAGTGTGCATTTGGTGTTCAATTAGGAAAGCTACTAGGGTACATTATTTCAGCAAAAGGAATATAGGTAGACCCCGCCAAAGTCAAAGCCATCATGGAAATAGAAGAACCTAGGAACATAAGTCATATGAGATCTCTTCAAGGCAGTATCCAATCCATTCGAAGGTTCATCTCTCAATTAGCATAAAAGTCCCACAATTTCACTCAACTCCTTCATAAGGACATAGTTTTCAAATGGAATGAGAAATGTGAAGAAGCTTTCAACTTGTTGAAGAAATATCTAATGAATCCTCCAACTTTGATCCTACCTATAAGAGGCAAGCCCTTGATTCTATACATTTCAGTGATCGAACATTCATTAGGGGCACTCTTAGCACAAGAGGATGAATCAGGAAAAGAAAAGGTCATATACTACATAAGCAGGACTTTGATAAAATATTTATTGAACTATACCTTCATTGAAAGAGCATGTTTGGCTGTAGTTTTTGCTTCCCAAAAATTACACCACTATATGTTATCCCACAAGATTTGAATCATTACAAAAATTGATACCTTGAAATATCTTCTTAGCAAAACAACATTGAATGGGAGACTAGCCAAATGGGTTATAGTGCTAAGTGAATTTGACATAAAATATATGGATCAAAAATCTATCAAGGGACAAGTCATAGCTAATCAATTAGTAGAATCACCATTACAAGATGAATATCCCATTCAGGTGGAATTTCCATATTCAGAAATTGTGAATGTTGAAGCAAAAACATGGCAATTATATTTTGATGGTTCTTATACACAACATAGATTAGGAGCAGGCATACTTTTGATTACTCCTTAAGGGTCTACAATTCCAAAATCATACAAATTGCTATTCCCATGCACAAATGATATAGTTCAGTATGAAGCATTGGTCATTGGGATAAAACTGGCATTAGAATGGAAAGTGATAGAACTACAAGTCTATAGGGATTCATAATTAGTTATCAATCAAATTAATGATGAATATCATAATAAAGATGACAAGTTGATACCTTACAAAAATATGGTTGAGAATCTCAAGAATTACTTTACTCTCATCACATTTGATAAAGTCCCAAGAGAGAAGAATAAAGCAGCAGATGCAATGGCTACGTTGGCATCACTTCTCCAAATACCAGATCAAAGCGCCAGATATGAATTCCTGGTAGAAAAAGTTGAGCAACCGGCATTTGACCCTACCCATCCTCATACCATTTGTTTGCTAACCAAACATGAATCACCTTGGTATGGAGACATTTATACCTACTTAAAAGAACAAATCCTACCTATGGACCAAACCAAGAATCAAAAGTAAAGCTTTATCCGACAAGCCTCTTGTTATACGTTAATATCTGACACATTGTATCGTAAAATTCTAGATGGAATGCTTATAATATGTCTAGAGAAAGAGGAATCAAATGTAGCCTTATGAGAAATTCACGAGGGGATTTGTGGGTCACACTTGAATGGTTTAACCCTAGCTAAGAAACTTCTTAGGATGGGATATTTTTGGCCTACCATGGAGAAAGACGCTTGTCACTTTGCTAAAACTTGTTGAAAGTGTCACTATCATGGGAAATTGATCCATGTACCGGCACAAGAGCTTCATCCTATGACAACACCTTGGCCATTTTATCAATGGGGTTTAGACTTAATAGGGATGATTTATCCACCATCTTCAAATGGTCATAAATTTATCATCACCGCAACAAAGTACTTCACCAAATGGGTGGAAGTTGTACCCTTGTCAATTGCTACAAGAAAGTAAATATCCTTGTTCATATTAAATCACATAATATGTAGATATGGTGTCCCTCACACCATCATAACTGGCAATGCCAAACACTTCAAAAATAAGGATTTAAAAGAGCTATGTACAATATTCCACATGATACATCACTCATCTTCAATATATTACCCCTAAGGTAATGGAAAAGTAGAAGCAACAAATAAGAACATCTTAAAAATATTGAAGAGAACGGTGGATAATTCAGGTAGGGATTGGCATGTAAAACTAAACCTAACCTTGTGGGCTTATAGGACAAGTATCAGAATGCCAACAGGAGCTACACCATTTTCCTTAGTCTTTGGAGCAGAAGTAGTTTTACCTTTAGAGGTAGAACTTCCATCTTTAAGAGTATCTCTACATGGTTTGATAAGTGAGGAAGATTATAGGGTTGCTAGATTACATGAACTGGAACTGCTAGATGAGAAACAACAACAAGCCTTTGATCACTTGAAAGTATATCAAAATTGAATGTCAAGGACCTATAACAAGCATATCAAGTCAAGAACATTCCAAATAAGTGACTTAGTTTTATGAGAAAATCCCAATAATCAAGAAAAAAGAGAAAAGAAAGGAAAATGGGAAGCAAACTAGTTAGGACCTTTTGTGATCACTTCATCTTTTGGGACAAACACCTATAAGTTAGTTGATTGTGATGGAGAAGAATTACAAGAACCTATCAATAGAATTCATCTAAAAAGATTCTACACATGAAGCGGATGAAAGAGTATAAAGAGAAAAGAGTATCAAAAAATTAGATGGAGAGCATCCTATTTATTGTATATAGTCAAAAGAGATCCTAAAAATACCAAAAACATTGAAAAACATAAAAGAGCAAACAAATCATAAATGCAAAAAAAGATAAAAAAACAACGGAAACTTGATCATGAAGAAAACCAAAAATATTCATATATGATCCTCAAAAAGATGTTGTCTTGGTGAAAACCTAGAAAATAGGTGCCTTGATGATATGAAAAGAAAAAAATTGAAAAAAGAGAAAATACAAAAAAATTGAAAAAGAGAAAAAGTGCCTTGGTGAAAACCTAGCAAATAGGTGCCTTGGTAGCAAAAAAAGGAAAAAGCTTTAAAAATAGAAAAAGAAAGCAAGATCCATTCAATCAATGAAAACCTGGTAAACAAGTGCCATTGAAAGTCCAAGTCAGTCTCATACCTAGTAGTCATCCTTGTAAATATTTCATTCGCCAACATTTGTATATGTTGCATAATAAAACCCCACAGTTACATTTGCAAGTACCTAAAGATTTTGGTCACCTAACCTACAAATTGTCCTAATTCCCACAAGCGTAATCATATCAAACTGGGGGAAATCTACTCTAAAGGAGGAAGGATTCATCAAAGTAAACTTCAATCAGTCATCGAATCAATTCATCAAAACGCAAGTGAAATGCTCAATCAAATCCTAACTCTAATCCAATTTGAACCAAACGCAAAATTTGATCCAAGATCTTACACAACCCTATCTTTATCAGGATTAAAAGTGTGAAATGGATGGAACTACACTTGAAATGTGGATTTGAAAAACATTGCAAAAATTTTTCTAAAGTGTTGACTTGATTGATGAAATCATGTCTTTCTAGCAAATCGATGAAAGTTTTTAAACTAGACAAGCTCTGATGAAAGCATGATATTTTATGGATTTTTGAATGACTGTCTTAAGATAAAAGTTTTAAAGCATGTATTATTTGTCTAAGGATGTGATCATCAAAGAATCATCAAGGACTTGGACATACAACGAAACTAAGATTTTTGTTTGTTTATGCAAAAGGATACCTTAGATATTTTGATGTTCAATATCATAATACCAAAATCCACTTGCAACATAGAATTTGACAAAATTAGTATTCACACTCTCATGATTGACTTCAATCAGTGACAGTCCTACCACAGGATGGCAAAGCAACGAAGTATTCGTATCATCATAGTTGAACTAGTGATGGTTGTACCAAATTCAAGATTCCAAAAATTGCTCAATAATGAATATAAGGTCCAAATTTTTGAAAAAAGTGACAGTTAGTTGCATACATCTTAGATTAAATGAATTTAACGTATTTGTCTTTCTTAACCTAAAAACAAAATTGCAAGAGGAAAATAAAAAGGGGGTGTAGTCAAATCAAAAATCAAAGGAACATCAAAAACTATATGTGATTGAGTGTGTTGGAAATCCAAAATAAAAAGCAAGGGTGCATTACATTAGTTCATGAGCATTTTTTAGATCCAGGTTATCTTGCATTCATTTAGGACTTTCCACCATAAAGTACAATTAGATTCTTTGCATTAGTTTGCATTCTTTTTAATCTAAGTTCATTACATATAACTTGCATCAATTTTACTAAGGTTAATTGCACTAGTTTGCATCATTTAATTTAAAGTTCATTAGATAGAATTGCATTAGGTTGCATTCATTTTTAAAATCCATCTCATTTAGTGTGCATTCTTTAAAAAATCATTCATATTAAATCCATTAAGGGCATTTACCATTGCATTCATTAATTAACTATCATTGCATCCATTATATCATTTCATTCAAATAGACACAAATTCATCATTACGTACTGTAGACACCTAAAAATCTTTTAGAAAATAAAGTATTTTTTATTTTCTGAAAAATTTCTGATGACATCATCATTTATTAATTATTTATTTATTTAATTAATTTATTTATTTTTATGTCATTAAATCCCTTTATCTTAATTAAAAATATTTAATTAAGGAATCCCTCCCAAAAATGTTTAAATCTTATTTAAACATTATCTCCTTATTTATTAATTATTTTAATTAATAAATTGACCAAAAATCCTAAAATAAATAATTAATGTTTTTTTTGCCCAAAACTTGGCCAATTTCCTTAAGACCACTAACCTCTTCCAAAATCTTCTAATCCCTTCTTAATTTCGATTAAAAGGCTAATCCCATCTTTTCTAACCCTAATCCCAAGGCTAAATATTTAATTAAGATTAAATATTTAAATTTCATATTTATTGAAAATATTTCAATAAATATTCCCAAAACTTAAGCTTTTGGAATGAATAAACTTTTATTCCATAAAACCTAAGAAAACTCTAGACTCTTCTAGAAACTTCTCAACCCAACCTTTTCACCCATCCTAATCCTAAAATCCCCTAATCCTAATCCTAATCCTCCCCCTAACCTTGTCACATTCCCTAAACAAGGTTAGCCAACTCCTAAGCTTGACCCAAAGTCAACAAACTTCTAGAGGCTTCTCTTACATGCATTGAAGGCATTTAAGGCCTCCTTATCCCTCTTACATGCATTTATGGTGCATTTAAGAAGCCCCTCACCCCTTTCTTACACCCTTTGACCTTAGGCACATTTCCCAAATTGTGCACATTCCTCCCATCTTTCAACCCAATCCCCTTATGACACTTGTCACAAGGAGATAACCCTTCCCCTAATGAGCCTCAAACTCATTAAAGCTTTTGAGATAAATAAATCTTTATTTATCTCCTAAATTCCATATTTATCCTTGGAAAGCCTAGACTCTTCTAGAAAGTCTTCATCCTCATCCAAAGCCTAGACTCTTCTAGAAAGTCTTCATCCTTATCCCCTTGACTCAACCCTTAACCTTACCCCAAACTCTAACCTATCCTCCTAACCCAAGCCCTTAGGAAATCCTATAAATACTCCTCCTTCCAAGAGCAAATTATTAGCTAAGTTTTTATCATTTATGCATTGTTATCATGAGCATTTTTAGCTAGATCATCTTAGCATACATCTTAATTGTTAGATTTCTTCATGTTTTTCATGTTTTCTAACACATCTTAGAATAGCTTAATGGATTAATCTTAGTTCATATTTCAAGCTTTTCTCTTAGCTCAGCATGATGATGACAACAAGGAGAGAGCCATCTATTACATTAGTCGAACTCTTGTCGGATATGAGCTTAATTATTCACCTATGGAAAAAGCATGCCTTGCAGTGGTCTTTGCCACTCAAAAGCTTAGACACTACATGCTCAGTCACACAATCAGACTCATTTCAAAAGTGGATCCCCTCAAGTACCTCTTATCAAGGACAACCCTCACAGGCTGTATGGCAAAATGGGTCATGTTACTCAACGAGTTTGACATCCAGTATATTGATCACAAAGCAATCAAAGGGCAAGTCATTGCCGATCAGCTAGCAGAAGCACCATTGGTGGATGCCTATCCACTAATCATGGAATTCCCTGATGAACACTTATGTATGATCGAAGAACAACCCATGTGGAAACTATACTTTGATGGCTCCTACACATCACATGGATCAGGGGCAGGAATCCTATTCGTCACACCTCAAGGTGACTACATCCCAAAATTATTCAAATTGGGATTCCCGTGTACCAACAACATTGTAGAATATGAGGCACTCATCTCAGGTCTCAGAACAGCCATTCAGTGGAATATCACAAAATTACAAGTGTTTGGAGATTCACAACTGATTATCAAGCAAGTACTAGATGAATATCAGACAAAGGATGACAAGTTGCTACCTTACAAAGAGCTGGTGGACAAACTGAAAGAGCATTTCCTAAATCTACAATTCACACAGATCCCAAGACTTCAGAACAAAGTAGCAGACGCAATGGCAACCATCGAATCCTTGTTAGAAATCCCACACGACACATCACAGTATGAATTCCTAGTCGAGCAGCTACATATGCCAGCTTATGAGAATGCCGATGCAGAAATGGTGTGTGTCTTGGTTGGTCCTCAGTCCCCATGGTACCACGACATCCATGCATATCTAAAGAATGGTATCATATCTCCCCATCTCACCAATAACCAACGCCAAAACCTTATTCGCAGAGCTTCCCGCTACACTCTTGTAGCCAACACCCTTTATCATCGCGGGTATCACAATATCCTCTCTAGGTGTTTAGATTCAAACGAGGCCGTCCTGGCTTTACAAGAGGTTCACGCTGGAATTTGCGGTGCCCACACGAGTGGCATGGTTCTAGCTAAGTAGTTGCTTCGAGTTGGGTATTATTGGCCAACCATGGAACATGATGCTTGTGAATTTGTCAAAAAATGTTTACCATGTCAGCAGCATGCAAATCTGATTCATGCACCAGCACAAGACTTGCAGCCCATTGCGCCACCTTGGCCATTTTCATGTTGGGGCTTTGACCTTGTCGGCTTAATCACTCCCCTTTCCTTGGATGGACACAAGTACATAATAACTGCCACAGAGTACTTCACCAAATGGGTTGAAGCGATTCTGCTCACCCTAACTACTGGCATCCAAATATCCAAGTTCATCCTTTACCACATAATCTGCCACTTCGGCATACCATCTACCATTTTCACAGACCATGGCACACCTTTTGAAAACCAGCATGTGGATGATCTGTTTGCCAGACTCCACATCCATCACCGTTTCTCCAGTCCATATTTCCCTCAAGGAAATGGCCAAGCTGAGGCAACCAACAAGACTATCTTGAAAATCCTCAAGAAGGTTGTCAATGACTCTGGTCGTGATTGGCACCTCCAAATCAATCCTGCCCTCTAGGCCTACCGCACTTCCTATCGCACTCCCACAGGCACCACCCCATATTCCCTTGTATATGGTGCTGAAGCCGTTCTACCGATCGAGGTCAAGCTCCCATCATTGCGAGTCTCCATGAAGAACTACACCACTGATGAAGATTATCGTGTAGCCTGTCTCACATAGCTAGACCTGTTAGATGAAAAGAGACAGCAAGCATATGATCACCTGGTTGCATACCAGAATCGACTCAAAAGGAGTTATAACATGAAGGTCCATCCTAGACAGTTCCAGGTCGGTGACATGGTTCTCAAAGAAAATCAGAAGGTCCAAGCAAATCATGAAAAGAAAGGCAAGTTTGAGCCTACTTGGCTGGGCCCCTATGTGGTCACCTCATGCTTCGGCTCCGGAGCTTATCAGCTATCTACACTAGAAGGAGAGCCTTTGAATGATCCAATCAACATCATACATTTGAAGAGGTTCTATGCCTGAACCAGATCCTACATATTCAGAAAATCCATAAAAATTGGAAAAAAGCAGCAAAATACAAAAAAATAAAAAAATAAAAAAATTTAAAAAAATAAAAAAAAAAGTAACAAAAAGAAGAAAAGAAAATAATCGTCCAATGGTGAAAACTTGGCAATTCAAGTGCCTTGGACAAGTATGTTGGTGAAAACCTGGCAAAGAGGCACCATACATAGTGGACTGAGTCATTATCTATCAAACTCCCATCCCCCCCCATCCCACCATCTTAGTCCTTTTTCTCCCATCCCCCATCCCACCATCTCCGTCCTTTTTCTCCGATCCCCATCCCCATCCACCATCCCCCAGCATTCCTTTTTCATCAACCTTCAGCAACACCACAATTCCTCTTGCACATATCTTGTACCCTATCTTGCACATATCTTGTACCATATCTTGTATCATCTCTTGTATATCTTGTACACTCCCCTGTGTCACGCAATCTTTCCTGTATATCCTGTATAGCGAAATCTTCCTATCCCCAATCCTGAGCTTTTGTACATATCCATTGTATATCTTTTCTTATCTGTTGTACATCAGTCCTTGTCAGTCCTGCAGTAGCATTTTGATCAGAACACTTTATCCTACCCAGCCTTGTACTTCAACAACATCAATTGTCGACTATTCTTGATCACCGCGATTATTCTTTGACTTCATCATTTGCCAGCGAACAACAACACTCATTCTCTCATCAATCAACGGGTCCTTGAGGATGTAACCTTCCTCCTGTCCGATCTAATCTTCCCCCCATCAAATCAGTCAAATCAAATCTCTCTCCTTGGCAAAGGATGTCTTTTTGGAGTTATCATTTTGCCCTTGGATTTTGTCCTTTGGGTCTTGTTAATCTTTTATAGCTTCTCATTGTTCTCTACTCAATGTCACCATGATCCTTTATATCATGATGTGCTGTGAATGAAGATAATCTGGGGCAAGGTCTTTTGATCTTTTACTTCTGCCTGTGAGTCAGTTGTGTGTTTGTGGTTTCTTCAGCATCGTTTCCACCATGCTTCCTCTTGGGTTCATGCGTGATGCTAGGGCAACCCTACGTGTATTTTTAGCGTCGGTCCTATGCAACGTTGGTGACAAGGCCTCGTGATCCCAGTATCCTTGGCGGGTCTCTAGCATTGCTATATTAAACTAGGTTGTGCTCTCCACATTTGCACTTGGAGCTTCCCCATCTCCCTTGCATCTTGCATCATATAGATTACTCTTCCATCCTCATATAGCTGCATCCTGCATTTTGCATTCCATCTCATCTTGCATTCACCCATCTTTGCTCTTGGAAGCTTGGTTATTTATCTCCCTTGCTTCCTAGGCCCTTCCTTCTTTGTTTCCTTTCGAGAAAATTCCACAACGTTTACTCCTTGTGTTATTTTCTCGAGGGGGCACAACCCCTCATTCCTCTAAATTCTAGCCTTGGGCATCTTATTTTCTTGTCTTTGACGCCATGCCACTTGCGGCATCGCATCAAAGAGGGGCAAAATGTAGACACCTAAAAATCCTTTAGAAAATAAAGTATTTTTTATTTTCTAAAAAATCCCTGGTGACATCATCATTTATTAATTAATTATTTATTTAATTAATTTATTTATTTTTATGTCATTAAATCCCTTTATCTTAATTAAAAATATTTAATTAAGGAATCCCTCCCAAAAATGTTTAAATCTTATTTAAACATTATCTCCTTATTTATTAATTATTTTAATTAATAAATTGACCAAAAATTCCAAAATAAATAAATAATTTTTTTTTTGCCCAAAACTTGGCCAATTTCCTTAAGACCACTAACCTCTTCCAAAATCTTCTAATCCCTTCTTAATTTCGATTAAAAGGCTAATCCCATCTTTTCTAACCCTAATCCCAAGGCTAAATATTTAATTAAGATTAAATATTTAAATTTCATATTTATTGAAAATATTTCAATAAATATTCCCAAAACTTAAGCTTTTGGAATGAATAAACTTTTATTCCATAAAACCTAAGAAAACTCTAGACTCTTCTAGAAACTTCTCAACCCAACCTCTTCACCCATCCTAATCCTAAAATCCCCTAATCCTAATCTTAATCCTCCCCCTAACCTTGTCACATTCCCTAAACAAGGTTAGCCAACTCCTAAGCTTGACCCAAAGTCAACAAACTTCTAGAGGCTTCTCTTACATGCATTGAAGGCATTTAAGGCCTCCTTATCCCTCTTACATGCATTTATGGTGCATTTAAGAAGCCCCTTACCCCTTTCTTACACCCTTTGACCTTAGGCACATTTCCCAAATTGTGCACATTCCTCCCATCTTTCAACCCAATCCCCTTATGACACTTGTCACAAGGAGATAACCCTTCCCCTAATGAGCCTCAAACTCATTAAAGCTTTTGAGATAAATAAATCTTTATTTATCTCCTAAATTCCATATTTATCCTTAGAAAGCCTAGACTCTTCTAGAAAATCTTCATCCTCATCCAAAGCCTAGACTCTTCTAGAAAGTCTTCATCCTTATCCCCTTGACTCAACCCCTAACCTTACCCCAAACTCTAACCTATCCTCCTAACCCAAGCCCTTAGGAAATCCTATAAATACTCCTCCTTCCAAGAGCAAATTATTAGCTAAGTTTTTATCATTTATGCATTGTTATCATGAGCATTTTTAGCTAGATCATCTTAGCATACATCTTAATTGTTAGATTTCTTCATGTTTTTCATGTTTTCTAACACATCTTAGAATAGCTTAATGGATTAATCTTAGTTCATATTTCAAGCTTTTCTCATCATTTATGCATCACCATAAATCCCTCTCCATGCATTTGAGAGCACACCCACATCCCTCTAATTGAAGCAAATCAAACATTTGCTCTATAGCACTTGTTTTTAGCAACAATTTTGAGGTGGCTTTGGTTTTGTTTTCATGTCTTATGCTATTTTTTAGTTCATGAACATGTTAGATTAGTCTAATGTTTGAATGTTTCAGCCTTTCAAGATAAGTAACAGGTTCAAAATCATAGTCTACAGGTACATATCATTTAGTTCATTCAAAAACATTGCATATTGCATCATTCATCTATATAACATTTAGAATCATTAAATATCCATATGCATTCATTACATCATATAGGTCCATCACATTTTCCATCACATTTACATACCATAAATCCATTGCATACCATAAATCCATTTCATTCATATATCCATAATATCAAAAATAAATATATCCATATGCGTCATTGCATCGCATTATTCATTAAATCATTACATCATCATTTAGCACATTTATATATCATTTGCATCCATAAAGCATCAAAATATCATAAATTCATATTGCATCCATTCACCTATTCCATGTCATACATAAGGCAACCATTTAAGTATAACTAGAACATGTGCATCCATATCACAAACTGCATTCTGAAAACCATAAAACAAAGCATATAGGAGATATAATCATATAGATTTGCATATCATAGCAAAACACTTGAAAAATGAGATCTAACAAATAATGACATCACATAAAGTAAATCTATCAACTGAGTATCAAAGTCTATAATATCATCATGAAACATCAGGAAATCAAAGTCCATCAAAGTATCAACGCATAAAAATGTCAATTGATTAAAAGAATAGAACAGAGTCCAATGTCTCGATATAAAAAATGGGATCATCATGTACATCAATGTATAAAAGAATATGTATTAGATCAATATCAATCAACTGGTTGAGCCACCAACACCATCAACACCATCATGACTAGGATCAGTATCAAGAGGTCTACTCGAACTAGCCTGTAGCCCATGCTGACTCATAGAGGCCATAAAAGCCTACATCATACTGCTAAGCTAGCTAACCTACTATCTAATCTGAGACACATCTGACTGTAAGGCTCAAACATCTAATGCAGCCGTTGGAGCCTCTAAATTGGGAGCATGTGCAGGAGGAGTCTATGGAGGAGCAGTAGAAGAAGCTGGAATAGAAGATAATGGAATGAAAGGCGGTGGCATGGAAGACAATGGAATGGATAAAGATGGAACAAATGAAGAAGAAGATGGAAGAACTAAAGAAGATGGCATCATAGAAGAAGTAGGAGCCTGTACTGGAGGAGCATGAGGGATAACCTGTGGAGGAGCCTATGCAGGTCTACCTTGTGCCTGATATAACAAAATTTGTGCGGCTTGAGCATCAATATCAATAACTACCTTCGCATCCACCTTCCTCTGATGTCAAACCCTATGACGACCCTATCTAGCTGCAGGATCCACAAAAACCTGATGCAAAACTCTATCCACACCACCACCCCTAGGAGGAATAGGTGCAACAACAATCACTGGTATCACAACTCTACCTCCTATAACCACTCACCTACCTCGCTGTCCTTAATGACCTCATCTACGACAACCCCCACCATCATCATTCAACTCCTCCTCGATCCCAAGTACCCGCTCTGCTAGATCTGTGAACCTCAGAAAAGAGTTCTGAGCAAACCAACCTATGTACTCATCTATCATCCCAGCATCTATAATGTGGTCTCTCATATCCCATGACAAGTGACCAAGCTGCTCTACCTCCTACCAAGTTTTCCTATAATTGATCTAAGGCCCCCATTGTGATCGCTCCACTTGTACTCGGGCATACATAGCTAAACCCTAAGGCGTGCCCTGTATCCACCCATATTGTCATAACACTCGTAAAAAGTAGAATATCTCAATGATATGAGGAGTGCACCCTATCATCCATTGGGGGCAACACATAAAAGGAAGCTCTGAAGTGTTCTCAAGCCATGCCTCACATCCAATGTATGGTCACCATACGACCTGATCCACATCGTCTATCATCCGACACCAGTAATCTAACTTGCCCAGATGGGCCTGCACTACCATGCCCTCATACATCCAGGCAAAAGGCCACCCAGGATCACAGTGACACATAGTGATAGGCCTAGTAACTGGGATATGCTCCCATGTCCATAACTATAGTAAAATGACTTTGGCAGATATAGTCGTAGAATGTTGATAAACAAATGAATGCAACTCATGGTACAACTGTGCCAAAACACAAGAACCCCAATCAAACCATCGGGTTGAGCCATCAGGTCCTCAAGAATATGTCCCCAACTGACTGCAAATCCATGCCCTCGACGATCAGGGAGAAGGAAGCCGCTAATCAAAGCACCCAAGACTACTGGAAGAACTGGGAAAGATGGGAACTGAGCCCACCGAATATGGTCATCACTGATCGTAGTGTCCTGGAACACCCTTTGACAAGTTGTACCATCATAAACTTGATCATAGTACACCAACTCTCCACGTGTAGGGATGTGCAGGATGCGGTACACATCCTCGAGAGTGATGGTCATCTCTCCAATGGGAAAGTGAAAGGTATTATGGTCAGAGTGCCACCTCTGTGCCATAGCTGTGATCAATCCTCTATTCACTCGAAATTGAGGTAGGGCGAGCAAGAAGGACATACCGCATTTGCCTATGTGTTGGTGATCAGGAGTGCTCAAATCATCTATCATACTAAATGGTAAGGGATACAAACCTCGAACGACTAGTGAATTAAGCACGGCCTACAAAAAGCAAGTTTCAATCACATCAGTTTTGAAAACAATATCTTTTGAATTATCCTAAGTCAATCAAACATTTAAAAAAAATCAAACTACAATTAATTTTCCTAATTCTATTTAGAGAGGACAAAAAATTTATCATCATCCATCATCTAAATCAAGATTGACAATCAAAAAATCAAACTAAATTGACTTAAACTGACATCTTATGACTTGATACTAAATCAGGTTTGTTACCTAAGCCAATCAACTGATTGACGAGACTGAACGGTTCGGAAAACTGACAAAGTCATTTGCATTTTTTCCTAACAGGGTGAAAGCGCTATTTTAAGGATTAAAAGCGCTGAAAGGAAAAAGTGCTAAAGAAAATATTTAAAGCGCAACTAATAATCATAAAAGCGCTATTCTAAGGTGAAGCGCTAAAACAACTTGTACGCGCTAAAGAAAATCTATGTACACGTTAATTAAAAGATCAAAAGCGCAACTATTTTTGTACGCGCTAAAGGAAAAATTGAAAGCGAAAGAGGCCCTAATATCTACATGTAAACGCGCTATTTCAAATCATGAAAGCACTATTTGAAACTGCGGAAGCGCAAAATGAATTGTGTAAGCGCTAGAGAAATGATTAAAAGCGTTGTTTAAATTTTAAAAAAATTCAAAAAAAAAGAGGGTTTTAACTTGAAAAATTCAATTTTTTTGAAAATAAATGCATTAAATTGAAAAGATGAGTTGTTAGGGTAAATACTGGAGGTCCATAGGTCGGTGGCCGATGATATCAGCGTCCACGCTCAAATCTATGCTCTCAAATCGGGATAACCATCGCAATTAGCTCAGAGAAGTTAGAGATAAAAGTCAAATAGCAAAGTGAAAATGAATAGAAAAATTGACTTTTTACCCCTATATATAGGCCTTTTGACCTAAAAAGGGCATATTCGACCAGAAAATGACCAAGGACCCAAATTTTTCACCAAATCGGCCAAATCAGGGGCATTTGTCATCAAATGAACACAAAATAATTATCAGAAATGAAATCGAAATTCATTATAAATTGACCTATTTAACGCAAAATGACCTAAACCGTCAACTTTTTCAAACAACGATCAAATTTCATTTCATTTTCGAGGGGGCATACACTCAGATAATCAAGAACGACATTAGTATTATCAAATCAGGGGTGCGACGATCAAATCAGAGCATAATCTTTTATCATAAATTTTTTCTCTTATCAATCGAAAGGGGCATTAAACATCGAATCAGATTGAACCAGGTACAATATCAACAAACTATCATCAAATCAACCATCAGGGCATCAAATCAATCGGACTTCATCAGAATTGGCATCTTATACCGAACATCGAAATCGACCATCAATGAATCAAGACTTTGCATCGACAAATCAGGACATTCTTTGAATCGACACGCTTCACATGTCAACTCAAAGAGGGGCATTTGTAATCACCAAAAATTGGACAATATCATTTAAGTGAGAAATCAAGGCAAAAATCAATACAATTAAAATGCAATTAAATCAAATCAAGTCAAAATCAAAGATAAATTGCAATTGAACCTTAATCCAAATTTTTGAAAATCAAAGGCCATTAAATCTATATTAACCTAATAAATCATGATTAATCAATAAACTGTACAATTAATCTAATTAATTGTATAGTTCAAATTAAATCAAATCAACCCATTTAAGGGGTACACATGGCTAAACAAATTAAATAAATTCAATTAATTAATTCATATTTTCTCTCAACCACCGAATGAGAGGAAAATGAATCAACCAATAGGAATTGAGGACCAAGCTCACGTGGATCAAGCCTAAATTAAATCTCGATCACTCACTTGGAGGATGCATCTTGTCCACTCATTTTGTCCTCTTGTCCCAAGCTTTGAAGACAAAATATTTAAATGGTCTCCAAAGGTGGAACCATGGACTTAACTCAAACTTAATCATGATCAACTCAACTACACCCCTACCCTTGCCAAAATCTATAAAAGCAAGGCATAATTTACTCATTAATCATCCACAAATCTGAGAATAGCATCAAACTTCTTGCAAATTAGAGCTAGAAAGGCAAATTTAAAGCTAATTAGTTGTATTTTCATTTGGAATTAAACTTTTAGCTTGGTTTATCATTCATTCTCATTTTAGGACTGTCACTAATGGAAGCTTTCTGAGAGATTTGCATTAGCATCCCTAAATAGAGATCCATAGAATGCTCAATTGTCAATTCTTTGTTTAATTAGATTGTTATTTAGGGTAATTTAGTTGTTATTTTGAGTTATTGATGATACTAACCCTATGAAGGTACTTTTTTTGGTACACAAGTGGTTTAAAGTTCAATTGTTAGTACACAAAGGATTCACCCCCACTCAATTGTGCCTACCTCCTTTTGGGCCTAATAATTGGTATTAGAGCCAATTCCTTTTGAAGAAGCTTAATCTCTTGAAGGAGATCTGACATGGAAAGCATAAGGAAAGAAAGACCTAAGTTTGATGGAAGGAATTATCTAATATGGAAGGATTGGATGAAATTTAAGGAGAACATATTAGCAAGGGAAGCTTTGATCAATGCCTTGTCAAATACAAATTATTCTCACATCTATGGATTTTGGATAGTGCATGAGGTATGGAATAAATTAGAGACTATTTATGAAGGTGACAAGTATGTTAAGAAAGATAAGTTATAGGGCCTTAAAAGGAAGTATGAAGATATGAAGATGAGCGAAAGAGAAACTATCTCAACCTATATGTAGAGTGTAAATGATCTGGTTTGTGCAATCAAATGTGTTCGTGGTACCTTGAATAATGACAAAGTTGTAAAGAAAATTATGAGATCCTTACCCACATGTTACAGTGAGAAGGTTGTGGATATTGAGGAATTAAGAACTATAAGAGACATTTAAAGAGAATCTTTGGCTGGTAGACTTTGTGCCTATGAGATGATGACTCTTAGTAAGGAACTTTCAAAGGTTGATATTTCATTCAAATCCAATGTGACTAAGTATGATAAGGGAGAGAGCTCCTATAAAGACAACTTCAACCACTATGCCAAGCAATGGGAAAAGATCATGGAAGAGGAAAGGAAGATTGATGAACTTGAAGCCTTGATTGTAAAAAGACTACCTAAGGACTCTGGTAAGTTTTAAGGAAAGTTTCCTTTGAAATGCTTTAACTATAATAAGATTGGTCACATTGCATCTAGATGTCTTAATAAAGCTTCTAAGGAATCTAAGATCATATCTAATAAATTTCATTCTAAGGGTCATAAAAGTTTTTATGTTGAAGAAGGTGTGACTGATGATGAATTTGGTGATGAAGAAGAGATTGTGTTTATTGTTATTAAAGAAGATAATCCTAAAGAAGAGAAATATTTGGTTTCACATGTTGATAAAAGAAATGAATGGGTCATTGATATTGGATGTTCACATCACATGACTGATGATAAAGATAAGTTTGTAAAGCTTAAAGACTATGATGGCGGTGTTGTTAGATCCGGTAATAAGAATCCTTGTTTTATTAGGAGAAAATGATCTATCACTCTTGATGGTAAGAATAGTATTGATGATGTCCTATATGTTGAAGTTTTAAGACATAACTTATTAAGTGTTTAACAACTACTGGATAAGGGCTACCGATTGGAATTCAAGGAAGGAAAGTGCAAAATCATTGGAAGCACAAGAAATCTAATTGCATCTGGTACACAAACTACAAGTAATCTATTTCATTTAAAAATTATTGAGAATAAGTGCTTGGTTGCTAAGATTGATGATAGTTGGTTATGGCATATAATATTTTGTTGTGTGAAAGTTAATAATATGGTGAAGGCTAGTACTACTAATGTTGTAAGAGATCTGCCTAAACTGATGAAGCCTAAAAATATGTGCAAAGAGTGTCAATTGGGTAAGCTAACTAGATATACTTTTAAGAATAAGACATATTCTTCAAATGGATTTCTAGATTTGGTGCATATTGATTTGTGTGGTCCTACTTAGACAATAAGATATTATGGAGATAGATACTTTATGCTATTTATTGATGACTATTCAAGGATGATGTGGGTTAACTTTTTGAAAGAGAAATCAAAAGGCTTTATTAATTTTAGATATTCAAAATTATGGTAGAGACTGAGTTTGGACAGAGATTGAAGTGCCTAAGATCATATAGAGGTGGAGAATTCACATCCGATGAGTTTTATGCTTTTTGTGAAGAACATGAGATAAATAGGCAAACTTTTTCTCCATGAACCCCATAACAGAATGGTGTTGCAGAGTGAAGAACTATTATGGACATAGCTATGACTATGATGATTGAAGGAAATATTCTACAAATCTACTAGAGATAAGTGGTGAGCACTCCAGTATACACCTTGAACTGAGTATAGATAAAGAAAGGAACCAATAAGACTCCTTATGAACTTTGGTATGGTCATGTTCCTACAGTAAAGTATTTTAGAATTTTTGGGAGCGAGTATTATATTAAGAGAGATGAGGATATTGGAAAGTTTGATCCTAGAAGGGATGAAGGGATATTTCTTGGATATTCTACTAAGAGGAAGGTATATAAATGGTATAACTATAGACTGAAGAAGATTGTTGAGAGTGCAAATGTCAAAGTTGATGAGAATGTGTATAGATCTGAGAGAACTTGCAGATATGACATAACTATAGAGGATACTCAGATTATGGAAGTGAAAAAATAGAATTAGAATGGTCCATAAGAACAAGTTGAACCTGTGGTAAATGAGGAGGATGATGATACTAGAGGGTCTACTACAAAGCCTACTCTAAAGAATCCACGATATGTAAGAATTAATCATTTTGCAGATGTTATTATTGATGATAAGAATAGAGGTTTTCAAATTAAAGGAAGAATTCCTAGAGAAGAAACATGTTTGATATCTATGTTTGAACCTAAAGATGTAAATGAAGCATGTAATGATGAAATTTGGGTTAAAAAATGAAAGAAGATCTTGATCATATTGAGAAAAACAAGACTTGGATTCTTGTTCCCAAACCTATGAACAAGAATGTGATTGGAACTAAATGGGTGTTTAGAAATAAGTTGAATGAAGATGGTAAGGTGATTCAGAACAAAGTGAGACTAGTTTGCAAAGGGTATTCCCAAATGGAAGGTATTGATTTTATAGAAACCTTTGCTCTTGTAGCTAGACTTGAAGCTATTAGATTACTTCTTGCATATGCATCTTACAAAAAATTTAAAGTATATCAGATGGATGTTAAGTACACATTCTTGAATTGTGAGTTAGAGGAAGATGTTTACATTTAGCAACCTAATGGATTTCCACTAACTGAGGAAGGAGATCTGGTTTGTAAATTGTAGAAAGCATTGCATGGATTGAAGCAAGCTCCTAGAGCCTGATATGCTAGATTGAAAAAATATTTGACAAAGATTGGATTTAGAAAAGGTACTGCTAACAGTAACTTATATTTAAAAATAATTGATGATAATATCTTGATTGCTGAAGTCTTTGTTGATGATATCATATTTGGTGGTAATGATGAATTGAGTAGAGATTTTGTTGATGAAATGCAAAAAGAGTTTGAGATATCTATGATAGGTGAGATGAAATTATTTTTTAGATTACAAATTACATAGTTGGATAAAGAAATATTCATTACATAGTCCAAGTATGTCAGAGAATTGTTGAAGAAATTCAATATGGAAGATTCAAAACTGGTAGGGACTCCTATGGTTACTAGTTCTAAATTGACTAAGGATGATGAATCCTATTGTGCAAATTAAACAAGATACAAATTAATGATTGGAGGACTGCAATATCTAACTTGTACTAGACTAGACATATCAAATGTAGTTGGAATTGTGGTAAGATTTCAAGTAGAACCGAAGGAATTATATATGGTTTATATCAAGAGAATTTTCAAAAACTTGAAGGGTACAGTTGACTACAGATTATGGTATGGAAAAGATGATGATTTTACTTTGAGTGGATATGTTGATGTTGATTAGGCAGGTAATGTGGATGATAGGAAAAGTACAAGTGGTGGTACATTCTTTTTAGGTAAAATACTAATCTCGTGGACTACTAAGATACAAGATTGTATCTCTCAATCTATAGCTAAAGATGAGTATGTTGTTGCTACTATAAATTGTAATCAAGTTGTTTGGATGAAGCAAATGCTGAAGGATTTAAGGATAAACATTGATGAACCTATTGTTATTTACTATGATAACTCTAGTGCTAATTCAAATTATCCTACGCAACATTCAAGGACAAAGAATATTTCTATTAAGTATCATTTCTCAAGGGATAAGGTCAGTGTCAAGGAAGTAAAATTGGAATACGTGTTGTTGATCCCTAAGTTTTTTTGTCTATTAGTGTCTAACACTTAGTCATTTTCTAGGCAATGTTGGTTGGTCATCATTGCGACCGAGCCATCTTATTTAGGCCGAGTCATGTATAAACTTGTATAGTTACCGAGCAGTAGTTACTGTTGAGAAAGTCAGAGGTCACTGAGTACTTCAGTAGTCATTGAGCATTTTATGCTGAGTTATATAGAATAGTCAATGTCAAGCACCAGTATATGAAGAATAGTAAATGCCAAGCATCAGAGACTTCATATGCCGAGCAAGCCAATTTTGACATATGTGTTTGTTATGGCACAAACACCAAGGTAAATCATTTTGTCCAACTTATATGTGTGATTTAAGGATTTTTGAGTTAATAAAGGAGATGATTACATTTTGTGATTATTTATTTCAATCCCTGTGCAAGTAATATAACCTATCAAAAAAAGGGAATCCTTAAGCGGCATAAGTAATGAATCTAGATCGTTGATCTTGATCAAGAAGATTGATTAGATGTTTATATAAGATGAGATCTAAACCCTAAAAGTAGTACATATGCATGTATGTAAGTAAGTAGATCAGAGGAGATCTCATGTATGCCGAACAAGACAGTGTTTTGATTGATATAGATAGAGATCAGGCAGAGTGACCAAGCAAAGCAGTGAAGGACAAAATAGAGCTACATTTGATTTTGGAGATCAAACAAGTATTGGGAGGAGAAGATCTGTTATCAACATTTTCAGTGCAAACTGAAGGATCAGGTACTAATACATTTTAGCAGGTGAATCAAGGTAAACCTCTTAACAGAGTAGTCCTCACAGCCCTTTATAAATCTCTTAATCGAGTGCTTACTTAGCTATAAGTTTCAAATCATTTAATCAAGGTAGATTGTATAATTATGTAATCTCTTAACAGGATATACCCCTCACAGGGTAGATCATCTAAAGTGATCAAACTTTGTAGCCCTAACATGCATACTTTAATACTACAGTAGTGAAGATTTGTGGGTGTCATCCCCACCCCAGTTTTACCTTTGAAGGGTTTCTGGGTAACCAAAATTTATGTGTTATGTGTTTCATTTGATGTATGAAGTTAGAATGTTAGATCTATTTTAGTATTGAAATTAGAATAAAGAAGTGAATTATTGGAGATATCTGATTCACCACCTCTCTCGGTATCTCACTTTCTCATATTAGATTTCCAACAATTGGTATCAGAGCTTTTCTCTCTTAAAATAAGTCTAATCACTTGAGAGTTAAGGTCTTGGAGATGGAGGTTTTAAGTTGGGAAAGATCATAGAGAATCAGAAGATTGACATCCAGCTTTCATTACACCAGCTTGAAGCAGCCATACGAGAATTGAAGAAATCCTTAAGCAGAAGAAAAGAATTGGCAATCCAACTAAATGAAATACAGTATCAAGAAGAGGATACTAAAGGTCTATTTGACAATGGAAACTCTACTAAAAGTGATGCAGCTATATCAGATCTATTAGAAAGGAACAATTCACTGAATAAAGATGTCAGAAGTCTAAAGAGAGAATATGAAATTCAATCAGTTAGATTATGTGAAGTGATTGAACATAAAAAGAAAGATGAATAAGACAAGACAATGTCAAAAGAAGACAAAAGACAAATGTCTATAAGACTTGATGAAAGGACATGTGATATGTAGAGGCTGGAAAACAATCAATTGGACATGGTAAATCAATTGTTACTTGCCAATCAAGAGTTGAGCAAGAAAGATATGGAAATCATAAATCTGAGATCAGAGAATAGTCAACTAAAGAATGAATTGAGATCTAAGAAGGAACTCAATGAAAGGATGAACAAGCCAAATGAAGCTTTGAAATAATTTGAAGAACTATTGAGGTCACCAAGAAGATCTAGTGACACTTTTGGACTTGGACATGATGAGAACCTATCATCCACCAAAGAAGGTGAATCATCAAAGAATGGAGAACAGATGAATGCAAAGTCAAAGAACAAAAAACCTACATGCCATCATTATGGAAATCTAGGACACACAACAAACATCTGCAGAAGAAAGAATGGTAAGTCTGATCCTAAACCAAAATTTAATGGAAATTGTTTTAAATATAAGAAGCATGGACATCAGCCACATGAATGCAGGTCAAAGGTCAACAATCCACCTAGATTTCAAGGACATTTTTTTAAGTGTCAGAGATATGGTCATAAAGCACAAGAATGTAGATCTAATGCTAAGTGGACATCTAATAAGAAGAATAAAGCTTCTAGGAAAGGTAACACAATCAATTGGGATTACAACACATTGTATAGTTGTCATTATTGTGGAGAATATGGTCATATTGGAGAAAACTGTGTAAGGACACATTTTGGAGGTAAATACAAAAGCTGGATGAGTGGAAATCTAGTCTGTTAAAAATGCCACAAGATTGGTCACATAAAAAGATACTGCATAGCACAAGCACCGGGCATTGAACAATTTAGAAATGAAGAAACTATTGAACAGACAAGGAACCAGATGAATAAGACATGGAAAAAGAAAGAGGAAGCAAGCAACAGTGGATCCAGTGAACCTAAGGTCACCCAATCCAATGGATGAGGTGATCACACTAATTCTATCTAAACAATAAAAGTATGTAAGGAACTAAATTTTCTAGTGTCATATTTTACACCAGTTCCTGACATTTGATATGTTAAAGTCCATATCTACATGAATTAAGATGCATTAGGATAGATTTGAGAAATGAGTAAAAATGCATAATTTATGTCGAACATCAATATTCAAATCTATAGTGACTGAGTTACGAAGTGTGTGTTGAGCTCTTGTAATAGCTAAGATATTATATCTACTGAGCTAAAATATAAATGGTAGTATTGATCGAGTCATGGTTTCAACCGAGTATGTGGTAACTGAGTTGTCGTGTGAAGGCTAAGACAACTGTATTCACATACACAATGTACATATCATTTAATGAAGACCTAATTTGACCGTTTGAGTCTATAAAGTGAAATATTACCATTCATTCTTATTTCACCCAGTGATTTGAGAATTTGTAGAGCGATTTTTAAGTGATTGAGAAGAGAAATATGTGCTAAGTTAAGTTTGTGAAGATCTTTACAGCGTGCTGTCAGCAAATATCATAACAAGGTATTACCGAGCTACTTTAACTGATAATTTGAACCCTAAATTTGGAAATATGGCATCTTCTTCATCTGAAACAATTAGGGAATAAGGGAAATAAGTTTTGAATGTCCAACTTGTAAGTAGTGATGCATGTAAGCCGCCGAAATTCCAAGCCGTTCTGGAAAGCGCGGTGAAGGGAGATCTCATTGGAGCCCTGTCATCAATTATGTCGAGGGTTTTGATGATACACGATGTGCATGCATGTTACATGTGAAAAATTGGAGAGATTGGATATTATGAGCTAAGAGAGGCTTACAACAAGTTGTGTATCAATACAATGTTGAAGGCAAAGCATCAACACATTGCCAAGGAAGGGTTAGTGTGAGCCCTAGATTTCCCATGTAATTTAAAAGTTAAATGGATTAAGATCATCTTGAGTAGATTTCGTGACATGAAAATGTGGTTGGAGAATGGGTCGGTCAAGATCACCAAGGAAATGATTCACCAAGTCATCGGTTATCCCTTTCTTACCAAGAAGAAAACAATGAGATGCCAAGGCAAAGAGGTCATTCAAGCTAACACACAGGTAGTATGGAATAAGAGAGGAATGACAATCTCCATGATCATAGATCCAAAGATAGATTTTGCAGTGAGAGTGATTTCTCACAAATTTTATCAATCAAGCAGGTTGGATAGTGTTCCCTACATTGCAGTTGATCAAGCATGGAAGATGGTAAAGAAAGATCATACTTATGATCTTGTTGAGCTGCAATTGACCCAACTTGCTGAGAACCTAATATCAATTAAGAAGGCTAAGAATTCAATGTGTAAGTTCAGTTTCCTGATCATTTGTTTATTCTTTTATGTGCAAAATAGTTTTCCTACCATAGGAGATGTTTTATGGAGTAAGGACTGACCAATAACCCAACAAATCAATGATTTTATTCATTAGTTAGGACATAATTTTGATAGCATTATGGAAAGCTACTTTGTTGAATTCAAGAAAAAATATGAAGAAAAGAAGTAGAATTATTTTATCCCTAGTAGATAAGCACTACAATGACATATGCTTTCTAGTGGATACCGACCTTACTTATGTTTAGGCTATTATGCATAGGGTAGCATGGCTAAGGCCATTACCTTATGAGGTGAATGTAGATGAGACATCAACAACAATAACTACTTTACTAGCAGAGGAGATTGATAGGAAGGCTAAACCTTTTGGAAACTATGAAGAAGCAAAGTCCAAAATAGCTATGGGATTAAAGTCTGCAACCCTTGAGAGAAAAAGGAAGAAAATAGTCAAGAACCTAGAAAAGATGCTAGGAGAAGGTGAAGAGGAAAATGCACCTCTTGAAATAACACAAGGTCAAGGTGAAGATCAATCTAGAAAATCTGAAGGAAGTGATGAGGAGGAAACTGAGATTCAATGGAAGGCAAAGGAGGTATTAGTTGTCGAGCCTAGTAAAAAGAAGTTGCAAAAACAAAAGACCACTCCTCCTGTAGCACTTAGACCCAGAACCAAGGCAACTTCAACTGCCATAGTTGTCGAGCCCCAAAGTAAAATCCTAGCAAAGAAAATAGAAGGGGAAGGGTCAGGTAAAAGAAAACAAGTACAAACTAAAGTTGTGTTGAATCATCCCAAGAAGAAACCGAGAAGAAAATTAGTATTGGAGAAGGATGATGATGATGAAGAAATGACTGACATAGGTAATAATACCAAATTGAGAGTGGCATCACATAGGCATCCAACTAGTGTGGATGAGATATGCCAAAACATCAAGAGCACAATAGGACTAGAGGGACTCAAATCTATAAAATATGAGAAACTAAGCAAAGAAGACAAAGATAAGATTGAAGAGGCAATGTTAGAAATGATATAGAAATTCAAGATGACACCTCTAGAGATAGGGAATTTGATCCCAGAATAAATTTTTAGTAAGATTGATTAGAAATGGTAGTATGCCATTATGAACGAGAGACAAATAAGGGAACATACTTTAGCTCAGATTATGCCTAAGCTAACACCCAAGTAAATAGAAAAATTTATGGCAAAGCACAGAAATAGATTCATACCTAAGCTAAGAGCTTATTCTATTCTGAAGCATAAAGTTGATGAAGTTTTCAAACAAAGAAAAAGGGTGTGGAAGATCATTTTTCGGTTATTAATTGATAAGATTCCAAAACAAGGTGAAGGAACATCCAGCCAAGTGGAATTGGATAATAAATAAGACATTGATGAGCCTCAAAATCTCGAGGAAGAAGAAGGATAGAAGGTAGAAGAGATTGGATCACAAGATGTGATCACTATTGAGGATATCCCTAAGGATACACAAGTTAACACCAATGTATTGACTGAGGAAGAAATAAAGAACCAAATTCTTAAGGAGGCAGCCTCAAATCCATTTCTACTGAGTACCAATCCCATTTTAATCTAGGTACATTACTATACAAGGATTGAGGATACATCAACTATTGACACTGAACCTTCAAGCTCCTACATGGTCATAGTTGAACAAAAAGTCTCACAAAGTACTAGTGCCAAGAAACAGGAAAAGACGACAATAACAATAGATAGTGCACCTATTAAGGAAGTTAATAAAGGACAAGGAGAGGATAACTTAAAAGATCAAGTAGAAAAATATGCAATAGTGGTCATAGGACCTCATATAGAGGAAGAGAAGAATACTAAGGAGCATCTAGATCCCAAGGAGCAAGAGGCTATCCAAGCCTTAGTACAGATGCCAAGTGGCAATACCTCAAAGAAGAAAGTTCATAAGAAAAAGGAGAAGTATCCTGCCACGCAGGTAACACTTGATGAAGTTATAGTGATTCTGAAATGGGATATTGATAACTTGACATATGAGCAAATGCAATTTTTTCATGATCTCTTAAAAGAAGAAAAGCAAGCAAGAAGAATTAAGGCGAGAGCATCAACAAAAATAGGCACTGCATGAAATAAAAGGTATATTTGTAGAATCCTTTGAAATGGATGATGTGAATGAAACTTAACCTATTTTGGAACAATTGGTTCATATTTTTAAGAAGGTGAACAATGATGATGTTAGAATAACTGAGAGGGGGGTGAATCAGTTATCCACAGTCCCAAATCAAAATGTATAATTCAAAACAATTTACTTAAACTTCTGCAGCTCGGTAACATAAAATGCTATACTATCTGTGCTTTTACTGATTACCAATCAATAACAAATAATGATTACCAATCAAATCCAACATGTAATATGTAAATTATGATAACAAACAATCACCACAATGAACACATAACACAAAAGATTTAACGTGGAAACCCTGTGAAGTGAAAAACCACATGGGACCGACAACCCAAAACGTTCACTCTTTTGAAGTGAGGTCGGTGAGGACCCAACCCTGTTAAAGTTTACAAACACACTGTGAGGTGTGACCTTGTTAGAGGATTTTAGACCAACCATTATCATCCAACCAACATTCACTATGGGGTTGACAGGATAACAATGTTCATTCTATGAATGATACATAAAAGACTTTCAAGTCCACTCTGTTAAGAGATTTCTCTGTTTACAATGGTTAAAATGTAACAACAGTTGATCTAATTACAATACAAATTCAATTGCAGATTATTAGATCTATTTTAAGCCCATACAAATCCTCTGATTAGTATATCAATTCTGTATCAACAATAATCAATGACTTACTGTCACTCGGTAATGGCTTTCTAACGCTCGGTAAACTCTGCAGTTCGGTTCTTCTTAACCAGTTTGATAAAGAATACATGAAGCTTGTTCATGCGATAGTTCTGCAGTCTCCTTCTTCTGGCATAATTTTCATAATGAAACCTTAGTCTCTTAAATAGATAATTAAACCATTTTCTTCTCCTCCAGAAGATTTTTTCGCTTATTCTCCTTCGTCCATTTTTCCACTTAAACCTTCCTCGGCTGATGTGCTAGTAATATGTTTTGATTTCATCCTTTAGATCTTCCTTGAATTATGCTAGTCATTGATCTTCATAACAAACATTATCTCCATCACTGATTTTGATGTACTTTATAGCTCATCAATCCTTAATGACTAAACTAATCATTTAGTTCTTTTCTTTTTCTCGATTAACAAAGATATGCGTTGGTGAACACAAGCTTGATTTATACTATGCTCGGTATACACTACACTGCTCGGTGTATACTATGATGCTTCATCAACCGACCACACTGCCTTGTGTCTTTCAGTTCTTTTCCTCATCATAGATGAATGAAACATAATCAAGTCAATAACATAAGGTCATAAACTCATCAACAAGTTACACAATGTATTCCTTATCCTCATCTGTCATATACATCTTCCTCATGTAGATATTTTTGTTCTTCATCTCTTTTACTCCTTTTCTACAGATGTTTAGGTATTGTAACTTACAAAATATGTGTTGTCAAACTAGTTGACATCAATGAAAACATATTACTGATTTAATCATATTACATATCTAATCAGCAACTCGATGATCTCTAATCATAGATCTTCAATTAGGTTCTAAATTTGTTGTAGTTCATTAATCTCTCTCTTTGGCATTGATGAAAACTCAAGTAATACGAAATATACCATACACATACCAAACATGTATTCTACAACTCTGTGAACAAATGTTGTACAAGCTCTCCCTAGCTTAATATGTTTAATCACTACATTACTCAACAACATTACCAATGCAGCTTTGACATTCTGCAGATATGATCTTTTCAGCTCTCGGATTCCTTCTTCTGTTCTCAATAAATGATCTTCAATGCTCTCCCTTAGATAGATGTTTCAGTGTTCTCATCGGTGCATATTGTTTCATATTGTTTATCTCTCCCTTTGACAACAATGCCAAAGAAATAAATAAATATATAGCTCTGTAGTAGCCATGTAACTCTATGTTGTTCGGTGTATACTCTGTATCTCTGTATAGTGATATTCCAATCTATTCCAGTTCTCCAAAATTTTCACAACCTTAGACATGATCCAAAGTGTGAACTATGCTGCATCAACATGAGTGATCTTCTGATAAGATTCAGCTGATGCAAAATCCAGATCACATTAGTGACCGATAGACAGGGGATGGACCCCTAGTCTAGTCCTCAAGTATTCAAATGTATCCTTCGGTAGAGGATTTGTAAATATGTCTACAAGTGTTATCTCTATTGATCATTTATTGTCACTTAGTATCAAAATCATTAGTCGGTTATCTATACTGCACTGGTCGGTAAATACAAGGAGACAGGGAAGTTGGTAATGCTTCACAGAACAGTTGGTTATTAGTAATCACCGAAGCATCAAATAGTCTATCGAGCATGATACAAACTGACACTGATGGTCAGTATACACCGAGTCTTCCAAACAACATCGAGCAATCTAGACAAGCATTTACCGAGGGAAATAGAAACGGTCTAAGAATCAGTGAAGGCACAATTTTCAAGACAGACGGTTACAACAGATTGACACACGTGTAAGAAAGATCAAGGAAGCATATAATGTATAGATACTCATTAAATGTGATGAGAATCTCAATGTAAATATTTGATCTTAACTATTTTTGTACATCGTAGATGTTAGGGTTATCAATTTTGCTTAACCTAATTTTTGCTTTAAGCGACAAAACCAAAACACTATAAATTTAGTGTGTTCGTATCATTTTAGGTTTTTGAATATTGTTGTATGCACTTGAAGCTATTGCCTACTTCAATTCTAAAGGTTATCAGATAGAACTGAGAAGAACAGACAGAACCGAGCAGAATTGTATTCAGAGAAAGTATTCAGAACTGACAAGGAAACTGAGCATCATAGAGCAGAAAATCTACACATGCAAGGTGATATATAAATAGTATTTAGATGATCTATATCAGACAAATATAGTTGTCAATGAGAGAAGATACACTTTTCTATTACTTTCTAACAACTGTAATAGAGTTATCAAATTCTCCTAACCGAGTGGATTTAACAGTCCTATTGTAAATCTCTTAACCGAGTGCACATTTAATTGTGTTGCTAAATCCTATAACTAGGTAGATCTAGCTGATCTAACATGTTACTCCTAACAGGGTAAGATCACCAGAAGTGATCACAATTGTAGCCTTAACAGGCAAACACTTTTCTATCTGCAGTAGTGAAGAATTTGTGGGTGTCATCCCCACCGCAGTTTTTACCTTCTTACAAGGGTTTGTGCGTTACAAAAATACTTGTGTTATATGATTACATTGATGAGTTTATGTTTATTTACTTTCATAAGTTATCTATGTAATTGTTTCATGCAAGTTATTTTGATCGATAAATACAGTTTACATATTCAGTATTGAAGGGATCTAAGTAAAAGTTTTGGTGGATACTGATTCACCCCTCCCTTCTCAGTATTTATCTCTCCTATTTCCAACAATTGGTATCAGAGCTAGGTTCTCTTGTTGAACAGTTTAACCACTGAAGGGTAAAGATATGAATCATGGAGAGGTACAAACTTGACAAATCTATTGAGAATCAGAAACTACAACTGCAGATGTTTGTAGAACAGTACAAGAATGCCAAGGCTGAATTGAAGAAATTACTGGTACAAAGAAAGAATATTGCAATTGCTCAGAATGAAATCGGTTATCATGAAGAACCTTTTGAAGATGCATTTGATCATATTGGATCTAGCTCGGGAAGCATCTCTGATGGATTTGAAAGTACAATCAATGATTTATCTGAAAGGAATCAACATCTATCTGATCAAGTAAAAGCACTTCAGATTGGACAAGAATCACAAATGGTAAGAGTGGTAGAGATAATGAACAATGCAAGACAAGCTGAACAAGACCAAAACCTAGCCATTGAAGATAGAAGACTGATGATTGAACAACTACAAGCTAAAGAAAGTGAAATACAAAGGCTTACCGATCATCACTTTCAAGTGTCAAATTAGGTACTGATTGAAAATCAAGAAGTAAACTGAATCAATGGTGAATTATCAAGGAATCTAGAAGATGTTGCAAGATTGAGAGAAGAAAACAAAAAATTGAGAAATGACCTGAAAAATCAACAACAACACAATGAGATGAAAAGATTGCTGAAGAAAGTTCCAAGAAGATTGATGATTTCCTGGATAATCAAAGAAGATTTGGAAGTATAGCTGGTATAGGTTACACTGGTGAAGGTGAATCATCAAAACAAGAGGCCAACACCAATCAAGGTCAGAAATCCAAAATACTTGTTATCACTGTGGAAAACCTGGACACACTTCAAATGTATGTAGAAGCAAAGCTCAAGGTAAACCACCTGCTATTACTACAAGATTTAATGGTTACTATTATTACTGTGGAAAGTATGGGCATCAAGCACATGAATGCAGATCTAGACAAAAGGACAACACTGAAAAGACCACTGCTGGTAAGATATGTTACACTTGTAACAAACTTGGACATACTGCAAGTGAATGCAAAGAAAAGATAAAAAAAGTTTGGACTCCCAAGCAACAAACTCAAAAGAAGCCATATCAACCAAAAAGACAAGGTAACTCTTATGTATGGGATTATAATACATGGACTAGTTGCATTGCATGTGGTTAGTATGGACATATAGCTGCTAATTGTTATAGGGCACATCGGATAAGAAATTCTAGATATTGGGCAAGTACCCCAATGGCCTGTATGCACTGTCACAAAGTTGGTCATGTAAGCAAAGATTGTAAAGAATGTGCACTAGATGAAGATCATGTATTCGAGAGTGGATACACCATTACAGATATCATGAAGATGAGAAATACTATGTGGAAGAAGTCAACAATGGAGACTGCTGAATCAAGTAACACTGTCGGTGAAACCTCATCCACTGGACTGGGTGACATCGGTAACTCCACTTAAGGTGACAAAGGTATGTATGGGACTGATATTTTAAAAGATCATATTTTTTTATACAGTTCCTCATATATAATGTATTAATACCAAATCAACATGAATGAAGATGCATTATGGTTTATATTCCATGAGCTAACAATGTTATAAAGTCGGTAAAAGCAAGACCGAGAGTGGGTTACTAGTCGGTAATCGTTATGCAAGGTTAACCGAGGAAACAATGCAAACTGACAATATCATATGTTAACCAAGTTGACAATTGTTTCGCACTTTGAAGTAAGGTCACACATTTATTACAAATGTTTCAGCGGGAATTTGCAGAAGTCTATAAATACTCGAGAAATCAAGTTCATTTTTACATTGCGAGCATTAGAGAATGGATTTTCAGAGCAACCAGAGTTTGAGCTAAAGATTTTTAGAGAGATTCAAACCACTATCACATCGAATTGATGACATTCTTCGATGACTCAAGTAGGTTTTTTGGCTATCTATACACATGTGCACTTATTGTTCACCGAAACCCTAGTTTACTTTGATGGCATCTACATCTATTGCTGAAAAATCGCAACAAGTTGAGGAGGAAGTAGAATTGATTGTTAGGACACACTTTGCTGAGGGTAAATTTAAGCCGCATCCTAGGGTTGCATCTAAAATGGATTCAATGGGCACATTTTCAAGCATACCAGATAGGGTTTTGTTGACAGAGGATGTTAGGGCCTACATTCATTGCAAAATCGGTGAAGTTGGAAACTTTGAGACAGTTGCCACATTTCAAAATGTTTGTGATCTTGAAGGAAAAGTGAAACCAGAATATTAGAAACTTGAAGATGTTGGACTGTTGGGCATTCGACATTTTCCGCATTCATTTACGAATGAATGGATAAGGATAGTATTGAGCAGATTCCATGATGGGAAGTTTTGGCTAGATAGACCGACCAAGGTCACGAAGAAAATGATAAGTAGGGTTACTGGTTATCCTAATTTTGACAAGGCAAAAGCATTTTGCAGCTCATCAAGACCGGATGTTGAAAAGAACACCGGAGCTCAATGGGACAGTAGAGCACTAAAAATTGGAAATATTAAGGATCCCGCGGTCAAGTTCACCACACATGTGATAGGTTACAAGATATTTCAATCTAGTTGGTTGAACAGTGTACCGATGAATGCTATGGACATGGCGTACATAATTGTGAAGAAAGATCAACAAGTTGATCTAGCTGATATCTTGCTTCATTAGCTTATAGATAACATGAAGGTAATAAGGTCCAAGAAATCAAACACTTGTAAGTTTGGGTCATTACTTGTTTGCTTATTCTTTTACATACAGAAATTCATCCTTGGTATCGGTAAAGTAGTATGGGAGCAAGACAAACTGATCACTTAGCAAATATATGAGTTTATGGGGAAGCTCAGAGATAAGATGGACTCGGAATTTGACACCTACTTCAAAGAATTTCAGTAGTGAATGCATCAACGGAGTAGAATACCGAGAGAGTTGATAAAGAAATTTGAAGATGATTTTTTTGTTTGTTGTGAGCACAGATCATTGCATGATAAAGGTTGTAGAGCCCAGAACAAAGTGGCTAGCACCAATGGGATATGAAATAAGTCATGATTTCGCAATGAAATCTATAAATGCATTGCTAGTGTTACCGGTTGACATCACTACCAGTAGGTTCGACACCTACGAAGAGGCTAAATCAAGAATTGATACCGACATAGTTATCGGTAAGATGTCAAAGCGAGGGAAGAAAATGAGAAAAGATTTAAAAGCCAAGTATGGTAAAGCACTTGATTCTAATGAAACACTGGTTGACACTACAACCGAAGGTCTGCTAAAGTTAGCAGATAAACCATATGAAAGTGAAGAAACTAAATCTAATGACGCATCAGTTCCTTCTACTGATGATAAACAAACAGAAGAGGTATCTGTAAGAAAGGGAATTAAGACAAGGTCTTTTGTAGCTGCTACATCACCACCAGAGAAAAGACAGGAAAAACAAAGGGCAGCTACACCAACAAGGAAGTATGAGAAAAGAAAGACAAGGGTAGTAGCTGATGCACTGAAGAAGAAGGCAAAACGGGCCCTTGCTACCAACGACACTAAAGAGATTGAAGATGATCAGAATCAATTCAAGATTGTAAAGCATAAGGACAGTACTCTTGATGAATTGATAGAAGAAATAATAGAGAATGGGAATCTTAATGATCTAGCATTATGTAAATATAACAAAATGTCAATAGAAGATAAAATATAGATAGAATGTGCTATCATTCAGATGATGATCAAATTCAAATAGGTACCGATGGAATTTGCCTATCAATTACCGAAAGAACTAGATGACAAAATCAATGTGCAATGGGCTACTGCACTAGAAACCAAGAGAAGGAAATGAGAAAGGTCATTAGTTCATATTGCTACAACTATGAGCTTTGGTGAAGCAAATGAATATTTGACAAAGTACCAACAAATATTTTTAGTCAAGCATCGGGCATTGCAAATATTGGATGAAAATATAGGTGACATGGATGTCAAATGTGATTCATTGTGGACATCTATTTTGAAAGCAAAAGAGCAAGTTGAACAGGAAGCATTTCTAAACCTGTTTAGGAAGAGACAAAATTCAAAAGATAAAGGCATTTACATGGATACTGGTAAGGGAAAGTAGGTACTAGACTTTGGTATATCGGTTACCGAGGTAATTGATATCACCGAGGACACCACAAAGGTGAATATATCACAAGAAGCACCGGAACAAGTTGACATACAACTGATGAATAGAATGGATGATGATGTTTTTATTCAAGACATTATAGATGGCGATCCTGATGATCAAGATGACACAGATGTAACTATAGTACCATTGAAGGATAATGAGACAGCATCACTGCCAGGCAATCTACTGACTCTAGCTGAAGCTATAGAACTTATTTCTAAGATTGCGTCCGAGGAGAAGAAACAAGAAGAAAATAAGGATGCTGAAGTTACACAAGATACACAAGACACTCAGCAAACTACAGATACAAATCAACCTACTACAGAGGCACAGTCCACAAAACCTAAGGATACAGATGAAAACAAGGATATCGATGATAACACAGAGGTGAACCCTCTAGACACAACTAACGACGCTCAACCTATGAGCACCGAAGAGCAAAAGATGGATGAAATTATGTCTATAGGGAAAGAGACTCTGAAGGATGAAGATACTGCAATAGTATTAAGGAGCTCACCTCTTGAAAACAAGAAGAAGAAAAAAGGAAAAGGGATAGTTATTATTGATGAGATCATAGAAATCCCTCACTGTGATCCAAGAACCCTTAGCCCCGAAGAATTGAGGAAATATGGGGAGTTATGTCAAAGGAAGGCAGCTCAAGAGAAGCTAAAACAAACCAAAAAGAATAATGAAATACTCACTGATGTTTCGAGACATTCTATAACAGGTCATTCCTGATGCAGATGTTGATGAGAACAAACCTATTATGGACCAACTGGCTACACTTACAGAACAAATCCAGAAGCCAGATATTGATTTGGAGAAAAGGATGGAAGAAAGAATTAAGAGAAAAGTATAGGATAAACTTGCTGAGAAGCTATGCCAAGAGGTGGCAATAAACAAGGTACAGTTATCAAAGGTAATATCTGACTCTTAGATAATTACAAGTTATATTTATTAGACCTTGTTGAAATTATGTCATGCTGACTCGTTCACTTCTGAGATCGGTGAACAAATAAGAAACTTAGAGAAAGAAATTTTAGCATGCACACAGACAGCATCAACCGAGCCCCAAACCTTATCAAAGCATATCTTAAGGATACATGAAATCAGACGGTTGATTACTGATCTTAGAAACAAAGGAGAGCAAATAATAGACCAGGTTACAGAGTTGCAGAAAGAACTCATTTTACACTTGAAGATTTTTTATCAGCATATCAACAAGGCACAAACACTTGTATCCACACCGGAACTCTCTGTGTTAGATAATTTTATGGATTTGCATGTACAAGTTAGTTATGAGCAACTTGCTCTTACTAAATTGAAGGAGGAATGGGAGAACCTCTTAGATTCACTGAAGAAAACCCATCAGAACTTTTTAGATAACCTGTAAGTATACATTCTATTTTTGGCATTAATCTCAAAAAGGGGGAAAGCAAATGTATATGCCAATAGATATTCATTTTGATATATAGGTCTGTATACTTTACACACTACCGAGATTATTGTAAGGGGGAGTACTTACTGTACTTAAGCAATTTTGTATATGTATATATCAGGAGATATAGGGATTTGTGTATATACATTTTTTTTTTTGATACTAATGCCAAAGGGGGAGATTGTTATCTCTATTGAGCATTTATTATCGCTTAGTATCAAAATCATTAGTCGGTTATCTATACTGCACTGGTCGGTAAATACAAGGAGACAGGGAAGTCGGTAATGCTTCACAGAATAGTCGGTTAAGAGTAATCACCGAAGCATCAAACAGTCTACCGAGCATGATATACACCGACACCGATGGTTAGTATACACTGAGTCTTCCAAACAACACTGAGCAATTGAGACAAGCATTTACCGAGGGAAACATAAACGGTCTAAGAATCAGTGAAGGCACAATTTTCAAGACAAATGGTTACAACAAATTGACACATGTGTAAGCGAGATCAAGGAAGCATATAATGTATAGATACTCATTAAATGTGATGAGAATCTCAATGTAAAGATTTGATCTTAACTATTTTTGTACATCGTAGATGTTAGGGTTATCAATTTTGCTTAACCTAATTTTTGCTTAAGCGGCAAAACCAGAACTCTATAAATTTAGTGTGTTCCTATCATTTTAGGTTGTTGAATATTGTTGTATGCACTTGAAACTATTGCCTACTTCAAGTCTAAAGGTGATTAGATAGAACCGAGAAGAACAGACAGAACCGAGCAGAATTGTATTCAAAGAAAGTATTCAAAACTGACAAGGCAACCGAGCATCACCGAGCAGAAAATCTACACATGCAAGGTGATATATAAACAATATTTATATGATCTATATCAGACAAATATAGTTGTTAATGAGAGAAGATACACTTTTCTATTGCTTTCTAACAACTATAATAGAGTTATCAAATTCTCCTAACCGAGTGGATTTAACAGTCCTATTGTAAATCTCTTAACCGAGTGCACACTTAATTGTGTTGTTAAATCCTATAACTAGGTAGATCTAGCTGATCTAACATGTTACTCCTAACAGGGTAAGATCACCATAAGTGATCACAATTGTAGCCTTAACAGGCAAACACTTTTCTATCTGCAGTAGTGAAGAATTTGTGGGTGTCATCCCCACTGTAATTTTTACCTTCTTACAAGGGTTTGTGCGTTACCAAAATACTTGTGTTATATGATTACATTGATGAGTTTATGTTTATTTACTTTCATAAGTTATCTATGTAATTATTTCATGCAAGTTATTTTGATCGGTAAATACATTTTACATATTCAGTATTGAAGGGATCTAAGTAAAAGTTTTGGTGGATACTGATTCACCCCTCCCCTCTCAGTATTTATCTCTCCTATTTCCAATAGCAAGTTGTTCTTTTGATGTAACAAACTCTAGCTTAACTTGCTTCTCTTGTACTTGTTCTCTTAAGTAGTGATACTTAATAGATATATGCTTTGTTTTAGAGTGCATCACTGGATTATTTTAAATGTTTATTGCACTTGTGTTATCACAATATATAATCACTAGCTCAGTGATTATCTCATTCATTCCTTCCAATACTTGCTTAATATATGCAATATTTGAACAGTTTGTAGTAGCAACAACATACTCTACTTCAGCTGTAGACTGAGAAATGCAAGCCCGCTTCTTACTTGTCCATGTAACAAGTCTTTCACCAAAGAAAAATGCTCCTCTAGTGGTACTTTTTCTATCATCCACATTTCCAGCCCAATTAGCGTCAGTGTAGACTCTGAGTTCAAATTTGCCTTCCTTAGGATACCATAATCCATAAGCTTTAGTTTTCTTCAGGTATCTTAAGATTCTCTTTGTAGCAACCATGTGTGAATCTCTAGGGTTTGCAAAAAATCTTGCAACAATTCCCACAACATGTGCTATGTCTGGTCTACTATGCACTACATACATTAACTTACCAATCATAGATCGGTACAGTGTCTAGTTCACCTATGTAGTTTCATCTTCCTTAGTCAGTTTACATCTAGTAGCCATCGATGTTCCCACAAGTTTAGCATCTTCCATGCCAAATGTCTTCAATACTTCCTTGATATATTTAGATTGTGTGATGAATATACCATCATTCTGCTGAATCACTTGTAGTCCAAGAAAGAACTTAATCTCTCCGAACATAGACATTTCAAATTCACTTCTCATTTCATCAGCAAATGACTTACAAATTTGATCTTGTCCTCCAAATATAATGTCATCCACAAATATTTTAGCAATAAGAATTGTATCATTAGTATCTCCTTTCATATATAAATTGATGTTCTCACTTGTTCTAACAAATCCAATACTTAACAAATAAGTATGCAGCCTCTCATACCAGGCTCTTGGTGCTTGCTTCAAACCATATAAAGTTTTATGTAATCTACATACCATATCTTTGTTTTCTGGATCAATGAACTCTTCAAGATGTTCTATGTAGACTTCTTCTTCAAGTATCCCATTCAAAAATGTTGACTTGACATACATTTGGTAAACTTTGAAATTTTTGTGTGCAGCATATGCTAGTAACATTCTGACTCCTTCTAATCTAGCAACAGGTGCAAATGTTTCACCATAATCAATTCCTTCCTCCTATGCATATCCTTTGCATACCAATCTAGCTTTATTCCTTGTTACCTCTCCATTCTCATTTTGCTTGTTCCTGAATATCCACTTAGTACCGATAACATTCTTATCTTTAGGTCTGGGTATTAAGGTCTGGGTTTTGTTCTTTATTTTTTCTATTTCTTCTTTCATTATATTAACCCATTCTTCATTTTCCAATGAAACTTTTACATTTTTCGGTTCATAATCACAAACTAGACATGTACCTTGTCTTGCTTTACTCCTTGTTTGCATGCCATCTTGTCTGTCTCCAATGATTTATGTCTCAGGATGGTGTCTTCTGAAAAAACTTGCCAGTATCTGATTTCTTCTTTCTTGTTCATCCTGTGTAGGTTCATTTGCTTGCTCGGTAGGTCCTTCCTGCTCGTCGATTTCTCTTTCGTGTTCCTCGATATTGTTTTCCTGCTGATTGATTGTCACTATTTGCAGCTTTGGTAGATAATCAGGTTGTTCAATGTAAGTGAATCTACTGTAGTCTTCCAGTTCCTTTCTACTTTCCTCTGCATTCTTATCATCAAACTCATCAACTGGAACATTAGTACTTTCAATCATTTTATTAGTAACTTTGTTTAGACACTTGTATGCTTTACTTTTACTGGAATATCCTAGAAATATCCCTTCATCACCTTTTGAGTCAAACTTTCCATTTCTTTCATCTTTCAGAATAAAACATTTGCTTCCAAAAATTTTGAAATAACTTACAGTGGGTTTGTGTCCAAACCATAACTCATAGGGTGTCTTATTAGTGTCCTTCTTCAATTATAATCAGTTTAGCACATAAAATGCAGTGCTAATGGCTTCCCTCCAGTATGTTTGAGCAACATTCTTTTCTATCATTAATGTCCTTGCATAGTCAACAATTGACCTATTCCTCCTTTCAACAATACCATTCTGTTGTGGTGTCCTCAATGCAGAGACCTATCTTTTAATACCATGCTCATTACAAAAATTAGTAAATTCATCATAGATAAATTCACCTCCTCTATTAGATCTTAAGCATTTCAAATCTTTACCAGTCTCTTTTTCTACTTTTTCTTTATACCACTTGAACATCTTGAATGCCTCAGATTTTTCTTTTAAGAACATGACAGTCATCAACCTAGTATAATCATCAACAAAAAGAATAAAATATTTGTCTCCAAATAACTCTGAGTTCTCATAGGACCACATAGGTTGGTATGCACTAACTCAAGTATCTTCTTTGTTGAATAATCTTTGCTTTTAAAACTAGAATTAGTCATTTTACCTTTCTGACATTCATGACACATAACATGATCTAGCTTATATAGTTAGGCAAACCTCTAACTCTTTTCCTTTTACTGATCTTAATCATGTTATCAAAATTCACATGACATAACCTTTTATGCCACAACCATGCATCTTCATCTTTCATCATTAAACAAGAAGACTGATCATTATCAAGATAAAATAGATTACCTCTGGATTGTGTACCAGTTCCAACAAGTCTTCCTCCATCATCAAATATTTTCACCTTTTTGCTCTCAAAAGAAACTCAGTGGCCTGAATTGTTCAGCTGTGCCACACTTAGCAAATTATAGTTCAATCCTTTTACCCAATAAGTGTTTTCACATTTTAATCTATCATTTATCATCAGGGATCCTTTACCTCTTACCATACAAGGTGCATCATTTCCCATTCTTACAGATCCTCCATTGTATTCTTCAAGAGAATCAAATTTTTCTTCATCGCCAGTCATGTGATGTGTACAGCCACTATCTATAATCCATGTATCATTTTTATTAACCTTAGAGATAAGTGCTATCTCTACATAGCGTTCATCTTCTTTAGAATCATCCTTCATTGCCACAAATACAACCTCCACATCAACATCAGTGTAGATATCAGTGATATCTTCTTCCTCAGCAATGTAGCATACCTTCTTGCCTTTGTCATTATTGTCTCGGTTATCTCTATTGTAGTGTCAGTAGCCTCTGAAATAGCTTCCTTTAGATCGGTCTTTGGTTCTATCATCATCTTTATTATGTGGACATCTAGCAACAATGTGGCCAACTTCTTTACAATTAAAGCATGCTAAAGGTAATTTACCTCAATACCTTCCTTTACCTTTAGGTAACCTTCTGGCCATAAGAGCTTCAAGTTCATCAAGCTCATTATTAGTATTGCTATCACTATCATCATTCTTATTTCTAGACTTACCAATATTCAAAGAAGTCATAAAAGTGGATTCAACAGATGGTACAATACTATTATCATAATTGTTTAGTTCAAATGTTGTAAGCTTTCCAATCAGATTATCAAGAGTGAGTGTGTTGTTAGGTGCTGACCTATTTTCATGAATTGCAGATATTCTGAGGGCATAGATAGGCAATAAGGTCCTTAGAATTTTGCTTACCATAGTGTCTTCATCAATGACTCTATTTGATGCTCTAATAGCATGAACTACCTCCTTTATTTTGTTTGTGTACTGCACAATGTTTTCACCTTCTTTCATCTTCATGTCATCGAATCTTCCTCTTAAGCTTTCTACTCTTGCTCTCTTGACATTCACATCACCACTATAAACTTGAGCTAGTTTATCCCACATCTGTTTAGTAGTAGTATAGTCCTTGATGTCTTCAAATTTGGCATCTGAACAAGCAAAAAAAATCTCCATCATAGTAACATTATGTTCATGCCTGTCCCTTAGTTGATCAAGGGTCAAGGGACCATTGGGTGGTGCAAGGTATCCATTCTCCATAAGATCTAGGGAAAAATTACCAATCCCAAATATATGCAACTTCATTCGACTTTGCCATATTGTGAAGTTATCTTTGTTTAGCTTTGGCACTTCCCTCTTAAACATTTTGAGACCTTTGTGTTGAAGTCCTTAAAACTCTGTTCCAAGCAACCAACACTCTGATACCAATTGTTAGAATAACTGAGAGGGGGGTGAATCAATTATCCATAGTCCCAAATCAAAATGTATAATCCAAAACAATTTACTTAAACTTATGTAGCTCGGTAACATAAAATGCTATATTGTCTGTGCTTTTACCGATTACCAGTCAATAACAAATAATGATTACCGATCAAATCCAACATGTAATATGTAAAGTATGATAACAAACAATCACCATAATGAACACATAACACAAAAGATTTAATGTGGAAACCTTGTAAAGGGAAAAATGACTTGGGATTGGCAACCCAAAATGTTCACTCTTCTAAAGTGAGGTCGATGAGGACCCAACCTTGTTAAAGGTTACAAACACACTATGAGGTGTGACCTTGTTAGAGGATTTTAGACCAACCGTTATCATCCAACCAACATTCACTATGGGGTTGACAGGATAACAATGTTCATTCTATGAATGATACATAAAAGACTTTCAAGTCCACTCTATTAAGAGATTTCTCTATTTACAATGGTTAAAATGTAACAATAGTTGATCTGATTACAATACAACTTCAAATGCAGATTTTCAAATCTATTTTAAGCCCATACAAATCCTCTGATTAGTATATCAATTCTGTATCAACAATAATCAATGACTTATTGTTGCTTGGTAATAGCTTTCTAACACTCAGTAAACTCTATAGTTCAGTTCTTCTTAACCAGTTTCATTAGGCATACATGAAGCTTGTTCATGCAATAGTTCTGTAGTCTCCCTCTTCTAGCATAAGTTTCATAACGAAACCTTAGTCTCTTAAATAGACAAGTAAACCATTTTCTTCTCCTCCATAAGATTTTGTTGCTTATTCTCCTTCGTTCATTTTTTCACTTAAACCTTCCTCAACTGATGTGCCATTAATACATTTTGATTTCATCCTTTAGATCTTCCTTGAATTATGCTAGCCATTGATCTTCATAACAAACATCATCTCCATCACTTATTTCAATGTACTTTACAGCTCATCAATCCTTAACGGCTAAGCTAATCATTTAGTTCTTTTCTTCTCCTCGGTTAACAAAGAAATGCGGCAGTGAACACAAACTTAGTTTATACTGTGCTCGGTATACACTACACTGCTCGGTGTATACTATGATGCTTCATCAACCGACCACACTGCCTTGTGTCTTTCAGTTCTTTTCCTCATCATAGATGAATGAAACATAATCAAGTCAATAACATAAGGTCATAGACTCATCAACAAGTTACACAATGTATTCCTTATCCTCATCTGTCATATACATCTTCCTCATGTAGATATTTATGTTCTTCATCTCTTTTACTCCTTTTCTACAGATGTTTAGGTATTGTAACTTACACAATAAGTGTTGTCAAACTAGTTGACATCAATGACAACATATTACTGATTTAATCATATTACATATCTAATCAGAAACTCAGTGATCTCTAATCACAGATCTTCAATTAGGTTCTAAATCAGTTGTAGTTCATCAGATGATAGTGAAGCTAATGAAAATATTATACAGTGGTCAAAAAGAAAGTTTGAGACAAAGGTACTTGAAAATGTCTCAACTGAGATAGTAGTTAAACAGGTAGAACTTTCCAACTTAGTGAATAATTTAGAAGAGGTTGTATAGAATGTCTATTCTTTGTACAAGAAACTTTGTAATGTAGAAACCTTCACTAAAGATAATCAAGATTTGATTGATAAACTAAAACTAGACTTAAGGTCTACTGGTCATTCACTGAGCATGGATGCAAGCTCCATCTCCATTCATTTCACATGGTTACTTCATGCACAAGGGAGATTAGCTGAGTTGATGGCTAATGATGGGAGAATAAGAGAAAAACTAATCTCCATACAGATAATGTTAACACCTCATCTGGAGGTTATGCAGAAAGAATTGGCATCGGCAAAGGAGTTAGTACACTGAGATCATCATCTCTCTATTACCGAGAGTTTAGTTGATCTAGCCATCTAGCTAGAAATCAAGATACAAGTTTATGAGTCTGTAAGGCCCATATGGGACAATGCCTTAATAATGATTATGCAGCTCCACAAACCATTTTTAGACAAGTATTTTCTTACCCCTACACCCCAACAACTTCAAGTGACAAAAACAAGGGGGAAATGAAATGAAATAAGGGGGAATGACATGAGTAACACCAAGTATGAAATAGAAAGAGAAGTCATGATACAGTGAGGAATGTATATATAGTGAACATTAAAGAAGAGATATAGAAAGGTATGACATACTGTTGTGTAATGTAAATACATATTCAGTGTATGTCAAAGAGTTATGTATATATATGTAGAATCTTTTAAAGACCGAGTCAAGGTCTTAGGGGGAGAACTCAAACTACTAAGTACTATTTTGTAATATAAAAGTCATGACAAAGTGTTTTTGCCACTAATGTCAAAGGGGGAGATTGTTGATCCCTAAGTTTTGTTGTCTATTAGTGTCTAACACTTATTCATTTTCTAGACAATGTTGGTCAGTCATCACTGCAACTAAGCCATCTTATTTAGGCTGAGTCATGTATAAACTTGTACAATTACCGAGCAGTAGTTATTGCCGAGCAAGTCAGAGGTCACCGAGTACTTCAGTAGTCGCTAAAATTTTTATGCTGAGTTGTATAGAATAGTCAATGTCGAGCACTAGTATATGAAGAATACTAAATGCCGAGCATCAGAGACTTCATATGCCAAGCAAGCCAATTTTGACATATGTGTTTGTTATGGCACAAACACCAAGGTAAATCATTTTGGCCAACTCCTATGCATGATTTAAGGATTTTTGAGTTAATCAAGGAGATGATTACATTTTGTGATTATTATTTTCAATCCCTATGCAAGTCATATAACCTATCAAAAAAAGGGAATGCTTAAACAACATAAGTAATGAATTTAGATCGTTGATCTTGATCTAGAAGATTGATTAGATGTTTATATAAGATGAGATCTAAACCCTAAATGTAGTAAGTATGCATGTATGCAAGTAAGTAGATCAGAGGAGATCTCATGTATGCAGAAAAGGATAGTGTTTTGATTGATATAGACAGAGATCAAGTAGAGTGATCGAGCAAAGCAGTGAAGGATAAAACATAGCTACATTTGATTTTGGAGATCAAACAAGTATTGGAAGGAGAAGATCCATTATCAACATTTTCAGTGAAAACTGAAGGATTAGGTACCGATACATGTTTTAGTAGGTGAATCAGGGTAAATCTCTTAACAAAGTGGTCCTCATAGGCCTTTATAAATCTCTTAACTGAGTGCTTACTTAGTTGTAAGTTTCAAATCCTTTAATCAAGGTAGATTGTATAAGTTTGTAAGCTCTTAATAGGGCAAACCGCTCATAGGGTAGATCATTTGAAGTGATCAAACTTTGTAGCCCTAACAAGCATACTTTAATACTGCAGTAGTGAAGATTTGTGGTGTCATCCCCACCCCATTTTTACCTTTCAAGGGTTTATGGGTAACTAAAATTTATGTGTTATGTGTTTCATTTGATGGATGCAGTTAGAATATCAGATCTATTTTAGTATTGAAATTCATGTTTATGATATGCATGTGGAATTATAATAAAGAAGTGAATTATTAGAGATATTTGATTCACCCCCCCTCTCAGTGTCTCACTTTCCCATATTAGATTTCCAACACGTGTCTAGTAAGGAACAAATTGATGTTATCTTTACAAATCCTTTGCCAAAGGATACATTTGAATATCTCAGAGATGGGTTTTGGACCCTCCTGATCAGAGCTAATGATGCTAGGGATGGGTAGTGAAATTTATCAAAATATCATTCTCTAGATTGATGAGTTTGAGGGCTTCTCCTAAGGGAGAGTAGTCTTGTGATAGGCCGATGTGAAATAGTTATCTATTATGCCTTTTTAAGTGAGTTCAACTCTTTTAAATGTCTTTGGCCTTTTTCATTGATGTCAAAGAGGGAGAGATTGTGTGAAAAATAGAGAAAATTAGGAAAGATTGTGTTCAAAGATGGATATTCTGAGTGATCAGGGGGATATATAGATGTCTTTATGCATTGATCATTTTTTCACTTCATATGAACTGCCATCAATGCTAAAGGGGGAGATTGTTGAGTATGTCAAAGATTATTGATTAGTCCTTGTTTATGGGAGCTGACATTAATGTTTTTTCATTGATGTCAATATACTATTATTATTGTAGACAATGTGTTTAATCTGTTAAGAGAAGATGATTTCAGTTGATCAGAGATATGTTGAAGATATTTTACTGCAATTATATATGATATTTTAGATATGTTTGTAGTTGATTCCGGTCAACTTACAGAGGTTCACATAACAGTTTGAGTGAGATATATATGATTAATTTATCAGGTGTTAGTATTTCAGTATTCATGTGTCAGAGGTTGAGTTACTCCTTCGGTGAGGATAGATGTGGTCGATTCAGTTGATGAAAATCTAGTAGTAATGTTGGGATTCATTATTCTTTCCTCAACTAGTTTTTTTCATGATTCAAAATTCAACAAGATGTCTTTTTAGTGTGATAGAGTTCTGTAATTAGTGTTTCTAGTATTTAGTATAGAGATGAGTTAGATTTTGAGAACAAGTTGATGCGAAGGTTTGTGAAGCTATTCTTGCTTTTTTCTAGTATTCTTGGACCATGTTATGACCATTTTGATGGTTCACATTGATCGCAGTGATCACATTTGGTGATTTTCTAACGTGTTGACATTTCTTCATTTAGGTACTAGCCGACTTGGTGAAATAACATGTTGTGATTCTTGGTGAAGATTTGGAGAAGCTATAGCATTTTCAGGGATGATGCTTTGGGTCCTATCTAAGTCTTGGCCGACTTTATTTGGATCACATTGTATTTTGAGTATATTTTTATAGGTCTTAGCCTACCTTGTTGTGGTTTATTTATTGTAATATGTATAAATGGGAAATCATTTTGTGATTGCATACAGAGAGTGAGTGTGTAAAAAATAAGAGGATTTTTGTATTCTACAACTAAGGAAAAAATTGCACTTCATTGGAACTGTATTGGCATAGTATATGTTCTATGTTAGTTTGCTTGTACTAGACAATTTGTCTACCCTTGTAAATTATAATCAGAGATTTATCAGTGAACCTACCTAAGGGCCAAATCATTTTATTGTGAGCAATGAGCTCTAGGAACTGGGTCTGTGAATGCATGTGCATTCCCCTTTTATTTTCATTTTCTCTTAACTAGACACTACTTTTAACAAAGTACATCTATCTAGTGGGTTTGAATCCCATCGGGGTTTTCCCTTAATCGGTGTGTGATGATGATAATAACCTTCATGAAATTAAGATCAAATTAACAACAATTCTAAAGTACATACAATGCAAATCTATTTAAAAATGAAACTAAGATCTATAGCATCTCATGGCTCTCTAGAAAGAGGTGGTAAGTGAAGCTCTCAGCTCAAATCTTCACTAGTGACACTTCTAAAACAAGAATGTATGTTGTTCTATGCTTCTACAATGCTTCTATGATGATGATTCTAGCTCAAATTGACAAGATTATAATGCAAATGCTCTAAATGCTCTTAATTGCTCTTAGAATACTCTTCAAATGCCTATAGTAACAATGCTTTGCAAATGAATTTCTAAGATATCAATTGCTCTCAAAATGCTTCCTATTTATAGTAAATTCCCAAGGGTAGGGGGTGGATTGAAGTAATCATGATTAACCTTTGGTTGAGTCAAATACTTTGCTTTGTTCATAAATGGGGGGACAATTTAAAGGTTTGTCTCAAAGCTTTGGACAAAAGGACAAGATTGAGTGGTTGAGATTGAAACTTTAAAATGAGTGGTTGAGATTCATCCTTTTTGAGTGATTTGTGTCTTTTTGTCCTCAATTCTTATTGGTTGCTCAACTTTGTTGAAAGATATTAGGAATTATTAAATTCAATTAATTAATTAAATTTAGCCATGTAAGGGTAATAGGTTCATTTTGATTTTTTATTTAAACAACTATACAATTAATTGATTAAAATAAATTATGTAGTGTTTTTCACCCCTTTAAGCTTTGATTTAATTATTTAACCTCATTATTTGATTTTTCCTTTGCTTTAATTGACTTTGTCCAACTTTATTTAATTATGTCCATTTTAATTGATTTGATCCCTTTTTTATTGAATTAATGCATTTTGATGATTTTGAGCCATTTTATTGATTTTTGCAATTTAAAAGCACTTTGTCCATTTTTTACATGTCTACAAATGCCCCTCTTTGAATTGATGTGCAAAGAACATTGATTCAAAGATTCTTTTGATCATGATTGCTTTTAGGTCCTGATTGCTGATTCACTGATTCACTGCCTCTGATATGAAATTGATTGCTGCCTCTGATATGATATGATTGCTAGGTCCAGATGATACAATATTGATTGCTACCTTTGATACAATTTTTTTTGATGCCCCACTGATTCCAATGATGTTTGATTTCAATTTCAATTTGATACCCTGATGCCCCCTCAGAAATTAAAACATATTGATTGCTTTATATGAAAAATTTGATGATGTTGATTACTTGATCCAATATGTTTTCATTTCTAAAAATTATTGATGATAGGCTATGATTCAAGGATGCCCCGGTTGATTTGATAGGTCAATATATAGGTCAAATCCAATTTTCACCTCCAAAATTAGGTCAAAATAGCTTAAATAGGTTGAAAAACCTTGTTTTACTATTCATTTTTACTTTTATCTTTGGTGATTTTGCTCTGATCCTGTGGTGAATTTCGAGATGGTTGTCCCTATTCGAGAGCATCGATTCGAGAGGTGTTGGAGATATGCGATGCCACCTGACTATGGACCTCCAGTAAGTTATTTCAAACCTCTTATTTGTATTTATTGCTCATTTATTAGCATTTATTGCAATTTCCCATTTCATCATTGCCTTTAATATGCAAACTCATGCCTAGGAAAATTTCATTGTCGCCTAGACCCTTTTACTATCACATCTGTGCTTTTCTCTCATGCATCCGTATAGTTTAATGTCACCTTAGAAACTTTCATTCTCACCTGAGAATAGGATACTCATGCGTAGAGCTAGGTCAAAATGCCCATTTTCATATATTCTATCGCGTAGGAAACCCTAACTATTTGACTCTCACCTAGGCCATATTTTATTATTGCCTAGCATGATTTACTGTCGCGTAGCATGAGAACTAGTGCGTAACACCCAAATAATGTCACATCACAACTTTTTGTTATCTCTTAAGAGGAATGTCACCTGGGATGATTAAAATTAGGCCTACAGACTTTGGACAATTTTTCTTCTTTTTGTTTCACACTTGTACTTGATTATGTCTGATGAAAAATTTGATGACTTTTGATGCTCAAGTTGAATGATTAGATTAGGTCTGTTGCGTTCAACAAAACAAATGGATTAGGATATCAGGATAGTGTTACCAATGAATGTGATGTGTCAATCTGATTAGGATAGGATAAATCAATCAGTGTGAAAACTGATATGATTTGATACTACTGCTTCGTTCTCAGGACACAGAGACACGAACACATGGTACTTGGTGTGATTGTTTGATACTTTTGATAGACTTGATTGAATTGAGATAATTCCTTGATATGGTATACTGATAGATTCCTTTGCTTTGCCAACATGCAAACTTTCCTACTCTATACATCCAGATAGTGGATTCTTGGGTCATTGATTTGGGCTAGACACTTATAGATGCTGAGTTTTGTGTGATTGAGTTGTGTGGTTTGAGCTTCCTTCTTGATCTTCCATGATTCTAGCTAAACCATGGTTTATTGACTGTAGTGGTGGAGCAATGGCACTCTGACCACAATACATTTCATTTGCCTTATGGAGAGATGACTATCACGCCTGAGGACGTGTATAGATTACTATGTATCCCATGCAGAGGAGAGGTAGTGTATTATGATTCCATATATGATTGTACTATCTGTCGATGAGTGTTCGGGGACAACTCTATTGATGATGATACGATCACCTAGCCTCAGTTTGCTTCCTTTCCTACATTGCCAGTAGTACTTGGTGCATTGATTGGTGGTTTGCTTCTTCCCAATCGGTGAGGTCATGGTTTTTTCATCGGATGGGGTAGGATATTGGAGGATTTACTTGCTCATCCTCAACACTTTGATTGGGGGTCATGCATCCTTGCACATATCTATCATGATTTGCATGAGGTATTCTATCGAGAGAGTGCATCCTTGTCGGTTGGTGCAGTGATTCTTCAATTGTGGATATTGGAGCATCTTCCCATCACTAGGCCTATTTTTGACAGGGTTTGGCCTTGGGGTTTTCCATATACTTTTCTATATATTGGGATGGTTGTGCAACATCATTTGGGTCATTTGGATTATTGGCGGTGACAAATTGATGATCTTGATCAGGTTTTATGGAGACCATACAGGGGTTGCAAGCTGTGGAGAGAGGATGATGATGAGTTACCTTACATGTTTTCCCCTCACTGGATGATTGGTCACACCACTACCACTATTAAGCACTTCTACTTTAGCAAAGTTTCTAGACAATATGGTCAGACATAAGATATGCCACAGGGTACAACACTATATGCTCAGGTACAAGTAGAGAGATCTTTGTGGGGTCCTCTAATTGATTATCAGTTTGCCTTAGATCAGATTGCTAGTATGGCTTATTGCAGGTGGGAGATGCTTTCTGGTGTGGCAGATGCAGGTATGTCTCATGAGTTTTCTGATTGGTGGGCTCGTAATAGGTTTACTTGTTTCACTGATCCAAGAGAGCCTATCCCAGGTTAGGGTGATGGAGGTGGTGGTGGTAGATGATAGAGATGACAAGGATAGAGAGATCCTCCTACTATTGGTCGATTACGGGTGAGAGGTAGTCATACAAGGGATAAAGATCATGCTAGAGGTCATGATGATGCACTTGATGTACATCCTAGAGAAGATAGACAACATAGAGCTCATAGACATCTAAGACAGGAGAGACAGGCTCATGTTGATGATGCTAAGCAGATTCCCAGTGGATTGGATCCTTTGGTTCAGTTGCAGAGAGTTGCCTTGGCTCAGCAAGATGATGTTCTAGCATAGCAGGATCAAGTTCCAGCACAAGTGCCTACATAGGATCAGTAGCCATAGGATCAGGGATAGGGTTCCCAGGATGTTCCTACCATGGGTACTGTAGTACAGGAGGTTCAGGCTATGAGGATAGATATGTCTACTATTGTTGGACATTTAGATCAGGTTGCCGCCTTGATGCAACAGTTCATGTTTCTATGGTTCAGAGATAGAGTGGAGCGAGTACTTCTCAAGCTCCTCCCCCATAGGATGGTAGAGGTCCAGATGGATTTGGTCCTACAGGATCTTGATTGATAGATTCACTCATGGTTGATGTACTTGTATCACATGCCATGTTTTTTGATTGATCAGATCATTTGATGTATCACTTTGTATGACATTGTATATTGATATACTGAGTTGATGGATCATTGATGAACACTTTTTTGATGATATATGATGATATACTCCTTGGTTCTCCTTGATGAGTTGTTTATGAGATTATTTTTTATGTAGCTATATGATGTGTTATGCATTTACTTTGATTTATGCTATGGATGCAGTTATCTTATTTTTTGATATAGATAAATGATGTAATGATTTATGGATGCAAACTATTTTATGGAAATGCCCCTTATGTTTTTGAATTTTTTGATGTATGCAATGCAATTTTATCCTTAGCTATTTGTATGCAAATGATGTATGGATGTTTTTTCCTTTTTCTGGTATATGGATAATGACTAATGATGAATGTTATGCATGAATGCAAAAGATAATCTCCTTTTTTTTTTTTTTGATTGATCAAGAGTAAGACGTTTGATTGAATCCCTCATTTCTTTAATGTTTTGACTAACCAAGATTATTGATGTACCACCTTTGCCCTTGGAAAATTAACCACAAACAAATGCAATTAATCTAACATGATAATTCCATTAATCTAATAGGATAAAGCAATGCAATTAATCTAACATGATAATGCAATGCAATGCAACCTAAGTGTCACCAATTTTTAGCAAAGAAATGCCATGGAGATAAATTTTCATCATTGAGCATTTTGGGACCGGAAAGCTAGTACAATCGTCACTGACCACATCATGATGATATGAATACCGCTTTTTATCTCTTTTTAGGTAACCTCTTTTTGAACCAAGTACAACCCTCACTAGTTGGATGACCAAACTATGTGAGTCTGAATACCAGTGTCAATGGATTCAATGTTGCAAGTGGATTTTTGGTATTAAGATATGGAAGATCTAAATAGCCAAGGGATCCATTTGTGTAAACAAGAAAAGGTCAATCCATCCTCTTATGAGATAGTCCTCAATGGTTCTTTGATGACCATGTCGTTAGACAAACTCTCATAAGTTGATGAATCTTCCTCAAAACAATCACTCAAAGGCAATGAAATATCATATCTTTCTCATGGCTAATCTAGTCGGAACATCATCGAATAGCTCAAAAGATGTGATAAAAGTCAATTTCATAAAGATTATCAAAAGAAAGTTTCAAGTGTTTTGCAATGTTTCATGATTTTCAAAAAGTATTCCAAGTATTCTGATCTTTAAGGTGTTTTGTCAATTTTTAATCCCAAATTATAAAGTCAATTTAGGCTCAAGGATCATGTTGTAGGATCAAATACTTAGGTTTTGAACAATGATATCCATCAAAGGTTCAATAAACTTTCCACTCTTCTGAAACTTTGACAAATCTCTCTATGACGTGATTGATTGTAGCACTTATTGAATCCATTTGGTACCAAATTTCCAATCTTCTTCTGCCCCCAAGTGATAAATGGGATCGTTCAACAAACTTAGGGTTGATAGGCAATGCAACAATTCGACTGAATGACTTTATTATGACTATGTACAAATGACAGATGCAATGGCAGTTGTACAAATGGGATGTTGGAAATGCAATATGGACATATATGACTAGGAAAGATAGACTTAAGGGAACAAAAGGCACTTGTTTACCAAATTTTCACCTTTTGGATCTTTTTCTCTTTTTTTTCTACCAAGGCGTCTATTGTTAGGTTTTCACCAAGGCACTTTTTTTTTTTCAATCTTTTTTTTTGTATTTTTCAAGATCTCTTTGACTATGTGCAATAAATATGATGTTCCTCATCTAATACTCTTTATACTCTTTCATCTCCCTCATGTATAGAACCTTTTGAGATGAATGTTGTTGATGGGTTCTTGAAGTTCATCTCCTTCACAATCTAATAACTTATAGGTTCCTGTTCCAAATGAAGACACTATGATGAATGGGCCAAGCCAATTAGCCTCCCATTTGCCTTTCTTCTCTCTTTCAACCTGATTCTTTGGGTTCTCTCTTAACACTAAGTCTCCTACCTGAAAGACTCTTGGTTTGATATGTTTATTGTAGTTTCTCAAGATTCTATTTTGATACACTTTCAGGTGCTCATAAGCTTGTGTTTGATGTTCTTCTAGCAACTCCAATTTTTGAAGTCTAGCGACTCTATAGTCTTCATCTATGATCAACCCTTGCAATGACACTCGTAAAGATGAGATTTCAACCTCTAATGGTAGAACTGCTTCAGCCCCATAGACTAATGAAAATGGCGTGGCTCCCGTAGGTGTCCGAATGCTCGTTCTATAGGTCCATAATGATGGATTAATTTGCACATGCCAATCCCTTCCCAATTTATTGACTGATCTCTTCAATATTTTCAAGATATTCTTATTCGTGGCTTCAACTTTCCTATTTCCCTGAGGATAATAGATTGATGAGGAATGGTGAGTAATATGAAATGTAGCACAAAGTTCATCCACGTCCTTGTTTTTGAATTGTTTTCCATTATTTGTTATTATGGCATGAGGAATGCCATATCTGCAAATGATGTGGTTCAAGATGAACATGGAAATTTTCTTACCCATGGCCATGATCAAAGGAACTGCTTCGACCCACTTAGTAAAATACTCTATTGTAGTTATGATGTATTTGTGACCATTTGAAGAAGGTGGGTATATGATGCCAATTAAATCAAACCCCCATTGATAGAAAGGCCATGGTGTAACAAATGGGTGCAATTCTTATGCCAGTGCATGTATCATGTCACCATGATATTGACATTTGCTGCATATCCTAACAAAGTGGCAAGCATCTTTTTCTAATGTCTTCCAGAAATACCCTAAGCGAAGGATCTTCTTAGCTAGATTTAAACCACTTGTGTGTGACCCGCAAATGCCTTCGTGAACCTCATGCAAAGCTAACCTAGACTCTTCCTCCTCTAGACACCTAAGTAACATCCCGTTGAGACCCTTACGATACAATGTTTCTGAGAGGATTATGTAAGGGCTGATTGGCATATAAAGTTTCATTTTTGGGCTCAGGTTTGGTCTAAAGGTAGCACTTGGTCTTTGAGATATGTATATATAGGGCAGTACCAAGGTGAGTCATGTCCATGTAATAGGGCAACAATTTGGGTTTTCAGGAAGGTCGAATGCCAGTTTCACCAACTCCTCCACCAAGAACTCGTACTTCTCATTTTGATCTGGTTTTTGTAACAAGGAAGCCAAGGTGGCCATGGCATCAACTGCTCTATTTTTCTCTCTCGAAATTTGATCAAAAGTGATCAAGGCAAAGTACTTCTTCCATCCATCAATCATGGTCTTATATGGCATCAAATTTTTATCCTTAGTGTTATATTCATTGTTGACTTGATTGATAATGAGTTGAGAATCTCCATATATTTGTAGCTTTGTGATGTTCCATTCTAAGGCCATTTTGATGCCTATGACTAGCACCTCATATTCCGCTATGTTATTTTTGCATGGAAACAAGAGTTTTTAGGACTTAGGAATGGTGTAACCTTGAGGAGTGACCAATAATATGCCGGCCCCAGAACCTCCTTGAGTATAGGAGCCATCAAAGTATAACTTCCATGTTTTTGATTCTATGTTTACAATGGCCGAATCCAGAAATTCCACTTGAATAGTTTGTGTAGAAGTCATTGGATTCTCAGCTAAGTGATCTGCTATCACTTGCCCTTTTATTGCTTTTCTATCGACATACTCAATGTCAAATTCACTCAATATCATAACTCACTTCACTATCCTACCCGTTAAGGCAGTTTTACTTAGAAAATACTTGAGAGGATCAATTTTGGAAATTAGCTTTACCTTATGCATCAACATATAATGTCTCAATTTTTGAGATGCAAAAACAACTGCTAGGCAAGCCCTTTCCATGAATGTGTAGTTAAGTTCGTATTTGATCAATGTCCTACTCAAATAGTAGATAGCTCTTTCCTTTCCTTGTTCATCCTCTTGCGCCAAAAGCACTCCTAGGGATCTTTCGGTAGCATATATGTATAAAAGAAATGATTTACCCTTGATTGGTGGCATTAGGATAGGCGGATTTATCAAATAGGTCTTCAATAATGTGAAAGCTTGATCACATTCTTCATCCCTTATGAACATAGTATCCTTATGTAGCAACCTTGCGAAGGAATGACATTTTTCGGCCAATTGAGAAATAAACCTTCTTAAGGATTGTATTTTGCCCTGTAAGGACCTCATTTGGCTGATGTTCTTTGGTATCTCCATATCCATTATTGCTTGTACTTTCTCCGGGTCAACTTCAATTCCTTTGGTTGAAACTATATAGCCAAATAAATTTTTGGATTGGACACCAAAGGCACATTTCTTTGGGTTTAATCGGACTTTGAATTGCTCCAACCGAATGAATATCCTTTTCAAAATTTGTAAGTGTTATTCTCTTTTGTGGGACTTGGCCAATATATCGTCCACATAATCCTCTAAAAATGTATGCATCATGTCGTGGAAGATAGTTGTCATGGCCCTTTGATATGTGGCTCCGACATTTTTAAGGCCGAAGGGCATGACATTCCAACAAAGGTGCCCCAAGGGCATGTAAAGGCCATCTTCTCTTGGTCTTCAGGTGCAATTTTGATATGATTATATCTGCTGAAACCATCCATTAGGGAGTACATGGAATAACCCGTTGTCAAGTCAACTATTGCATCAATGCTTGGAAGTGGGAAGTCATCCTTAGGACAAGAAAGATTTAGGTCTCAAAAATCCATGCATACTCAAATGGATTTGTCATGTTTTGTGACCGGTACAATTTTGGATATCTATTTAGCATAAGCTATTGCCCTTATGAATCCCACCTTCAACAATTTTTCTAATTCTACCTTGACTAAGAGAGCTATATGTGGGTGCATTTTCCTTAACTTTTGATTAATGGGCTTAACCCCTAGTCTAACATTCAAATGATGCATTATAAAGTCAGGATCTAATCTGGGCATGTCGGCATATGACCATGCAAAGTTCACTTGTTGTTCTTGGAAAAACTTGATGAAGTCCTCTCTTTCTAGAGGTGTAAGTGATGCTGCCAAGTGTATAAATTTTGGATCCACTTCCATCCCAATGTTAACCTTTTATGTCGGCTCTATGAGCATAGGCGACCTTTCTTCCTCATGCTCTGGTAGAGTATCCAATCTCTCTTCCTTTGATGCCACAATTGGGTTTTCACCAAAGGAAACGTCTTTTATCTTTACTTTTTTGGGTTCTAATGCTATCACATAATGGTTTTTAGTACTAGAACTTTTCTTTTTCTTATTTTTTTTCATTTTTTTCTTTTGACTAAGAGATTGAACCCCCACTGCTTCTATCATGTTCGGTTCAAATTCATTGGTGAAAGAGGGCTCAACCGCATTAAGGTATTGGTTTGTTGCTTGATCATTTGGAAAATAAAGCAAGTCACTTGGCTCGGTTTGGTCCCAATCAATAAGATGGGAATTTATCAAGGATAAGGTTTCATTGGGAAAGTTCTCATCAATTGGGTTTATGGACATGACTTCATTTGAGGGTTTTTACATTGTATCATTTAGATCTATGACGTGCGCTTCCTCAAGATGGTCCATGGAAGAAGGGTCAAAATTCCCTTCACTTGAGTCCTCGTCAACTTCTATGGGAAATAGTGTGGGAAAAGCCACGAGTGGATTAAAACTAATGTTTGAATCTCCCTCCTCCGAAGGCATCCAAAATGTATCTATCCATGGTGGATTAGTATATGCTTGTCCTATGTTAAGACCTTGTATATTAGGCTCTTCATTGACTTGAGTTTCTTGCCTTGGGATCTTTTCATAAGTATGTATTGTAACTACTTCTTTATCCTGACATGATTCATCAGATAGGGTGTCCCACTCATAATCCCAGGAGTCATCACTATCTCCATCAGATTCTAAGGCATTTACTTGAGGATAGAAATCTTGCATTGGGCTGGAGCTTTTGCCTTTGTATTGGTAGCCTACTTTGGATCTTTCTTCTTTTTCACTCCAAGTAGGTTCAATGGGTTCTAGTAAACCTCTATTCCTTTGGCCTAAGGGTCCTCTTCCCTTGTATCCCATATTCTGCATTATCTCAAACCCTTTCCCATATTGCTCGGTTTGTATATTAACATGCTAGATTCTTTCCATGGGAGTGTTTGAGGTATCCTCTTCATCATGATAAAGCCATTGAAGGACTTCATTCTCCTCCTTTTCGAATGCTGCTTTGTCACTTTCTCTTATGAAGTAAGAGTTATACTTATGAGGCAAGTGTTCTTTTGATGGTTTACCATGTGTTCTTGGAGATGTGGGCATGTCGAATAGGGAAATAGAGTATTCTCCTACTCCTTTGGAACTAATTTTGCATTGTTTGTCAAATGCATCCATCATCTCACCCATTTTCTTGTAGTTTTTCTTTTTAGCTTGATCTTTTTCTTCTCTAGTGGGTTTGTAGAGTACTATCTCTAATTTAGGTGCTTGATCTGAACCTTCAATTGCAGTTGGACCCTTGTAGCTCATCTTTTCCTTTCCCTTAGTTGATGTCATTGAGCTAGCTTGAGGAGGGTTTGGAGTAGCATTTAATGTTATTATAGGATCATCCATTTTGGTATCTTCAATGGTGGCTCTTTGAATGATTCCTTCCCAGTTATGTGGAATAAATATCTCATGAAGGGGTTTGAGTGCATTACAATATTGGAATGGATTTGAGTCCCCTCCAACCATAATTTCTTCACCCATGTATGGAAATTTGATGCATTGGTGGTATGTGGATGGGACTGCTTGCATCTCATGAATCCATGGTCTCCCCAACAAAATATTGTAAGTTAACTTCATGTCCAATACTTAAAAATTGGTGTCCTTCTTGATAGGTCCCACTTGAATGGGCAATATGATCATGCCTTTAGAGGCCCTTTCAGCTTCATCATAAGCCTTTATGGTGATTCTTTTTGTAGGGTCAATGCAAGACTTGGACAACCCTAAGGATTTAACAAGACTTAATGTGCAAATGTTAAGGCCAACTCCTCCATCAATGAGAGCTCTTTTGACTCTATGGCGTTCAATCAAGACCTCTATATGCAGTGGTAGGTTTTGGGGATGAGTAATAGACATGTCATCTTGGTCGGAGAATGACAAGTAATGAGGTGCAATGAGATGACCTACCATGTTTTGGAACTTCCCCTCTTCTAAGTTAGTAGGAACATTCGTCTCTACTAGAGCTTTTTCTAAAATTTCCTTATGGTTAGGGGATAGCTTCAATAGCTCCAAGATAGAGATTTGTGGTGGAGTTCTTTGTAGCTGATCTACCAAGCTATAAGGTTTTGCTACTGTAGAAGATTGCTTGATCACAATGTTGGACTGCAGAGTGCTAATAACTTTAGGAGCAACCCCTTGTAGGGTAATTTTTGAAGTCTTCCCTCTAGTAATAACATTTTATGTCTCTTTTTGGGGCTATTCCTTGATTATTATAGCATTGACAATGTTATCACAAGGTGGCGCAAAGTTAATGTTATTGCTGCTTTGTTTCTTGCCATTAGATGACTCCCCTTTTTCATGTTTATAGAAGGGTTGTTTGAATGCTGTATGGTCTTCATTGCTTTGAGGTCCATCAATGGTGATCATACCATCATTGATTAAGTCTTGCACTATATTCTTTAGCTGCAAGCATTCATTTGTCATGTGCCCTCGAATTCTGTGGTACTCACAATGGTTATTGGTACTCCACCAACTAGGATTTTTGTGTGGCTCATAAGGTTGAATGCTAGGTAGAGTAATGATATTGTTAGCTATGAGGGTCTTTAGTGCCTTTTCGAGGGGTTCACCCAAGGGTGTGAAGTTCCTTTGAGGAGTTGGCACCAAATATTTATCAAATTTATTACTCCTCGGAGTATTTCCTTGGTTGCCATTATTAGCATTGTTGTTGGAATGTGCATTGGAGGTCTGGTTGGCATTATTCACCTGATTAGGTGTTCTTGTAAGAGAAAATGGAGTCACCTTCAAGTTTCTAGAGTCAACAAACCCATCATTGACTATTCCCTTATTGTTGTTTTTATACCGATTATTTCTATTGAACCAATTCTTATTTTGATTGGTGCCATTGTTGGAGTTATTGTTGTTAAAGTTGTTCTTGTTATCTTTATACAATTTCAATTCCCCACTCTTAACCAACACTTCTTCTGTTGTTACTCCATTTTCTATGAGGTCTTGGAATGTCTTGGGACATTGCATTCTCAATCGGTAGTTCATCTCGGTGCTCAAACTATTAATGAATATATCCATTTTTTCCTTCTCGGGCACACTCCTAGGATACCTAGCAAATACTGTCCTCCACCTTTGTAAGAAAGTAAGGAATGCCTCTCCATATTTTTGTTTAGTATTGCATAATGTTATCATCATGACCTCATGCTTGATGTTGTATGAGTAATGGGCCACAAATTTTGAAGCTAATTCTTTGAAGGTTTTTATGCTGGAGGATAACTTAGAAAACCACTCCATAGCCATGCCTCCTAAGCTTCTTGGGAATAGTCTCATTAAATAGGTGGTATCATGCATGAACTCTAAGCTCAATGCACAAAACTTGCATAAGTGATCTTGTGGATCCAAAGTTCCTTCATATTTGTCATATTTGGGAAACACTACATTGATCGGGAATGGTGCCATTACTATACTTCTATCAAACGGGAATAGACACAATGCTTCGATAGAAAAGGGTTTGGGATCCCTGCTTTTCTTGATTGTATCCAGTTGCATTTGAAATATTTTGAACTATTTGTTCATGATGTCAATGGCACTTTCTTCAACTTTGGGTGGTCTAAGTTGATTCACATCATAATCTCATGGAAGTGTAAGACCCGTTTGGGCTAGGTCCATGAAATACTTTGCTTTATCTCTTGCCATTGATTTTTCCATGAGTCTTAAGAAATAGGGGCATTGAATGGCTTCATCAACCTTGTCATCGGTGGCATCATTGGTGGTTGGTTCAATATTAGTTCTTTGGTGAGTGGTATCAATTCCTTGAGTGTTTTGATCCGCCCCTCCACTATTGGTATTGCCTTGGTTATTCATGTCAATGCCCCCATTATTTGCATCACCTTGGTTATTGGGGTCGATGCCACTATTGCTTTTATTACCCAAACTACCATAGTAAATCATGTTGTCTTCCACTTCTTGTTCGGGTGATTTTTGGGGTATTCTTGGAGTGGTAGACTCGTCTCTTCGGTAAGGGAGTTCTTGACTCAAATAAGTCCCGTATGCTTGCAAGGTTTGCTTGATGTAGTAGGATCTAGTAAAAGCAGGCATGAACCTTGGAGAATAAGAGTCAATATTACCTGTGGTCAAATCCTTTGTAAAATTTGCAAAAAATGGTGTAGAACAGGATTTTTGACTGGGCTGAAGGTTGGAACAGTAAGAACACGGAAAAGGGTACTCAAATATATGATCAAAATTTTATGACCCCCCTGCAAATACTCTCTATTTTCCCTTTTAGATTTTTGGGTGTCACTGATCTAAGCGTAGGTGTGACTGAATTTTTCGTACGCGTGAACTGGTATATTGTTAGGCGGCGCATTGCAGGAATGCAGGCGGCACTTTCCTATTGATAGGCGATTTTCCAGTTTTAGCAGGCATGTTTCAATAGTTTCTAGGTGTGATTTCACTGTTGCTACATGCTTTCATATAAGTCACAAGTGTGACTGTACCTCTGATAGGCATGATTATTTTGTGCACAGGCAGCACTTCTCTGACCAGGTTGTAAGATTTTGAAATTTTTAAACTTTTAAGATCAAGTCCTTTGAAATTTTCTTGTTTGAAAATAAAAAACAATCTCAACACACACATCAATTTTTCATCATGTCCCTAAAACAATCTAATGTGTATATTCTTGATCATTTCCACAAGTATAACACAAGAAAGAATTCCAAGTAGCTTACCTAAAGTCAAATTTGGCTCTTACATGGCTCTAAAAGGTAGTCTTGCTACTTTATCCAAGATTTATTATGGATTCCGTTTAAATAGATCTTAAATTTTCATCCCCCAAGTATGTTAAGGGGTTTCCCACACGCACCAAGGTATGATTTTGCGTAATCCATGAAGACTACTAGAGGAAATTCGAAAAAATTAAAATCCATTTGTCACACACCCCATTAAGGATGCATGCATTTCATTTTATAATGGGTTGGATTCTCGCGGTAAAAGCAAACGTATCCCACTTTGGGCTGTCCCTCTCACTGGCCTTGTTAAGGCACAACTCGGGAGGCGAGCCCACTAATTCTCTATTTTAACTAGCATGTTCATATAAAGCAAGGAAAATGGAATTAAGGTTAAGATTTTTGGAATTTGGTTCACCTAAAAGGTGAAGAGCAAATCCCTAACTTTCCCTTTAGTTCCTTAAACACTCAAGCAACAAAGTTCTGTTTGGTCAAATTCCTTATTTTAATTAAGGTAGATTTCAATGAATGCCACAATTTAAGAAAGTGCAAGCTTGATTCGATGAATACCTTTTCCTTTGTAGCTAGTAATGGCTAGGCACTTTTTTGTGGTTTTTGCCTTTTTTTTTCTTGCTTTTACTCACCTAGTGGCGATTGTTCCCACTCCCTCCTCCAACAAGTTAGTCCAACACAACGATTCAAAATGAGGGGAAACCAAAATAAAAAATTAATGAAGCAACCATTGTGTATGAATCTTTATAGAACTTATTTGCAAACTTTCAAAGGAAAACTTGATTTAAGGACTAAAAATCCAATTTAAAGAGGCAAATTTCATTTTATATGCTTGAACAATTGCAAGGTAATTCTGAAATACCTGATTGTCCTCCTCTTGTGTAGTCTCAAGAACAACTTTAATGTGCTCAAAGTTCTCCTTCTTAATCTTCTTTGCTAAAGCCTTTCCTTCTTGATTAAATTTGCTTTCCGGCTTCTGTACTTTCCTATGATTGCTCATTTACTGTTAAATCATATAAACAGGGAGTTAGACAAATGATTTAATCAAGTTAACAGTAAAAAAAGACAACAGGTAGCAGGTGACATTGTCCAGCTAATAGGTGTGAACAAATTGTTAGCAGGCGTAACTTTACTGATAGCAAGCGACACTTTGCAGTGACACAGATGATACTGAAAATTACATAGGCGTGAACAATTTATCACAAAGCGTGAACAAAACTTAAACTTGTGGAAAATGATTTATGCTAAGCGATAATTTAATAACAGTAAGCGTGAATTGAAAGATTATAAGCGTGATTGTTATTTAAAATGGCAAAGCAAAGTGTAAATATAGGCGATGCTAGATTGCGGTAAAGCGATACTTCCTGAGTCACAGGTGTGACTTTAAGCACCAAAGGCTAAATGCATTAATCTCACAAGCATGAGTGGATGATTTTTAGGTGATTGTTGAGTACTCAAAACCATGTACAATTTGCATGCCAAGCGTGAATCTTTAGATAACAGGCGTCAGTATAGAGATTGTAGGCGATAATAAAATGACTGCAGGCGTGAACAAATCTCCCGTAAGCGTGACTTCACCAATTTTCTGTAAAATATTCATGGAAAATAGACAATACAAGCATGCAAATTATGATGAAAATGATAAAATGAGGCCTAGGGTCTCACGGTGGGCGTCATTTTGTGTGATGATGATAATCACCTTCATAAAATTAAGATCAAATTAGCAACAATTCTAAAGTAAATACAATGCAAATCTATTTAAAAATGAAACTAAGATCTATAACATCTCATGGCTCTCTAGAAAGAGGTGGTAAGTGAAGCTCTCTGCTCAAATCTCCACTAGTGACACTTCTAAAATGAGAATGTATGTTGTTCTATGCTTCTACAATGCTTCTATGATGATGATTTAAGCTCAAATTGACAATATTATAATGCAAATGCTCTTAATTGCTCTTAGAATGCTCTTCAAATGCCTATAGTAACAATGCTTTGCAAATGAATTTCTAAGATATCAATTGCTCTCAAAATGCTTCCTATTTATAGTAAATTCCCAAGGGTAGGGGGTGGAGTGAAGTAATCATGATTAACCTTTGGTTGAGTCAAATACTTTGCTTTGTTCATAAATGGAGGGACAATTTAAAGGTTTGTCTCAAAGCTTTGGACAAAAGGACAAGATTGAGTGGTTGAGATTGAAACTTTAAAATGAGTGATTGAGATTCATCCTTTTTGAGTGATTTGTGTCTTTTTGTCCTCAATTCTTATTGGTTGCTCAACTTTGTTGAAAGATATTAAGAATTATTAAATTTAATTAATTAATTAAATTTAGCCATGTAAGGGTAATAGGTTCATTTTGATTTTTTGATTTAAACAACTATACAATTAATTGATTAAAATCAATTATATAGTGTTTTTCAGCCCTTTAAGCTTTGATTTAATTATTTAACCTCATTATTTGATTTTTCCTTTGCTTTAATTGACTTTGTCCAACTTTATTTAATTATGTCCATTTTAATTGATTTGATCCCTTTTTTATTGAATTAATGCATTTTGATGATTTTGAGCCATTTTATTGATTTTTGCAATTTAAAAGCACTTTGTCCATTTTTACGTGTCTACAACTGATTTTCTTCAAAAATAAATTTGGCATTCTATGTTATGTGGTGTGGATCTTGCATTAGAGTTTATATTTTAGATCATTAATTGGCTTAAGTGGTTTTAAGTTTCAATTTTTAGTACATAACTGATTCAACTCCCATGTCAGTTGTGTCTACCTCCTTTTGGGCCTTACAAAGTTGTGTACAAAGTATAGGGGGGAGATGTTGATTTATTTGACATTGATTGTTACTCACATCATATGTTTCCATCAATGCTAAAGGGGGATATTATTAGAATATTGTGCAAATATATACTTGAGATATTTTTGAGATGTGTTGTCATTGATGTCAACATATTTCTCTATTTGTGATAGTGTTGCAGTGAAGTTCAATGAGTTTAGTTATTTGTTGTGGAATGTGCATTGAAGATTAGAGTTTGTGGATTTCAGAGTGTGTCATGGATTGTTTGTAGTTGATTCAATTTAACTTTTAGAGGCTCGCATGAATATTTGAGTGAGTTATGGGTATTTGTGTTGTGATATTATTTTGATCCGCATTGCTCCACATTGTAATATCTTGCTTCTGTTAGATAACTAAGAGGGGGGGGGGGGGGGGGGTGAATCAGTTAATTCCAATTATCCTATAGTCCCAAACTCCCAGATGTATATATTGAAACTTTTTCAAATAAATATCCAACTCGGTAAGATAGAAATAACAATCTTTCTATTCATTTACCGAATACCAATAAAATCAATACTATGTTTACCAATTAATCCAAATATGAAATGTGTAAAGTAAAATAACAATCCAATCACATCAAGTAACACATAAGACAATGATTTTAACATGGAAACCCTGCTAATGGAAAAACCACCTGGGACCGGTAACACAAAATATTTCACTCTTTTGAAGTGAGCTCGGTTAGGAGCCAACCTTGTTAAAGGTTACAATGCACACTGTAAGGTGTGACCTGGTTAGAGGATTTATCACTACCAGTTAACTCTTGACCAACATTCACTATGGGGTCAAAAAGAAAACAATCGACATTCATAGAATGTCATATTGAAATACAAATAAGACAGTTAAGTTCACTCAGTTAAGAGATTTAGCTGTAATAATGGTTAAACTGATATAGTAGTGATATGATTCAAATAAAACTAAGATTGTAGATTTTTAGATATAAGATAAGCTCAAAATACCTCCTCTGATCAATAATCACTTCAATCCTTCATATCCTTCAACATATTCAGCTTGGTCAACAATACTCTGACGCTCGATTATGCCTGCTGCTCTGCTCGGTTATGTCTATAACCAGTTTGATCAGTGGTGCATGAAAAAATTCCTTTCACATGATTTCTCCTATGAATTCGATAAGCTCCAGACTCAACAATGAATCTCATGTCTCTTTAAATAGATGTCATAAACCATTTTCATCTCATCCATTAGATTTTGCCTCTTAATCTCCTTTGTCCATTTTTCTGCTTCAAGCTTCCTTGGCAGATGCATCTCTAATATGTTTCATCCTTCTCCATTCGATCATCTTTGAATTTTGTCAGCCATTAGATCCTCATAAAAAAATTATCTTTTACCTCGGAATCATACACAATTTGCCAACTCATTAATTCAGTCGATTGTTATAAACTTTAATTGTTTGTCTTACTTGGTTAATACAAAATGTGTCGGTGAATACTAACTCAGTTATTATTGATACTTGGGTATCAACTACACTCGCTCGATGTATACAAAAATCTTCAATTACTGACCACATTAACTTGTTCAATTTTGATCTTTAATACATAACAAATTCACGTAATACAATCAAGTCAACAAAATGATGCCATAGACTTATCAATAAGTTACCCAATGTATACCTTAGCCATATCTCCATATCCATCTCATCTTCATGTAGATATCTCTTTCCTTTACCATTTTTCTTCTTCAAATGTTTGTAACCATCATGATAACTATAGTCAAAACTAGTTGACATCAATGACAACATATTGACTGATTTAATTGCCTTAGATATCACTTTAATAGCTCGGGGATCTCTAATCACTCTCTTTTACTTGTTCATTCCATTTATCAGGTTATTCAATCAGTTTAGATTATCAATCTCTCCCTTTGGCATTGATGGCAACACAATATGAAATATGCCATAGAATACCAAACATCTGTACTAAAATTCTATTAGTAAATGTTGTAGCTTAGTAAGCTCTCCCTAGCTTGATCATTTAATATGTTTAATCACTACACAACATTTCAGCATTTCAACAGAGTCTCCCTGCAAATTTGATCTTCTTCTTCTTTTCTAATACATCTCTGATTCTCTCTCCCACTGGATAGATATTAGACTTTTTCTCCCTTCTTTGTGTTCTTTTTAACTGATATTTCATTGAATCTTTCTCTCCCTTGGACAATAATGCCAAAAATAATAAACAACTCTCCAATAGCCAAAAATATCTCCATTGTTTGGTTCAGATCATGTACCTTAATGTACAAATATACAATTTTCCTATTTCATCTTTCACAACCTTAGGAAACCTAAAGTGTGAATAGTATGCATCAACATCATTTGATTTTATGATAAAGTATAGGTTGATGCAACCTCCTAATCACCTTAGTGACCGACAGACAAGGGATGGACCCCTAGTCAAGTCCTCAAGTACTCAAATGTATCCTTCAGTAAGGGTTTAGTAAATATGTCTGCAAGTTGTTCTTTAGATTTCACAAACTCTAGTTTCACTTGTTTTTCTTGTACTTGTTCCCTCAAATAGTGATACTTAATAGATATATGATTTGTCTTAGCATGCATCACTGGATTCTTGGAAATGTTTATAGCACTTGTGTTGTCACAATATATAATCACTGGATCAGTGGTCTCCTCATTCACGCCTTTCAACAATTATTTTATCCATGCAATATTGGAACAATTAGCAACAACAACAACATATTCTACTTCAGCAGTAGACTGAGAAATACATGCATGTTTATTACTTATCCAAGTAACTAACCTTTCTCCCAAAAAGACTGCTCTACCAATTGTGCTCTTCCGGTCATTTATATTTCCTACCCAATCTGTGTCAGTGTAAACTTGTAGTTCAAAATTGCCTTGTTTCTTATACCATAAACCATAATTCTCTATTTTCTTCAAGTATCTCAGAATCCTCTTAACAATAGTCATATGTTGATGAGCATTCTGAGAAAAATTATGAAGAAAGTGGGAAAGAACCAGAAGAATACGGTAGATATACATTCATTGAGTTACCTGGCCCTCTACTCAAGCAATAGGTAGAAGCTACCGAGAAACAAGATAAAGACACCGAGCATTAGCCTATAGACACCAAGAATCGAGAAATTGCTACTGTTGAAGAAATTGAACCTGCATTGATTGATGAATAGAAAAGAGAGAAAATATTAGCTAAATTTGTGAGAAGACACCATCCATAGAACCAAAACATTGGAGACAAGCAAGTTGGCATGATGACACGAAGTAAGTTGAGATAGAATGCATGTTTAGTTTGTGAATTTGAACCTAAAAATGTTAGAGATGCACTTGAGAATGAGGAATGGATTAAGGCCATGAATGAAGAAATTGAACAGATAGAGAAAAATAAAACATGGATAATGGTACTGAGACCAAGTGATACAAATGTAATTGGAACCAAATGGATATTCAGAAACAAGTTGAATGAGAATGGTGAAGTCACTATGAACAAAGCAAGACTTGTTTGTAAAGGATATGCACAAGAAGAGGGTATAGATTATGTTAGAGTAGTCTTATGTTAGCTAATAATTAAATCATTTAATTATTAGTTTATCATACTCTAGGCTTAAGTTTCACTTAGGCGCTTTATAATTCTTTAGGGTTTTAGCCTTTAGGGTTTCGTGTTTCCTTTTATAAGGATTCACTTCTTTCATTTCATTAAGGAGATTGTATTATTTTTATCATTGTTAATAGAAGATTATTTTCTTGCAACATGGTTTTGCAGTCTCTGGCCTATTGGCCGCCATAGCTTTCTATCTTTTTGCTTCTTCTTTGTGACAGTCTTGCATGCAGGTGTTCTTGGGATGATTTGCGTTTGTCAAATCTAACATGGTATCAGAGCTCTCCTGTTGTTCGCTGTTCGAGTTTCGTTGAAGCGTGCCAGAAGCAGAAGGTTTTCAAGGGTTTCAGAAGTTTTTTTGTGGATCTGGGGGGGAGCCAAAATTTGGCTCACCTTGGGCAAAAACGGACACCACCATTGTGTCCGGAAGGCCCAAGAACCCCTAAATCCATATAAAACTTATCCATTTTGGACACAGTGGCATCTGAGGCAAATTTTTTTTTGCATACCAGGGCCGTACGGCCCTGGCACGCACTCCGAGGCGGGTACACGGCGATTTTTTTTTTTAAAAAAAATATTTTTTGGGGCGCCGCCCAGCGGCCACCCCCGCGCCGCCCAGCAGCAACCGCAGCCGCGGCCACCGCCCGAGCGGCCACCGCAGCCGCGGCCCCCGCCACTGCAGCAGCCTCGGCCCCGCCGCCCGCGCCCTCTGCTCCGCCGGCCCTCCCACCGCCGGCACCAGCGCCACCGTCGGCCCCCGCCGCCCGCGCCCGCGCCCTCTGCTCCGCCGGCCCGCCCACCGCCGGCACCAGCGCCGCCCTCGGCCCCGCCGCCCGCGCCCTCTGCTCCGCCGGCCCGGCCCTCCGCCGCTCCGCTGGCCCCCGCCGCCGGTGGCGGCCCGTTTTAGCCCCCGCGGGCTCCTATTCGCAGCAGCACGGTCATATGACCGACCAGGGGCTGCGGCCCAGCCCCCGGAGCGCGCCATGCGCTCGGGGGCCTATTTTTTTTAGCCCCTGGGGCTCTTATCTTGCCTTTTTGGGGGTACCTGGGCTTTTTTCGCTCTACAGGGAGCATACGGGGGCCTTTTTCTGACTTCTTTATATCGTCGGAAAGCTCTTTCCGAGATCTTTCCGATGAAGGAGGTTAGGTTTTTGGGTTCTGCCATTTCAATAGCTTTTTTTGCTGTTGAAGTCTGATGTCTTTTTTTGCCTTCCGGGAGTCATATCTGGCTCATCCGGACTCCTTTTTCGGCAAACAAGATATCGTCGGAAAGCTGGTTCTGTGTACTATTCAGTGGCAGAGGTATTTCTTCCAGATTCTGCTCCAGGTTTTCACTCCTCTGAGTTATGCAGTTTATGCCCTCTGGTGGTGTGCTTGGTTCTACAGGTCCGGGGATCTCTTCTTCTGGTTTCTTAGTGCACTCTTCTTTCTGACTTCTGAGCTTGCATGCTCTTTCTGATGCATCTTTGTTCTGTAAACGCACTGAGATAAAGTGCCCTCTTCTGCATTTCTGGGATCTTTTTCACCTGGTTCAGTTTTAGTATTCGCACTCAGTTATAAAGTGCCATGGGGGGATTCTGATGCATTTGCCACTATAGGTGCATCCACTCTTATCAAGTGAGCGTACCTTCCACGACATTAGCCCATGTAGACTGTGTCTATGACACCGCCCTTTATCCTGTGTGTGTACTTCTGTTGCACTGTTGGTGTTCCTGGTTCTTCTTCTGCAGCTGTTTCTGGCATCGCATTTCAGTGTTCCTGTCACCTCTCCCAGTTCAGCATTATGGGGGGGTTCACCTGTTGGTTCTATTGCTTCCTTGGTTCGGTTGAGTGATCTACGTATTCAGTTTTTGTTCCTATGTACTAGGCGGATGCAGTGGCTAGGCACCTATGCATTTCGGTGAGATGGATCATCTACTATATAGACACTCATTCATTCCTTTTTTGGAGGTCACCTCTTCGATTGATCAGCTCTTCAGACACTTGTCTTCTCTACCTGGTCATGCACTTCAGTGGGGGTTCCAGCAGTATCTTCTGACAGAGTTTTCAGACATGCTTCAGAGGAGTTTCTTGCTCTCTTCTTGTTCCTTTCTCTGGGACATCTTTTGCTTTATGTTTGGGTACCTGATCAGGCCTAGTTGCCGGGACCCATCTTTCCTGCTTTCTGCAGTAGTTTAGCTTTTTTTGCTTCTCCCTAAGTTACACTTAAGGGGGGTGTTAGAGTAGTCTTATGTTAGCTAATAATTAAATCATTTAATTATTAGTTTATCATACTCTAGGCTTAAGTTTCACTTAGGCGCTTTATAATTCTTTAGGGTTTTAGCCTTTAGGGTTTCGTGTTTCCTTTTATAAGGATTCACTTCTTTCATTTCATTAAGGAGATTGTATTATTTTTATCATTGTTAATAGAAGATTATTTTCTTGCAACATGGTTTTGCAGTCTCTGGCCTTTTGGCCGCCATAGCTTTCTGTCTTTTTGCTTCTTCTTTGTGACAGTCTTGCATGCAGGTGTTCTTGGGATGATTTGCGTTTGTCAAATCTAACAGATTATGGTGAGACTTTTGCACCGGTTGCTAGACTTGAAGGAGTTAGAATACTACTTGCATATGCTGAACACAAAGTTTTAAAGTATATCAAATGGATGTTAAATAAGCATTTTTGAATGGAACACTTGAGGAAGAGGTTTATATTGAACAACCTAAAGGTTTTGTTGATCCAAATAAGAAGAACATGGTATGTAAATTGCACAAAGAATTGTATGGACTGAAACAAGCACCGAAGGCATGGTATGAAAGATTTCGTGATTACATCTAGTATGTAATTAATAGGATGCATGAGGGTTTGGTGAGCATAAGAGATAAGACAAAAATCCACCAAGGTTCATGCATTACTCTTTGTTGATGCACTTAATCTTGTTATACAATATTGATCATATGGATGTGAGTATGCTGAGACCTAGAAAAATGGTTAATGGTGAACCAAACCCAGTACATCTTTGGTTGATCTCATCATTTAATGAAATCCTAGCCAATGAATTCATCAGAAATAAACTCACCTCCTCTACCAGATCTTAAGCATTTTAACTCTTTTCCACTTTCCTTTTCTACTTTAGCTTTATACCATTTAAACATTTTGAAAGCTTCAGATTTCTCTTTCAAAAACATAATTGTCATCATCCTAGAGTAGTCATCAAAAAATAGAATAAAGTATCTATCACCATACTAACTCTGATTTCTCATAGGACCACATAAGTTGATACCAACCAACTCCAAAATAGCTTTAGATTAGTAGGTCTTACTCTTGAAACTAGATTTTTATATTTTTCCCATTTGACATTGTTTGCACATGACATGGTCAGGTTTAGATAAGCTCGGTAAACCTCTAACTTTTATTTTCTTACTGATTTTAACCATGTTGTCAAAATTCACATGACATAACATTTTATGCCACAACCATACATCTTCAGTTCTAGTCACTAAACAAGAAGTTTCAACATTTTCAAGATAAAATAGATTACCTTTAGATTGTTCACCAGTATCAACCAACTTTCCTGTTTCATCATATATCTTCACCTTCCTACTTTCAAATACAACTCGGTGACCTAAGTTATTCAACTATGCTACACTTAACCAATTATAGTTAAGTCCCTTAACCCAATATGCATTTTCACATTTAATCTTATTGTTCAACATGATAGATCCTTTCCCTTTCACTAAACAAGGTTATCATTACCCATTTTAATAGATCCTCCATTATAGTGTTCAAGGTATACAAATTTATCCTCATCACTAGTCATGTGATGTGTACAACCACTCTCAATAATCTATGTATCATTCTTGCTAACTTTAGAGATAAGTGTTGTTTCTACATACCTTTCTTCTTCTTCTTCTTCTTCTTTTGAATCTTCTTTCAAAGCTACGAGTACCACCTCAATGTCTTCATCAGTGTCAGTGTTGTCATCATCATCATCTCCAACAAGGTAACATGCCTTCTTCCCTTTGTCTTTGTAGTCTCAATTTTTTCTTCTATCATAGTGTCAGTTGCCTCTACGATCTTGGTTATCTCTTTTGTCATACTTCTTTTCACCAGATCAGTCATTATCTTTGTCATCATCTTTCTTGTCCGGACATCTAGCTGCAATATGACCAATTTCTTTACAGTTAAAACATGCTAGAGGTAATTTTCCCTTATACCTTCCTTTACCTTTCTATAGTCTCCTAGCCATAAGTGCTTCAAGTTCATCAAGTCCATCTTCATCACTATCACTATCACTTTCATTCCTTATCATATGTTTACTACTTGAGTTTCAATTTTCAAAGATGACATAAATGTAGACTCAACACTTGGTACAATACTATTATCATAGTTATTCAGCTCAAAAGTAGTCAATTTACCGATTAGACTATCAAGTGTAAGAACATTACCCGGTGCAGATCTCATTTCATGAATTGCAGAGATTCTAATAGCATAGATTAGCAACAAGGTTCTAAGAATTTTAATCACAACAATGTCTTCATCAATAACACCTCCCGCTCCTCAGATAGCATTGACAACCTCCTTGATTTGGTTAATGTACTGTGAAATGTGTTCACCTTCTTTCATTTTCATATCATCAAATCTTCCTCTTAGACTTTCATCTCTTGCTCTCATCACATTCACATCTCCTCCGTAGACTAGTGTAAGTTTGTCCCACATTTATTTTTCTGAAGTACATGCTTTGATACCTTCAAATTTTGCATAAGATAGGGCAACATCAATCTCTATCATTGTCATGTTGTGTTCATGTCTATCTCTCAGCTGATCAACAATCAAAGGTCCAGTTGTCGGTTGTATGTAAGCATTAGTCAGGTCAAATACCGCAGATTCTCCAATTCCATATATGTGCAATTTCATTCTGCTTTTCCATGTCAAGAAGTTGTCTTTGTTCAACTTTGGCACCTCTCTCTTATACATCTTATGATCTTTAGCTCAAGTCCTTCAAACTTCCTTTTCAAGCACACAAGTTCTAATACCAATTGTTAGATAACTGAGAGGGGGGATGAATCAGTTAATTCTAGTTATCCTATAGTCCCAAACTCCTAGATGTATATATTGAAACCTTTTCAAACAAATAACCAACTCAGTAAGATAGCAATAACAATATTTTTGTTCATTTACTGAATACCAGTAAAATCAATACTATGTTTACTGATTAATCCAAATATGAAATATGTAAAGTAAAATAGCAATCCAATCACATCAAGTAACACATAACACAAGGATTTTAACATGGAAACCTTGCTAAGGGAAAAACCACCTGGGACCAGTAACCCAAAATATTTCACTCTTATGAAGTGAGCTCGATTAGGAGCCAACCCTGTTAAAGGTTACAATGCACACTGTAAGGTGTGACCTAGTTAGAGGATTTATCACTTCTAGTTAACTCTTGACCAGCATTCACTATGGGGTCAAAAAGAAAACCATCAACATTCATAGAATGTCATATTGAAATATAAATAAGATTGTTAAGTCCACTTGGTTAAGAGATTTAGCTATAACAATGGTTAAACTGATACAGTAGCCATTTGATTCAAATACAACTAAGATTATAGATTTTCAGATCTAAGCTAAGCTCAAAATACCTCCTCTAATCAATAATCACTTCAATCCTTCATATCCTTCAACATATTCAGCTCGGTCAACAATACTCTGATGCTCGGTTATGCCTGCAGCTCTACTCAGTTCTGTCTGTAACCAGTTTGATCAGTGGTGCATGAAAAACTTCCTTTCACATGATTTCTTCTGTAGATTCGATAAGCTCCAGACTCAACAATGAATCTCATGTCTCTTTAAATAGACATCATAAACCATTTTCATCTCATCCATTAGATTTTGCCTCTTAATCTCCTTCGTCCATTTTTTCGCTTCAAGCTTCCTTGGCAGACGTGTCTCTAATACATTTCATCCTTCTCCATTCGATCATCTCTAAATTTTTTCAGTTGTTATATCCTCATAACAAACTTTATCTTTTACCTTGGAATCATACGCAATTTTTTAGCTCATCAATTCAGTCGGCTGTTATAAACTTTAATTATTTCTCTTAATCTGTTAATACAGAATGTGTCATTGAATACTAACTCAATTATTACTGATACTTGCTATACACTGCATTGGCATAGTTTATACGTAAATCTTGAATTACCGACCACATTAACTTGTTCAATTTTGATCTTCAATACATAACAAATTCGCATAGTAAAATCAAGTAAACAAAATGATGCCATAGACTCATCAATAAGCTACCCAAAGTATACCTTAGCCATATCTCCATATCCATCTCATCTTCATGTAGATATCTCTTTCCTTTACCATTTTTCTTCTTCAGATGTTTGTAACCATCATGATAAGTATATATAGTCAAAACTAGTTAACATCAATGACAGCATATTGATTGATTTAATTGCCTTACATATCACTTTAATAGATCGGTGATCTCTAATCACTATCTTTTACTTGTCCATTTAGTTCATCAAGTTATTCAATCAGTTGGAGATTATCAGCTTCATAGATCTAGTGACATGGTTGATACATTAATGTGTGTCCTCAACTCAATCAATTCATGATTTGGAGGCCCGCAAGTAATTTTTTCAAGGTTGACAGTTGTTGTTGTTAGTATTCATAACTGATGGTATAAAGATGACGATGATTCTAGAATTTATGTTGATGCAGATGTTGCTATGGTAATTCAGGATGCTTGTGGATGTTTCTAGATCACACACTTCTTGCATTATTGGTCCACATTGATTGTTGTGCTTGTAATTGGTGATTTTAGTTAGTGTGTTGGTTTTCTTCATGTTCTTGGTTGGTATGATGATTATAGCATGTTGTGGATGTTTAAGGTGTAATTCTTGGAGGTTTTTTTTTGTGTTTGAGGATGAATATTTTGGTTCATGTTATGTCTTAGTTGACCTTGCTTGGTCCACATTTAATATTTAAAATTCAGTATGGTTATATTTTTTAATTATGTGGAGAGTGTTGGGTCGACCTTGTTGATTTTTCCAAGGTTCATGATATGTATAAATAATGTAATAATCTCATATTCGTGTGTGCATAGATGATTTGATGTGCTAGTGAGCTTAATTCTTACACTTTGGAAGGCAAGAAGAAGTCTGGAAAATAAAATTGTATTGCTCTTCAATGGGATTGATCTAGGCATAGAGGAGACACTATTAGATAGTTTATGATATGTGGGTGTAATCCAATTTTTTTTATTAGGAAGTGAGCCTTTCCTAGGATTTAAACCTTTTTTCTTTTGAGCAGTGAGCTCTAGGAAGTGTTCTTGAATGCATGCACATTCCCATTGTAAGAATCCTAATAGGTATAATAATTTTAATAGAGTATACTTATCTTGTGGGTTCATCCCCATTGTGATTTTTCTATTAACCGGGTTTCTATGCAAAAATATTGGTGTTATATTTCTTTGATGTATTGTGGATCTATGATTGTATCTTTAATTATCAGATCTAAGAATAAGGTTGAAGTTTTGTAAGTTGCATAAGTCTTGGAAGAAATGATTCACACCCCCCCCCCCCCATCTCAATTGTTTGGTATCCTATTTCCATCAAGACATCAACCTATGCAAGACACTAATCCCCTAATCCATGTTGGAATTTGGTGTTGTCATTGGTGTCAACCCTCAGTTGATATGGTTGAGAGTTTACTAAAGGTGGGATGCATATCGAATATTATGACGCTATGGTGTTGAAGGTAGAATCTTGTGCATATGATTGATGGATGATGATATCCTCTATTTTGTATGCCCACCTTATTGGTATTGATGTCTACACCATGTTGTGATAATGAGATTGTGAAGAGCTTGTGGAACAAGAATTAGATGTTGATGAGTGTTGACATCAATACCAACACCAAATTCTATCAATGACTAACTACCAATAATCTCCACATTTGTCATTGACGGAAACACTCATCATCATCTAATTATTGTTCCACAATATCTTCACAATCTCTCCCTCTTTTAGATTATGGACAAAAATTCACAATTGCATTTACAAGAACCAACCTACATGAGACACTAACCCCCTAACCCAAGCTATAAGCACCAACTCAACATGTGAGACACTAATATCATACAAAATATAAGAGATACAAAATGTAAAACTTAAAGAATGAATATGTATCCTCTTCCTAATTTGACCAACTTCTAAACATCCACATATAGTGCATAAGATATTCAAATGAAACTACACATAATAATTGAGTAGACAATTTTCACAAGTTTTTTCATTGTTATCATGATACCCCTTCAACTCACCACTAACATACTTGCACATCACCCACATAATTCACAATACTTATTCAACAACCACAATAGGAATATATAAAAAATATTTATGCATAATAATTATAATTATATTCACAAGTTGGCCTAGACCATAATTACAATATCTGCAAGTCAACCACACAAATAAACCTTAAACCAAACATATAATAGGATCAATCCTAAATCCCACATGTTGCACCAGGAGAGGGTATATGATGTGCATTACCTGACATATATTTTCTATTTCCAAATAACTTTCATAGACTTCCTCTAACCACCACATGTTATCTTTCTTTAGAACATCAATTCGAAACATCAATATAATTGGCCAACTAGCACAATGAACACTCAATTACTTCTAAATTTCTATCTTTCTAAATAAATATTTTGAAATTATATATTATGACACTTTATATGTAATATTACTTTGTTGGCATAACTGATGCAATGATGGTAAGTGACTTCTAGAGCTGCAATGAGATAGATTTGATTGAATGATGATCAGTTATTGGGTTGTCATTGATGTCAAGTATTGACCTAGTGTTCCTAGTATATTGCTAAGTATAACTAATTTGAGTGACCGATGTAAAGGATAGATGATTGGTGAGTAGAGACATAGATGTTACAAGTTGAAGTGTTTGTGTTCTTGAGAGACAGTTGACGAATCTTTGATTGGTGATCGATGTAGAGGTTGCGGTGAATTTGGTTGAGTCAGTCACAATCTAGTGACGTGTCATAAATATTGGAGGTGATGATATGGCATCACATTGTTTGATGTTAGCATGTGGAAAAGATTCTTGAGGAAGCAAGTGTTTGGTCAAAATTTGTTTGACCCCATGACACAAAATTCTATATAAATCATTGTATTGGCCGACGCGGTTTTGGAAAATTATTTTGTACATTGAATTTTGTTTTGTGGCGTGTTTGATTTGAGCAATATTTATGTGATGAATTTAAAATTTTTGGGGTGATTGATCATGTGTTGGGAAAGTGCAAGTTACGATCAAGCCAGGATATAGTTAATTGTGTTGTGAAGGGATTTTGTGCTTCAGTGGATCTGATCAAGCAGAGGTAGTGCTATTTTATAGATCATTCTCTTTGTTGTTCCCTAACAGTCACAACAGTCAAAATCTATTAATTGGGTGGATCCTAACAGGTCCCTATTGTAAGTCCTCTAACAAGGTGGCACATTAGCTTGTATTTGAAGTCCTCTAACAAGGCTACTCTTAACAAGGCAAAGGTCCTAATAGGCCTAAGGTAAATCCCTTAACTGAGTAGTACCTAATTGTGCTTTTGTAAACTCCTAGCAGGGTTAAGCTCCTCACAAGGTGTACTTCAGAAGAGTACATCATTTAGTGGGTACTAATCCCCACCGTGGTTTTTTACCGATTTGGGTTTCCACGAGATAATTCTTCATGTCAAGTATTTCATTGTTATGTGAATGTTCTTATGATTATGTTTTTCATTTGTTGCTATTAAAGATAATCTTATGAATGTTGTGTTAAAGTTTAAGAGGTTAAAAATTTGCACAATTGGTAGATTATTGACTCACCCCCCCTCTCAGTAATATGATCTTAGGAATAACATACTTAACTTCCAATTTGGAAGCCATAATATACAATTGTGAAAAAATGTGGTACAAAACAAGTTGCAGGTGTATACATAGTGTCTAAGTGACATACCTTATTAATATATCACAAACAATTATGAATCATCTCTAACAACTAGAATAGATGTATGATGATATTGCAAATTTTTTGCAAGAGGTCTATCAACATAACTTGTTACTTTCCATTTGAAATTAAATACTCAGTCATGTCAGAAGTAAGTAAAATTGTTATAGCTACCATACAAATGAAATCAATTACAATTACATTTAATTCTCATTGACTATATTAACATTAATGACAACACAATGCTCTCTCTCTCTCTCTCTCTCTCACACACACACACACACACACACACACATTGGGTAAAAGAAAAAATTCATATCACACTTTTGACCTACTAAAAGGCTTCTAGTTAAATAATTTCATTGAAAATATTTTAGGCTAAGGAATTTTCCAAAAACCATGTGGCATATATGTGACAATAGGGTTTTTGTTGAAATCCTTTCACCCAAAAACTTAAAATTGAAAATTTCCTCTTAAAAGTTTGAATCATGGTTAAATTTGCATGTAAAGTTTCAATGAAAGGATTTCAACTTAAATTATTTAGGTTGAGATCCACTTGACCAAGATTGTTTATATGGCTACCCATGTCACAACTTAACCTCTCTTTTGGAGCAAATTAAAAGAATTCAACTTCAACTCTGAATTTCTCAGACAAGGCCATCTTACATTAAAATCTAAAAATACCTATTTTCTTAGCTCAAAATCTAGAATCCAAAAATATATTATTTTAGTATTTTGATTAGTTTTAATACAAGTTTTCATATAATAAAAATTGCAAGTAGGCTTGTAAAATCAAACATGAGGTTGATGTTGGAGATTTGCCAACAAGCCAGTGCTGACTGTATGTTTGTCATTGATGACAACATATGGTAAGCATCATGCGTTGAAGTCTTATATAGAGAGCCTTGAGCATATGATTCTTAGATATGTCATCAGCATGATATCATAGTCGCAGAGGTTGATTTTGAGTACAAATAGTTGTGTAGTTGTTTGTATCAGTAGTGTTCATGATAGTGTTACAGGTAGAGTTATGTATGTGATTTTCAGTATGGTTATGATGGAGCCTTGCACGTTTATATTTGCATTGAAGACATGTGTATGATGATATGTTCATGGACGCAGAGTCAGTTGTGTAGTTGAAGTTGAGTTATGTTGTTTCTATTTGCCAGTTACAGTTTCCTGAGTTTATCTGATGGAGCCGACAATGTTTATATTCTTTTAGAAGTTGCACCTATCATTTTGATATGCCTGTTTGGTTTCATGTTTAGTGGTGAGTTAAGAATGTTTGGTTAAGAGTGCATAACGTATTTCAACATGAGAATAAAGTTTCAGTTGATTTGGTGGAGCCGACTGTGTGAAGCGACACGTCTACTCATATTGAGTTGCACAGTCCTATTTGTGTTGTGTGCTTGGTTTAGCCATTGGAGATGTTAGAAAATAGTTATATTGTTTTTCTAATATGATTTCAAGAAGGTTCTAACATGTCGACTTGATTATATCATTTGGAGAAGATACTTATAGCCAGTCAGTTGTGAATGCTAAGTGTGATTGTGAGAGCAGAGCAGAAGATGCGAATGTACTAAGACAGTCATCAGTTGAAGATCTATGTGAAGAAGAAGAGAGTATAAGCTATTCATTGGAACTGATCAAGACAACAGGTCTACTTTCTAGTTCACCAAGATCCAGATATAGTGTGTATCTATTATGTAGAAGGTTGCAGCCTTCACCATTTAAGCAGTGTGCTCCTAGACAGTGTGTCCTCACCTTTAACAAGGTTAATTATAAAAGACTCCTAACAAGGTCCGACCTTTGACCAGGTCACTATACTTCATGCATTGTAAAGATCAACTCCTAATAGGGTTGTAAGATCTTCTAACATGGATCATTATACTCTAGTGCAGTTTATAGTGGGTGCTAATTCCCACCGGGGTTTCCCCCTAACCAAAATTGTGGTGTTGTGTTAAGTGTTATCTTATTGTGTATGTGCTTAATGTTCTTCTGTACTTAATTGGATAAAGAATTGAATCTTGTAGATAACTGATTCACCCCCCCTCTCAGTTATCTCTTGGGACTATTCCTAACAGCTGATTAGGTTCACCACTTTGTGTGTTGGTTATATGATGGTGTTGTTGTACCCACCAAGGTTCAAATCCTACTAGGCCATTGTGACCATGAGCGCGTGCCTTCACTAATCTATTGTGTTGACGAAGTTGAGCCACACCTTTGTTAAATGGGGATGAGGTTCCCCATTTGTGGCCTCACCTATTCATAGCTACGGGTCAAAAGTGTTTTATGTGGGGTTGGAGTGCATGTTGTGCCAACATCATTGGTCATGTTAAAAAGTTTACTAGACACTTTAAAAAATACATGAGGTTGATTAGAAATTAGAAAAAAATAGCAAAACATATAGAAAATGTTCAAAAAAATATATGGTGCACTAAGAGGAGAGAATCCTCTTCAAAAGGGTATAATTTATGTTTTGAAAATAATGAAAAAAAGTTAGACAAAAGTTGACATTGTATAAAAATTATGGCATTTCGGTAAGTTTGACTTTAAAACATATCACAAGAAAAATATTTCATATTTTTTTGCGTGGACTAGATATTGAAGTTATCTATTGGATTAAAAAACAAGAACAAATAAAATTATTTTCTCTTTTTTGGTGGCATTAAATTGATCTCACTTTTTTTTTCTTAAATTATTCAAATTCTATTGTTAAATGTATAAATAAATATCAAATCAATTTTCTTATTTTAAAATAAAAGTATAATCTTCATCAAGAGTCCTAGGTTTCATTGGTTTACATTATTTTTTATTCACATAAAGGACAATTTTACGTAGTCAAAGTTTAAAAAATAATCATTTGTGTGGATCGATTCCTTTATAAAACTGCGACATAGATTTGTACTCTCTCTCTCTCTCTCTCTCTCTCTCTCTCTCTCTCTCTCTCTCTCTCTCTCTCTCTCTCTCTCTATATATATATATATATATATATATATATATATATATATATATATATATATATATATATATATATATATATATATATATATATATATATATATATATATATATTGTGTTGACTTTTTTATTTAAAAGGAAATAAATTTAGCCCAATTACATATGTTATTGTTTTTAAGTGGAAAAAAGTAAAAATGTTTATGATAGCGACATTAGAAATGTTGATGAATTAATGATCATAAAGGATGAAGCCATAACCATGTTCTAGATAAAGTTGTAAATTTGGTAGAGAAGATCCTATGTCCTTCATACTCATAATTTAAAAGATCCCATCCTTAGTACTTCGAATTTGACGCCATAGATATCCCTAAATCTTTCATGCTTAATCCAAAAAATCATATAATTCGTGTGACAATAACACTCCTTAATACTCAATTGATAATTTTTTTTTGACAATCCCTCTTTTCTTAATATTTTATCAAAACTATATAATAATCATACTTCAAACTTAATCAAAACCTAATTATTCATAATAACAACAACAAATAACTTACCGACTTTCAAAAAATCTCCCACTTAAACATAAGGCAGCCACAAATTTTGTTATTGGCTTGAATCTAAAACACAATATCTTATGACGAGGATAAATCTGATTCAAAGATTGTGTGCCGACCTTAAAAAAATTCATATTGACAACAATGCAGCCCACCAACATAGCCTAGTTGAAATAGATTTGAAACATGATACCTTTCATCATGGGTAAAGGACGGATGGGTTCTTTGCAACTACACTTAATTGATTCACGCATTTCATGGGGTTATTGGAATTTGAATGGAACTGAACTACTTTTTCAAGGACAATAATTAAAGCATTAGAATTTTATCAAATGAAGCCTTAAAGTCAAAGGTCCATTGGTCGCTCTCTTTATCGATGAAACTTTCAAATGTGGGTCTGTCAGAATGAAAAAAAGTTCTCAAGTACCAAAGCAATCAACTGGTAAATCAATTGCAGTGAGGAAAAAGTGAAGGAAGAATCCTGGTTTGAGCTACGGAAAAGATTAACGACAACTGTTTAAATGTTTCGAAGATCCGAGTTTGTTAAAGTTGTGCAATAATCTAATGGAGAAGCGTACGACAAATTTTGTTGGTTTGCTATGAAGATTGTATTCAGGACGACTTTATATTTCAATTTACAAATCTACTTTACGAGATAAGATGTGATTAGATCTGTTCTAATCTCAAGCTAGACGTCATAAGATCTATGGATCCAACGATATATTTGTTTTTTATTGAGGAAATCTATGGTTACTGTTAGCATTATGCATCTCGACGTCCACCGAGGATTAACAATTAAATATCTAACCCGTTTGGGTGTTGGAATACCAAATGCTAATTCCAGTCAATTTTGGAAGATACAAATCTTGAAAATGATTTCCGGGATATGGGCTGACCCATTTGGTTCACCGGGAAGATGACTAAGAAGATGCATAAATAATTTTAAATTTTTATTTTAATTTGTTTAAATATGGTGTGTATATGTCTGTATATACACACACATACATGTGTGTATATATACACATGCACACATGTGTGTATATACACACATGTATACACATGCACACGTGTGTATATACACACATGTATACACATGCACACGTGTGTATATACACACATACACACATGTGCGTACATGTGTGTATACACATACACACATACACACACATGTGTGTATATATACACACGTGTATATATACCCAAATACACACATTTCATGCTCAAGTGATTAAATTGTGGGAGATTATAATATTAATAAAAACGGAAATGAAAAATATAATTTTTAATAATTCATGATATCAAGTGATTTTTTTAGGTTTACATGTGACTTATTATCTATGAAATTGTCTCATACTTTAAATTGTCCTACAAATAAGGTGTACACACATTATGTAGAATTTGAACTTATGATCTTTCTTATTATTATAATTTGTAAGAAAAGAAAATTACATAGATCATTTTTTAATGTTTTTAAATTGTTGAAAGGTAAATCACCTTGAATAGATTTGAGATGGTTATTTGCGCATGGTTCCTCTCTCTCTCTTTCTTTATTCAAACTCTCTCTCTCTCTCTCTCTCACACACACACACACACACACACACACACAAAGATTGATTATTATTCTCTATATTTGAAAACTACCACACACTTATTGCATTCATGGAGATGTGGTAGTAACTTGTAAAAATCAACATTATCCCTTTTGGATGCTTTAACTTTATGGAGGTAATATTGTTCTTGTGTGTTCGTTCCAATCTTTTCTATTAATCTCATTTCTTTCTTTATTGTATCATGTGCGTTGATAGCCTTTTGGCATATAAAATTAGTGACATTATTGTTATTATTATGTTTTTCTAACGTTTTATTTAGCTTTATATTTGGCATCTCTATTTTCAAATATCAAATTATTCTAGAGTTAGAAATACAAATATGGATTTGATCTGAAGGCACATCCCCAAACAATTGCCAGAATATTTTTTTTCCTTATTTTATGTTGCAAGTTCCATCGAGCAAAATATTCCATCTTTGCATTTGGCGATATCATCTTTTTCTTTAACTCATCACCATTTTGTAACAATTCTTTTAACAAATTAACTTATTGCATTATTTTAGTTATTAGTAAATTTTGTCATACGAGCCCTAATTTTAGTTTTAATGCTTATGAGAAATTTGGTCCATGCAGAATCTTAAAGAGGCATGATTTAGTAAATGCTTATGAGGCAGAGTTTCCAAGTGGATTTAACATTTCACATATATATGTTTAATATTTTAGATGTGATAAAGTATCATGAAGGACACATTAAAGATGACCCAACAGAAGTACAATGGAATATCCAAGCAACCATTTCAGGAAAGGAGGAGATAAAATACATCTTGGATGTGCATGTGGGTAAAAGTGCAAGAAAAAGGTAATATGTAGTGTTAGCATGTGAAGTTGATGCTATTCACGTTGTTGTTATTAATAGTTGTACTTTATGTCAACATATCTAATGCATACATGTGGTTCATTTATGATTGGGTTGTTTTTATGTATCGGTAGATGTGTTTACCGATATCTTTGTTGTATCGGTAGATGGTATTGTTGTTTCGATAGAAGCGTTCGTCAAAGGATGTGCTTTAAATGTTTTTCCTTATCTGTGTCGGTGATAGTCCCTTTTCATTTGCAACATATAGTGGAACGTTGATTTGGGTTCAGTCCTATTTTGGACGTGTTCATTGTGTTTCAGTCCTAACAGTTATCGTGTAGTACATTGTTCATATTTGTTGGTACCAAAAGTCTCAAAGAAGGTGTAATGTGATCTTATACACAAGGCGTGTTGTATTGAGTGAGGTGGTCCATGTTTCATTCCTTACCACTACAGGAATGCTTTGGTACACGACCTATTTCAAATTGGTTTAGGTCAAGACCTGGTTGTTGACATCAAGTTGTATAATAAGAGTGATAATATCAGTGGTTCAGAGTGTGATGCTTGTATGCTGATATATCCGAAGTGAATGTGAATCTGACAAGGGAGGTTTGTGTGTTGATGTTCATGTGAGCTGGTGCAATTAGTAACAAATACTTATATCATTTCGGTATTGCAGTGTGTTAGGTGACAGTGAATTTAGTGGTGGATTCAATCTCATTTCTTATATTATGGCAGTGAACCTTATTGTATTGACAGTTAGCCACTTTTTCAAGGTATTTATCTCGACCGGTAGTGAGCCTATTGGAAGATTATTGAGCATGTCAGAGTTTGGTACTTGGTTGTGTTGACATTAATATTTTTTCATTGATGTCAACATACTAATTGTTGTTTCAGACAGTGTGTTCAGTATGTTTAGTGAAGAAGATTTCAGTTGATCAGGTAATATGTTGAAGATCTTGAGTTGCGATCGTGAAGTGTTATTTAGAGGTGTCTATAGATGGTCTATAGAGGTTTGTAGAAGTTTGGATGATAGTTCGACTGAGGTATAATTGACTTGTTGGTTGCTGATGTTTCAATGATCCTATGTACAGTGGATGAGTATTTGGTTCACTATGTCTTGGATTTGATGTTTCAGAGGTTACGAAGCTGGTGGTTACATGGTGGCTTATCATTGTGTTTACAACTAGTGTTGTTTATGATTCAGAGTACAACAAGCTATCTTTTGTTATGACAATTTTTAATATTTTAGTGTTCTTGATGATCAGAGATAAATATGAGTTTAGATTTCATATTGAATATGATGTGAAGGTTCTGGATGGTATTCATGCTGCTTGTTGGTGTTCTTAGATCATGTGATGATTATGTTGCTGATCCACATTGATTGAGGTGATCGGACTTGCTATCTTGGTAGCACGTTGGCGTTGCTTCATTTAGGTCCTAGTCGACTTGATGGAGTAATGTGTTACGATTATTGATGTTGTCTTGGCGATACGTAATTATGTTCATAATTAAAGACTTGGGTCCTATCTAAGTCTTGGCCAACTTGATTTGGATCACATTGGAGATTGAGCATAATGTTTATATCTTTTATTATAATAGGTCTTAGTCAACCTAGTGGTTGATTATTATTTGTAATTGGTATAAATGAGAAATCATTTCGTAATTGTGAGTGTAGAGCAAGGAGAGTGTGTGTATTTATATTCCACACTTAAGGTAGAGTTTATACTTCATTGGAACTATTTTGGCATAGGAGATGCTATTTGTTAGTTCGGTTGTAATGGACTATATGTCCACCCTATTGTAATTGAAGATAGATTGGTGAACTCGACAGAGGGCCAGATCTAAAATTGTATTATGAGAAATGTTCTTTGGGAAGTGAGCGTGCATATTGGGTTTTAAGCTTGTGCTTGCAAGTGCATTCTTTTTTCTCTATTTGATCTTAACTAGACAATACTTTTAGCATAGTACATTCATCTAGTGGGTTTGACTCCCACTGGGGTTTTCCCTTAACTGGGTTTCCTTGAGAACAAATCTTGGTGTTCTATGTTATATGTTGTGGATATTGAATTATTGTTTATCTTTCATAGCTAAGTGATAATGTGGAATTAAAATGATTAGGTGCACACAACTGATTTACCCCTCCCCCCTCTCAGTTGTTCTTTCCATCTTTTGGGCCTAACAATCGGTATTAGAGTTGAGTCCTTTTAAAGAATCTTGACCACTTGAAGGAGATCCTCCATGGAAAGTATGAGAAAAGAGATTCCAAAGTTAGATGGAAGAAACTACATGATTTGGAAGGACCATATGACAACCTACTTGAGATGCACGGGGACAGGAGATGAATACTCATAGATCCTTGAGAAGCCTTATGCTATTTTAAATGACCTAATAGATGCTACCGCAAATGAAAAGAAAAAATTCAAGGAAAACATGTTAGTAAGGGAAGCCTTGATCAACACCTTATTTGATTCATAATATTCACACATTTATGGTTTGAGGACTGCACATGAGGTATGGAAAAAATTATAAACTATTTATGAGGGTGACACATATGTTAAGTAAGCTAAATTGCAAGGATTAAAAGAAATATACGAAGATATGACTTGATGAGTGAAGGTGAAATTGCCTCAGGCTATTTGTAGAGAGTAAATGACCTGGTTTGTGAAATCAGATGTGCTGGTGGTACCTTGACAAACAATGAAGTTTTATACAATATTTTGAGATCTTTGCCCGCATGTTACAGTGAGAAAGTTATTCATATTGAGGAACTAAGAACTATAAGACCTATTTCAAGATAATCTTTGGCAGTAAAAATATGTGCCTATGAGATAACTACACTTAGTAAGGAACTTCCAAAGGTTGAGACTGCATTCAAAGCCAATGTGACTAAGTATGACTAGGAAGAAATCTCTACAAAGATGAAATTTAAACACTATGCTAAGGATTGCAAAGAGCTCATGGAAGAAGAAAGGAAGATTGATGAACTTGAAGCCTTGGTTGTGAAAAGACTACCTAAGGGCTCTAGTAAGTATGAAGGAAGGTTGCCTTTGAAATGCTTCAATTTTAATAAGATTGGTCATATGCTTTAATATCTTCCAAACAATACATGATATTAATATGATCCTTTTATAACCATTTTTAATTCTAAATTTTTCTCCTTAGGGTCAATTTTCATGTCTATACAAGCTTGAATAGATTGACTTACTAAAAATAGTAAGTGAATATTTTTTTAACATTTCAAGCTTCTGATTATCCTACACCTCATAAGTGTCATCATGGACTCCAAATCAACTACAAAAAACTATAGAACAAAAAGAAAATCCAATATTTTTGGGTGATACAAGATTATAATTACTCCACTAGATTCTCCTACATAAGACACTGAGGGTAATTTGAGAAATGACCTTGTCACATCTTAGTTGTTTGAGGAAAACCAAGGTGGTCAATGTCATCCTTAAATAACTATGATGAATCTTCAATTGGCTTTACTTTCCACTTGAACAAATACTCTACATGTTGAACAAGCCAAATAACTAAGAGGGGGGTGAATTACTTATTCACAAACACTTTTCAAAACTTTTAGTAAACTGGTAAATACTTAAAGCAATTAGAAACTTATAACATATATGAATATGAAAGTACAAAACTATTAACAAAATGAACACCAAAATTTACATGGAAACCCAAACTAGGAAAAACCACGGAGAAGATAATTCTCATGAACTTAACACCAATTAAAGTGACACTGATTAAGGTAATTTTTACAATAGCTTACTATTAGTCTACTCACTGTAGGTAAGCTCTATTAGGCCTAAAAGGAGGCAATCACAACTAAGAGGGAAGTGAGTCATTTGTGTACACCTAATAATTTTAATTCCACATTATCCACTTAGCTATGAAAGATAAACAATAATGCAAGATCCACAACATATAACACAAAACGCCAAGATTTGTTCTCAAGGAAACTCGGTTAAGGGAAAACTTCAGTGGGAGTCAAACCCACTAGATGAATGTACTCTGCTAAAAGTATTGCCCAGTTAAGAGAAAATAGATAAAAAAATGATGCACTTGCAACCATAGGCTTGCAGCCCAATCTACAGGCTCACTTCCTAGAGCACACTTCTCACAATAAAATCTCAAATCTGGCCCTCAGTTAGGTTCACCGATCTATCTTCAATTATAATAGGGTGGACATATAGTCCATTACAACTGAACTAACAAATAGAATCTCCTATGCCAAAATAGTTCCAATGAAGTATAAACTCTACCTTAAGTGTAGAATACAAATACACACACACTCTCCTCTCTCTACACTCACAATTACAAAATAATTTCTTATTTATACCAATTAAAAATAATAATCAACCACTAGGTTGGCTAAGACCTATTACAATAAAAGATATAAACATTATGCTCAATCTCCAATGTGATCCAAATCAAGTTGGCCAAGACTTAGATAGGACCCAAATCTTCAACAATGAACATAATTGTGTTTCACCAAGATAGCATCAAGAATCACAACATGTTACTCCATCAAGTCAGCTACGACCTAAATGAAGAAATGACAAGATGCTACCAAAATAGAAAATCTGATCACCTCAAAAATGTGAAACAATAGCATGATCATCACATGATCCAAGAAAACCAACAAGCAGCATGAATACCATCCAAAAACTTTTCATCATCTTGAATATTAAATCCAAACTCATCTTTATCTCAGATCATCAAGAACACTAAAATATTGAACTCTGTCATAACAAAATATAGCTTGTTGTACTCTGAATCATGAACAACACTATCTGCGAACACAATGATAAGGCACCATGTAACCACCATCTTCACAACCTATGAAACATCAAATACAAGACATACTGAACCAAATACTCATCCATTGTACAGAGGAACACTGAAATATTAGCAGCCAACAACTGGAACATACCTCACTCAAACTATCATCCAAACTTTTGCAAACCTTTGTCTACCATCTACAAACACATATGAAAAACTCCTCACAATCGCAACTCAAGATATTCAACATATCACCTAATCAATTGAAATCCTCTTCACTGAACATACTGAACACACTATCCGAAACAACAATTAGTATGTTGACATCAATGGAAAAACATTAATGTCAGCACACCCAAGTACCAAACTCTGACATGCTCAATAGTCTTCCAACAATCTCCCCCTTTGGAATTGATGGAAACATGTGTAGTGAAAAATTGATTAATGGAAAAAGACATTACTATATCCACCCAATCACTCTAAAAGTATCGTCACAATATATCCTATAAGTTTGTGCCTTATATTCTATATGTCGGCCTCTCTAGAAGTTTGTGCCTTATATTTGTATAAAAGGAAGCCTTCCTCTCTCATTTTCTCCATCAATCAATTAACAAGCGATCTCTCAATCAAGTGCATCCACAATTCATCAAGTTTTCTCTCAAGAAAATCAAGTGAGCAAGAATTCAAGTTCTCCATTGAAGATCAAGGATTCAAGCTTTCAAGCCTTTGAAGAGATTTGGTTCAAGCATTCAAGATTCATCATTCAAACCCTAGATCTATCCATCATGGTGGTATGATCTTCCTTCAAGATCCTTTGTTCATCTTCAAGATCCATTCATTCTCCTTTCAAGGTGGATTCCAAGCATACAATCATGGAGGTTTTTATTTACATTTGTTAGTGTTAAGTCCAAGCTTTCATATCAACATTCTTGTTTACATTTCAAATACAATTGCATATCTATTGAATATGATAGCTTCATTGTTAGATCTACTTCTACTACTTGCTAGCATTCTCTATTTCATTTTCATTATTAAGGTTGATTCCAAACCAGGGTTTGACTAAGGCAAACCCCTCATCTAAACAACAAAACCATTTTTTTTAGAGGTACAGGTACAAGACAACGAATTACAGTTCAGATCTGGATACCCTTTTCGGTGAACTTTCAAGATCCACAAATAGAATTTTCGTTGGAGCTATTTCGGGTCAAGGTCAACCTTCAGTGGGGGGTAAGATTGTACCCCGATCCTGAGGTCAAGGTCGACCTGGCTCTGAAAGACAAATTTTTTTTGGGTTTTCTTTGTCTCTGCATTTCCAGGCCGGATTAGGTTGCAAAATCTCCCGAAACTAAACACAGACATCAAAAAATAGTCTTTTCCAAATTTACCCTATTTTGAGGTTAGTATTTGTCTTCTATTCATTTAAGATTTCAAGCACATACTTTTCATAATAAAATATAAGGTTTTCTCCTTCATTCATATTCTCCATAGATAGATTCTTTTGTGCATTAACCTTTTGGTTGATCAATTTGGATCTCTCCTTTGGGAATTTGGATTTAGGGGTGGATCTTGTATTTCCCATCCCATCATCATAACCCCAAAACCATATATATATATATATATATATATATATATATATATATATATATATATATATATATATATATATATATATATATATCTTACAGTTGGTTTTCTTCATGTTCTTGGTTAGTATGATGATTGTAGCATGTTATGGATGTTTAAGGTGTAATTCTTGGAGGTTTTTTTAATGTTTGAGGATGAATATTTTGGTTCATGCCATGTCTTAGTTGACATTGCTTGGTCCACATTTAATATTTTAATTAAGTATGGTTATATTTTTTAATTATATGGAGAGTGTTGGGTCGACCTTGTTGATTTTTCCAAGGTTCATGATATGTATAAATAATGTAATAATCTTGTATTTGTGTATGCATAGATGATTTGATGTGCTAGTGAGCTAAATGTTTACACTTTTGAAGGTAGAAGAAGTTTGGAAAATCAAGTTGTATTGTGATTCAATGGGATTGATCTAGGCATAGAGGAGATACTATTAGATATTTTATGATCTGTGGATGTAATCCAACTTTTTGTAAGGAAGTGAGCCTTTCCTGGGATTTAAACCTTTTTTTATTTTGAGTAGTGAGCTTTAGGCAGTGTGCTTGAATGCATGTGCATTCCCATTGTAATACTCCTAATAGGGTATACTACTTTTAATAGAGTATACTTATCTTGTGGGTTCATCCCCACTATGCTTTTTCCATTAACCGGGTTTTTATGCAAAAATATTGGTGTTATATTTCTTTGATCTATTGTGGATCTATGATTGCATGTTTAATTATCAGATCTAAGAATAAGGTTGAAGTTTTGTAAGTTGCATAAGTTTTGGGAGAAATAATTCACACCCCCCCCGCGCGCCCCCCCCCCCCCCGCCCATCTCAATTGTTTTCTATCTTATTTCCATCAAGACATCAACCTATGTGAGACACTAATCCCCTAATCCATGTTGGAATTTGGTGTTGTCACTGATGTCAACCCTCTGTTGATATGGTTGTGAAGATGTGGAGAGTTTACTATAGGTGAGATGCATATTGAATATTATGACGCTATGGTGTTGAAGGTAGAAGCTTATGCATATGATTGATGGATGATGGTATCCTTTATTTTGTATGCCCACCTTATTAGTGTTTATGTCTACACCATGTTGTGATAATGAGATTGTGAAGAGCTTGTGGAACAAGAATTAGATGTTGATGAGTGTTGACATCAGTGCCAACACAAAATTCTATCAATAACCTACTACCAATAATCTCCACCTTTGTCATTGATGACAACACTCATCATCATCTAATTATTGTTCCACAAGACCTTCACAATCTCTCCCCCTTTGAGATTATGGATAAAAATTCACAATTGCATTTACAAAAACCAACCCACACAAGACACTAATCTCCTAATCTAAGATATAAGCACCAAATCAACATGTGAGACACTAATATCATACAAAATATAAGAGATACAAAATGTAAAACTTAAAGAATGAATATGTATCCTCTTCCTAGTTTGACCAACTTCTAAACATCCACATATAGTGCATAAGATATTCAAATGAAACTACACTACACATAATAATTGAGTAGACAATTTTTACAATTTTTTTCATTGTTATCATAATACTTGTTCAACTTCACCACTGACATACTTGCACATCACCCACATAATTCACAACACTTATTCAACAACCACAATAGGAATAAACATATATCAACCATATATATGCATAATAATTATAATTACATTCACAAGTTGGTCTAGAGCATAATTATAATATCTGCAAGTCAACCACACAAATAAACCTTAAACCAAACATATAATAGGATCAATCCTAAATCCCACATGTTGCACCAGGAGAGGGTACATGATGTGCATTACCTAAAATATATTTTCTATTCCCAAATAACCTTCATAAACTTCCTCTAACCACCACACGTTATCTTTCTCTAGTACATCAATTCGAAACATCAATATAATTGGCCAACTAGCACAATCAACACTCAATTACTTCTAAATTTCTATCCTTCTAAATAAATATTTTGAAATTATATAATATGACACTTTATATGTAATATTACTTTGTTGGCATAGCTGATGCAATGATGGTAAGTGACTTCTAAAGCTGTAATGGCATAGATTTGATTGCATGATGATCAATTATTGGGTTGTCAAGTATTGACCTAGTGTTCCTAGTATATTGCTAAGTATAAGTATGATGATCAAGTTGTTGCGGTAAGTTTTAGGTGTAGCGATTCTTATGAGGGACTTGGGTATTTCTTTGAAAGTCAAATACATGATTGCTACTGTTGATGTAGACTGGTAAGAAAGTTATGATCAAATGAAGTTTGACAGTGCAACTTCTAGAATAGTTAGTGACATGCGATAAGTGATTTGATTGGTTTGTCAAATCTTAGTTGTGTCTTATAGTGCGATTATAGGATATGGTGTACAACAGTGTGTAGAAGCTATGGTTTCTATTGTAACTAATTTGAGTGACCGGTGTAAAGGATAGATGATCAATGAGCAGAGACATAGATGTTACAAGTTGAAGTGTTTGTGTTCTTGAGTGACAGTTGATGAATCTTTGATTGGTGATAAATATAGAGGTTGCGGTGAATCTGGTTGAGTCAGTCACAATTTGGTGAAATGTCTTAAAGATTGGAGGTGATGATCTGGCATCACATTGTTTGATGTTAGCATGTGGAAAATATTCTTGAGGAAGCAAGTGTTTGGTCAAAATGTGTTTGATCCCATGACACAAAATTCTATGTAAATCATTGTATTGGTTGACGCGGTCTTGGAAAACTATTTTGTACATTGAATTTTGTTTTGTGGCATGTTGGATTTGAGCAGGATATTGGAAATTAAAGTTTAGGGCTTACTTAAGGCGGTGGAAGATTCTAGGGCTTGATGAACAATATTTATGTGATAAATTTAAAAGTTTTTGGGTGGTTGATTGTGTGTTGGGAAAGTGTAGTGTAAAGTGCAAGTTGTGATCAAGCCAGGATATAGTTAATTGTGATGTGAAGATATATTGTGCTTCAATGGATCTGATCAAGAAGAGGTAGTGCTATTTTATAGATCATCCTCTCTGTTGTTCCCTAACAGTTACAACAATCAAAATATCTTAACTGGGTGGATCTTAGTAGGTCCCTATTGTAAATCCTCTAACAAGGTGGAACATTAGCTTGTTTTTGAAGTCCTCTAATAAGGCTACTCTTAACAGGGTAAAGGTCCTAACAGGCCTAAGGTAAATCCCTTAACCGAGTAGCACCTAATCATGTTTTTGTAAACTCCTAACATGGTTAAGCTCCTCACATGGTGTACTTCAAAAGAGCACATCATTTAGTGGGTATTGATCCCCACCGTGGTTTTTTACCGATTTGGGTTTCCACAAGATAAGTTTCCGTGTCAAGTATTTCATTGTTATGTGAATGTACTTATGATTATGTTTTTCATTTGTTTCTATTAAAGGTAATCTTGTGAATGTTGTGGTAAAGTTTAAGAGGTTAAAAATTTTGCACAATTGGTAGATTATTGATTCACTCCCCCCTCTCAGTAATTTATGATCTTAGGACTAACATACTTAACTTCCAATTTGGAAGCCATAATATACAATTGTGGAAAAATGTGGTACAAAACAAGTTGCAGGTGTATACATAGTGTCTAAGTGACATACCTTATTAACATATCACAAACAATTATGAATCGTCTCTAACAACTAGAATAGATGTATGATAATATTGCATAATTTTTGCAAGAGGGCTATCAACATAATTTGTTACTTTTCATTTGAAATTAAATACTCAGTCATGTCATGTTAGAAGTAAGTAAAATTATTATAGCTACCAGACAAAAGAAATCAATTACAATTACATTTAATTCTCATTAACTGTATTAACATTCTCTCTCTCTCTCTCTCTCTCTCACACACACACACACACACACACACACACACACACACACACACACACACTAGGTAAAAGAACAAATTCATATCACATTTTTGACCTACTAAAAGGCTTCTAGTTCAACAATTTCATTGAAAATATTTTAGGCTAAGGGCTTTGCCAAAAACCATGTGGCATATATGTGACAGTAGAGTTTTTGTTGAAAATCTTTCACCCAAAAAATTAAAATTGAAAATTTCCTTTTAAAAGTTTGAATCATGGTTAAATTTGCATGTAAAGTTTCAATGAAAGGATTTCAACTTAAATTATTTAGGTTGAGACCCTTTCGACCAAGATTGTTTATATGGCTACCCATGTCACAACTTAATCTCTCTTTTGGAGCAAATTAAAAGAATTCAATTTCAACTCTGAATTTCTCAGATAAGGCCATCTTACATTAAAATCTAAAAATACTCATTCGCTTAGCTCAAAATCTAGAATCCAAAAATATATTATTTTAGTATTTTGATTAGTTTTAATACAAGTTTTCATTTAATAAAAATTGCAAGTAGGCTTGTAAAATCAAACATGAGGCTGATTAGGTTCACCACTTTGTGTGTTGGTTATATGATGGTGTTGTTGTACCCACCAAGGTTCAAATCCTACTAGGCCATTGTGACCATGAGCGCGTGTCTTCACTAATCTAATGTGATGACGAAGTTGAGCCACACCTTTGTTAAATGGGGATGAGGTTCCCCATTTGTGGCCTCACATATTCATAGCTACGGGTCAAAAGTGTTTTATGTGGGGTTGGAGTGCATGTTGTGCCAACGTCATTGGTCATGTTAAAAAGTTTACTAGACACTTTAAAAAACACATGAGGTTGATTAGAAATTAGAAAACAATAGTAAAACATATAGAAAATGTTTTAAAAATATATGGTGCACTAAGAGGAGAGAATCCTCTTCAAAAGGGTATAATTTATTTTTTGAAAATAATGAAAAAAAGTTAGACAAAAGTTGACATTATGTAAAAATTATGGCATTTCGGTAAGTTTTACTTTAAAACATATTACAAGAAAAATATTTCACATATTTTTGCATGCACTATATATTGAAGTTATCTATTGGATTAAAAAACAAGAACAAATAAAATTATTTTCTCCTTTTTTGGTGGCATTAAATTGACCTCACTTTAAAATTTTTATTTATTCAAATTCTATTGTCAAATTTATAAATAAATATCAAATCAATTTTCTTTTTTAAAAATAGAAGTACAATCTCCATCGAGAGTCATAGGTTTCATTGGTTTACATTATTTTTTATTCACATAAAGGACAATTTTATGTAGTCAAAGTTTAAAAAATAATTATTTGTGTGGATCGATTCCTTTATAAAACTGCGACGTGGGTTTGTACCTCCCCCCCTCCCTATATTATGTTGTCTTTTGTTTATAAAAGGAAATAATTTAGCCCAATTACATATGTTATTGTTTTTAAGTGGAAAAAGGAAAAAATGTTTATGATAGTGACATTATAAATGTTGATGAATTAATGGTCATAAAAGATGAAGTCGTAACCATGTTCTAGATAAAGTTACAAATTTGGTAGAGAAGATCTTATGCCCTTCATATTCATGATTTGAAAGATCTATGTCCTCAGCACTTAGAATTTGACGACATAGATATCCCTAAATTGTTCAAGCTTAATCCAAAAAATCATATAATTCATATGACGATAACACTCCTTAATACTTAATTGATCAATTTTTTTTTGATAATCCCTCTTGTCTTAATAATTTATCAAAACTAATCTAATAATCATACTTCAAACTTAATCAAAACCTAATTATTCATAATAACAAGAAAAAAATAACTTACCGACTTTAAAAAAAATTCTCCCACTTAAACATAAGGAAGGCAGCCCCAAAAATTTTGTTATTGGTTTGAATCTAAAACACAATATCTTATGACGATGAAAAATCTGATTCAAAGATTGTGTACCGACCTTAAAAAAACTCATATTGACAACAATGCAGCCCACCAACATGGTTGAAATAGATTTGAAACATGATACCTTTTATCATGGGTAAAGGACGGATGGGTTCTTTGCAACTACACTTAATTGATTCACGCATTTCATGGGGTTATTGGAATTTGAATGGAACTGAACCACTTTTTCAAGGACAATAATTAAAGCATTAGAATTTTATCAAATGAAGCCTTAAAGTCAAAGGTCCATTGGTCGCTCTCTTTATCGTTGAAACTTTCAAATGTGGGTCTGTCATAATGAAAAAAAGCTCTCAAAGTACCAAAACAATCTGCTGCTAAATCAATTGCAGTGATGAAAAAGTGAAGGAAGAATCCTGATTTGAGCTACGGAAAAGATTACCGACAACTGTTTAAATGTTTCGAAGATCCGAGTTTGTTAAAGTTGTGCAATAATCTAATGGAGAAGCGTACGACAAATTTTGTTGGTTTGCTATGAAGATTGTATTCAGGACGACTTTATATTTCAATTTACAAATCTACTTTACGAGATAAGATGTGATTAGATCTGTTCTAATCTCAAGCTAGACGTCATAAGATCTATGGATCCAAACGATATATTTGTTTTTTATTGAAGAAATCTATGGTTACTGTAAGCATTATGCATCTCGACGTCGACCAATGATTAACAATTAAATATCTAAACGTTTCATGCTCAAGTGATTGAATTGTGGGAGATTATAATAGAAATAAAAATGGAAATAGAAAATATAATTTTTAATAATTCATGATATCAAGTGATTTTTTTTAGGTTTACATCTTACTTATTATTTATGAAATTGTCTCATATTTTAAATTGTTCTACAAATAAGGTGTACACACATTATGTAGAATTTGAACTTATGATATTTCTTATTATTATAATTTGTAAGAAAAGAAAATTACATAGATCATTTTTGAATGTTTTTAAAGTGTTGAAAGGTAAATCGCCTTGAATAGATTTGAGATTCTCTCTCTCTCTCTCTCTCTCTCTGTGTGTGATTATTATTCTCTATATTTGAAAACTACCATGCACTTATTGCATTCATGGAGATGTGGTAGCAACTTGTAAAAATCAACATTATCCCTTTTGGATGCTTTAGTTATGGAGGTAATATTATTCTTGTGTGTTTATTCCAATCTTTTCTATTAATCTTATTTCTTTCTTTATTGTATCATGTGCGTTGATAGCCTTTTGGCATATAAAATTAGTGACATTATTATTATTATTATTATTATTATTATCATGTTTTTCTAACATTTTATTTAGCTTTGTATTTGGCATCTCTATTTTCAAATATAAAATTATTCTAGAGTCAGAAATACAAATATGGATTTGATCCGAAGGCACATCCCCAAACAATTGCCAAAATATTTTTCTTTTCCTTATTTTATGTTGCAAGTTCCATCAAGCAAAACATTCCATCTTTGCATTTGGCGATATCATATTTTTCTTTATTTCATCACCATTTTGCAACAATTCTTTTAACAAATTAACTTATTGCATTATTTTGGTTATTAGTGAATTTTATCATACTCCCTAATTTTAGTTTTAATGCTTATGAGAAATTTGGGCCATGCAGAATTCTAAAGAAGCATGATTCAGTAAATGTTTATGAGGTAGAGTTGCCAAGTGAACTTAACATTTCACTTATGTTTAATATTTTAGATCATGTGATAAAGTATCATGAAGGAGGCATTGAAGATGACTCAACATAAGTACAATGGAATATCCAAGCAACCATTTCAGGAAAGGAGGAGATAAAAGACATCTTCGATGTCCATGTGGGTAGAAGTGCAAGAAAAAGGTATTATGTAGTGTCGTAGGAAAATTCTGAAAGACTCAAGAAAGAGGATTAGTAGCACCAGATTATCTAAAAACTGTAAATAATCAACTACTAAGCACATAAAAGTCCTACAAACAATAGAATAATAAGTCTGAATGATCAAATAGAAATAAATAATTTCAAAGCAAACCATTCAATACGTTGAAGCTTATGTTGCTTCTCTTCTCTTTGTTGAGGTGTGGCACTCAGCTGTGATTATTGCAGCACCTTGACTCAAAGATCCAAGAAATTATGATGCTCTAATAATAAATTGACATAAGTTCGATGCAAAATTCAGAGATGAAAATGTAAGAGATGAGGGTTTCTTATATAGAAATTATGATTTGAATGGACGATCAAGATTGATTTGAGAAAATAGATTGAATGGACAAGATAATTAAGAACTAAAAATATTTGGGTAACTTTCCAAAATAAAATATTTAATTCTAATTTAACTCAAAAAGTGGAGAGATAAAAGAGGAAATAAAGATGAGATTAAGATGAGAGGATTTAGTTGAGTTTTTTGAAAGATAAGAGTTTTTGAAATTGAATTTTGAGAAAATTGATTTTTTATTTAAAAATGATTTGATTTTCAAAAAATTATTTTTCTCAATTTATGAGGATTTTGAATTCTTTAGAAATTATAATTGCCTCATATTTTTTTATTTTTCTGAGTTTTAGAAGATTTAATTGAATTTAAAATTCAATTAATTTAGAAAGATGGAATTAGTTGAAATTAAATAAACAATGATTTTTACATGATCCCTCTTACTTGCATCAGTGGAGTTATTGGATGAAAATGTTGAGGCTACTTCATCCTTCACCCTAGCTACTAGTGGAGCACTCGAGGCTACTATTGTAGCCTTTCCATTGTAGTTTCAACCTCGCTCCCCATAAAATCAAGATTAGGAGGATGATGATATGCTAATGCAAAACCTATGAGGGTAGCACCCACTTCTACATCTGTAGATCAGAGCGTGTTTGCCTATATTCCCCACTGCTTGTCTTTTAGTATTGTCCCCCCCTAGAGGAACCATGTATTCTATAGGCACTTATAAATATGAGGTTATCTGTTGTGAACCTTCTTTTATGTGTTGTCTATTTCTTCTATCTTTTGTGTCTTTGATTATTTCTATTTGGGGATGATGCAAAGTGTTGGGGCCATTTACCTGGTCCCCTTCCATGTTGACCCAATTTTATTTATTTATTTATCGTTATGTTCTATTCTTCATATCTAAGATATGGTTGACAGTGATAAAATATCCTGTGAGAGCATGTATATTTCTCTTCTGGGTTCATACGCCAATCTATTGGATCTCCCTATCTCTATGCAAATATTGTGGAGATCATGTGTCACCTGTTAGGAAGTGACATTTCATGGCAACATCTCGTATGTTGACATGCCACAATATCTCTTATGTCCTTAAAATATCTCATGCTCCCCTTTGAGAAATATGTCCTAATCTAAAGGGGGAATATTATATTTGTGTGTCTGATTGTATTTTATCTAATGATAATTTTGTCTCTACATCATAGGTTTTTCTCACAATTTTTTTAAATCTTGGCATCTTCCTTTGTGGGGGCCAATCGACTATCTTGTCTGCCTATTGTGGGAGCCAATCCATTATCTTGTCTCAAACACACCCTATTGTATACCTATCTAGATTTTCTATGTGTACCATCATGATCTAATTCACCCTATTACATGCCTATCTAGTTTTGATACACTTGTCAGTGCATTGTAAAAATCACCTTATTACATTCCTATCTAGCTTTCGCTACTCATGTCGATGTACCATCCAAAGCCTCCCCATCACATGCACATCTAGATTTTGCTACACATTTCAGAGCACTATCAAAACTACCCTATCATATGGCTATTTGGTATAACACAACTTACCACCCATATCGACGTACCATCGATGGTCTTGAGTTTATGAGTTGTCTTCATCATCTAGCATGCTTGTCTACAACTTGTGTGCTAGATGTGTCTCAACATAAATTCAAAGCTTCCTAGTTGGTGGAAACCCTGTGCAACAAAATACTCGTAGGTAAGTTAGGTAAGATCTCTTTAGATCGCATCTCTCTCTGATATGATATGCTTGCTAAAGCCAGGAGGAAAATACAATGTTGCAAATTTGCACCCTGGTATAATTTTCTATTTCATAGTGTCCCTACCTTAGTCTAAGACACAAAATTCCATGTTACTTTTTGCACCCATTTGTTATGCCTTATCACTGCTCATCCAAAATCTCAGCCACATGGAGTGGATGACACAAGACATGTGCGTGTCGTGAAGAGGTTCACACAACACACACTTGTCTGTGAATATGAAAATTTGTAGAGAATTGTTGGAGCATTATGAACTGCCACCCTATAGTTGTAATGCCTAAATTCACAACCCACCAATGCCAAATTTTGAATTCCTCCATTATAATTTCCATTTTGACCTTCATTTGGGGTTTCTTCACAATCTAGTTATTTTTCTTCATGCATTCTATAGACTTTTTGACTCATATTGAGTTCTCTATATAAATTTTTCATCTCAAGCTTGGCTCTCATCAAACATCTTTGCCTTCATCTGGTGGAGCTCAAATTTGTTGTGGTGAAGGGGAGTTATCTATGTTTCCATATTGTGTCCTTGATTTAACATATCATATCTTTTATCTATCTCTATTTATATTATCGCTTAGTTTCTTTTTCCATATGACTATCTATCACCATTATCATATCTATTTTAGCTATTGTGGAGGTGGAATCACTAGTGCAAGGGTCAGACTGAGGCAAGTCTCTAAACAACTACCCCAACATTTTTTTTTCATGTGTGCAAGTCATGAGGGAGAACAAAGTGACTTGGCAAGCTTCATCAACTCGTATTGCCTGTAAGGATGTTTCTCTCTATTCTCTCTCATTTCTCATCTCCTTTATAGTATAATCATACTCTTCAATATTCTATTAGCCTTTTATTTTCTACTCTATTATTCTAGTTATTATCTATCAGTTTTCTTGGATTATGTACCATTCTCTGTACTTTGTCTATACGAGATGTATGCACATTGCGCTAGCATCCCTTACGCATATTGTTGTCCTTGTTTTGTATGTGTTTCCTCGGTAGTGAGCTTGTGGATTTCAACATCTGGTCTTTGTAGTTTCCTCTTTAAGTTTTTGTAAGCATAATACTGTAATCTTTTAGCCTCTTTGAGTTATTTGCGTTTCTCTGTATTTATCATGTCTTAATCATTGTAATCATTTAATTTAGTTGCACTTAATTTCTCAGTTCATCAAATCATCTTTATTACATTTAGCATCTACATCCCCTAGCGCACCAGTGTGTTAGTTGAAGTGAGGCCGCGCAAGAAGAGGTTCATCCTTCAGAACTTTAAACGGTCTTGAGGTTGGTGTACTTTTTCCTTCTCCACAATGACGAAGGGGAAAGTCCATATATCCTTAATTTATATAATTTAAAAAATATTTTTATTTTTTAAAAGAGCTTTGGTCCAATAGTATATGTTGTTTTTTTAATTTGGAAAGAATTAAAATATTTATATAACAACATTATAAATATTGATAAATTAACAACTATAAAAAATGAATCATTATCATACCTTAGATAAATTTCTCAAAACTAAGTAAATTTATATCTTTCTTGCTCATTGTATAATAAAGTAGATACTACTCTATTCTTAATGTTTAAAATTTGATAGAATGGATATCCCTCACTTATTAATACTTAATTAAAAAAAATTATGATTCATATAGAATATATACCTCTAAATTGTTAACACTTAATAAAAATAAATTGTTTATTGATACATGAAATAATGTAGGGCAACTTCTAACCCAAAAAAATCCTCACAATGAGCAGACCCAAAATAAGTTAACCTAAATCTAAAAGACAATATTTTTTGAGGAGAAATCTGACGCTGACTTAAAAAGCTCCTTTTGCAAAAGGCAACGATGTAGGGTACAAACATAATTGACATAGATTTGAAACATGATGGCTTTCCTCAGCAACCACACTGACACTCATTCACACACTGAAGGCAACTGAAATTCTTTTTGAAGGACAATGATAAAAGAGTAAGAATTAAAGTCAAAGGTCTATTTTGTTCGCTCTCTTCACCTCTCCTAAAAGTTGTGTGATAATTTGATGGTTTGAGCGTGGGTCACATTAGGTTGTTTTGGAATGAAATCCCACTGAAGGGTACATTCAGTATGACGTTATATTTCTCTTTACAAATCACTTTTACGAGAAAAGTTGTTTGATTAGATTTCTCGTATCTAAAGCTAGACATCACAAGATAGATGGATCCAATTGATATATCTGTCTTTGTTTTCATTTGAGGAAATCTATGGTTACTGTAAGCATTAGTGCAACTTAACGTTCACTAATTATAAACAATTAAATAATTAAAAAGTTTCATAAGAGAAATTCTTGGAGATAATGAGTACGAGAGATTTAATTTCAATTACAATTTGTAAGAAAAGACAATCATTTTGAATTCTAAAAGATATGTTTAATGGGTTCTTGTTCGTTGCGGTTGGGATAAGAAGCGTTGTTGATGGCGAAGAATCGAAACATAGAGATTCTAAGCAATTAGTTTAGGATTGGGAGTTAACTTTTGATAGTAAAAGGTGAGCACTAAATTTAGTTCATTTGAAATTTGAGAATCTATATTTCTATAAACGATTAATGTATTATGTGAAGTGGAAGGTACATTGAAGAATTCAATAGATGGGATGAAGTGAAAAATAAAGAAGCTAGTTATCATTAGAGTTTCTGATGTTAAAAATAATTGGTTTTATGACAAATCTTTTACACTCTTTGAATCTTTTACACAATGTAAGGGGTTGATAATCCAATTAGAGAATGAAGTACCATTAAATATGAGGGAGAAAGTTAAGACCATGTCTCATAGAATTATTCTACAATTGAAGTTAAATAGAAATTATTTGTCATACTTTCTATATATATGTCAAGAGGGGTGGAAGCTTTCAGCGCAAAGTCATCAACATGAAGAACATTATCAGACATGTTGACCCTATCCCTATTATTAATAAAAGACTTTGTGAAAATCTATAAGGACAATGAAGACAACTCTAGCTCAAGTAACAATGACAAGCCTTGCCTTTGGGCCAAGAATATAAACACAGTCAACGATGAGGTTGCAGATGCCAAAACTAAAAAACTTGCACAACCTATAGTATGTTTTGTAGGTCTAAGTATTCACACCTCATTTGACGATCAAGCTAACAATCAAAGCTCTACATCAAAACCTAACAATACTCCACATTGAAAGTACACACCTTTGGAACAACATGTTGAGTCAACTTTGACGAAACTTATCTCGCACAACCTTATCCCACCCCTAGAGGCTAGAGACTATGAAGAAAAAGTTAAACATGCATGGATGAAAGATTCATACTATTGTGAGTATCATTGAAATAAAAAACACAAGACAAATGATTTCCATAGACAAGTACATTATCTCGGACCTTATTGGCCAAGGAGAGATTTCAGTTGAGGGTCAAATACATGTAACAACGAAGATGTGGTATTCAAGGGTCCCTTACTTGACGAAAGAAAAAGCCTCAAGTTCTAAACATAGTGCCGACTATACTATTGTCTCATATGATTTTACTATCAATCATATTAGTGGGATGGAAGACCATATTTCTACTATTATCATCAAGAATAAAAGTTTTGAGTGCAATGTTACTACACATCGAGGTAAAGTCACATTCTAAGGTACCACCTCCAAACCCTCTACCATATCCAACCAATTGATCTCCTTGACAAACTAGGAAAGGAAACGTCCCAAATTTCTATCCACGAGGTTTTGCAAATATCCCCTTCACTATCCTTGAAAAAGCTCTTCTGGAGACTTACATACCTACCAAACTTACTCCAGATCAAATTCAAGCCATGGTGGGTCATATCAACTCACCCCACTTTATCACTTTCACCAAACATGATGATGCAACTTTCCAACAACCTCATAATGCACCCTTCCATATTGAAGCCTACATCCATAAAAACCAAATCAAATGAGTCTTCATATATTGAGAAGTGGGTCTTAATATTTGTACCTTTGAATTAGTTACTACTTTGGGGCTCTCTAAAGGAGCTATAGATCCCAATAAGAAAGTCACCATCAAAGCTCATGATGATGCAAAATACATGTCTAAGGGATTTGTGACCTTTTGAGTTATAGTTGGACTTATGGCCAAATATGTAGTTTCTCAAGTTCTAGACCTTGACCTCACCTACACTCTTTCCATTGGACAATAAGGGATTCATGCCATGTAAACCATTCCCTACACTTACCATCAATGCATCAAATTCCCACATAATGGAACTGAAACTAAAAAACTTGGTGATGCTAATCATTATATGTATTACAATGACATCAAGCCAAAATCCAAAACCACAATACATAACAACCACAAATCTCCTCTCTTTGCTTCCTACAATTATCTTGACTCACTCAAAGCCTCTACTTGCAAGTCCACTACAATTACCTTCTTCCCCTAAAACCTATGGCAAACCAAAACCATATTAGAATGCATCTACAATTAATATCAAATGCAAGCCTACTATCTTCACCAAATGAGATGCTTTATATGATGAGATTGAAGAAGAGGACCTCATGAAGTGGCTGTATCGAGGTGAAGAAGAAGAAATAGAAAAACTTAAAGTCAAATTACTAGTTGATTCAAAATATGGGAAAGGTTTCACTATCACATAACAAATGGGTTATAATGACCATAGTCCTCTCGGCTTTAAAAAACAAGGCATCAAAGAACATATACAACTAGTTGGAGGTCATAAGACTCGAGGCTTAGGGTATTAATCATGAAAGAATGAGATCTCTAGTACTAAGTGGGAATCTTACAAGGTAGATGATATTTTTCTTGCAATAGAGACTGACGAGGAGAGTACCATTGATGATTTTGATGATTTATTTGATATCTTTGAATATATTTATATTTACCATCACAACATCCTTTGACTTTGACCTTGAACCAATGGCAATATTCCACTCATCCATCCTCAACTTATTGACTAGGACTAATAAGGGAAACCTAATTTAGACACTTTCTAAAATGATGAGGCCATTATCAAGTATCTCACATTGAGATATGACATTACTATTGGAGATCATAGAGTAGGCCTTGCAATAGATATTAATAATGTTGCTTATTTTGGAGAGGGTTCCAAGTCTTTCAGTCACAAAAATATAAAAATAAAAAATAGGTCAAAACTACATTGTGACACTTATAGACCCTAAAAAATAAAAAAGAAAGGATATATCCAATGGTGAAAGAATCTTTGAGGCACATGAGGATGGAAGCCTTGGGATATCATGAAATATTGCCTATTCTTGTTGAGAAAATAGTTGAAGTGAATCTCGACACTAAAGACAATCGTAGAATTATTAACTTAGCATAATCTTTAACAATAGAAGGGAAGTTTGCATTCATTCAATTTTTTTGAGAGTGACAAATTAATTTTGCTTGGTCATCTGTACATATACCTAGATTAGATCCTAGTTGTGATATGCATCACTTGCCTATCACTCCAAGGGCTAAACCAATCATACAAAAGCTATGCAAAATGTATCCATAGATTTCACTCTTGGTTACAGGTGAAATTCAAAAACTATTGGATGTAGGTTTTGTAGACCAATATATTATGCTAAGTTGGCTTCCAACCTAGTATCAGTCACCAAACCCACCAAGGGCATTTGCATACTTATATATTTCAAATATTTGAATAGATCTTGTCCTAAGGATGACTTTACTTTACCATGAATTGTTATGATTGTTGATTTTACAACTAGTCATGAAACATTATCACTTATGGATGATTTGTTGAGTACAATCAAATTAAGATCACACTTGAGGACCTACAAAAAATAATTTGCACATGTCCTTGGGGTACCTATTTTTGGAATGTCATGTCTTTTGGCCTTAAGAACACATGAGCTACATATTAGAGAGCAATGACTACCATTTTCCATTACATGATGCATACTTTAATGAAAGACTGTGTTGATGACCTTTTGGAAAAAAAAACAAAGGAGGACCATTTGTATGTATTAGAAACAATTCTCACAAGACTTGAAAAATATAAAGTGAGATCAAATCCAAAGAAATCAATATTCAGAGTGACCTCACAAAAAACCTTGGGAAATATTGTCTCTTGTAATGTAATATTGGTGGATCCAATAAAAGTGAAAGGTTTTCTTCGTGCATGTTAGATCTGAGTGATATTGCTATTTTGTTGATGTTCTTATCATGTTAGTGATGAACTACAACTGATTTAGAACCTAATTGAAGATTTGTGATTAGAGATCACCGAGTTGCTGATTAGATATGTAATATGATTAAATCAGTAATATGTTGTCATTGATGTCAACTAGTTTGACAACACTTATTTTTTAAGTTACTATATCTAAACATTTGTAGAAAAGGAGTAAAAGAGATGAAGAACATAAATATCTACATGAGAAAGATGTATATGACAGATGAGGATAAGGAATACATTGAGTAACTTGTTGATGAGTCTATGACCTTATGTTATTGACTTGATTATGTTTCATTCATCTATGATGAGGAAAAGAGCTGAAAGACACAAGGCAGTGTGGTCGGTTGATGAAGCATTATAGTATACACCGAGCAGTGTAGTGTATACCGAGCATAGTATAAATCAAGCTTGTGTTCACTGACACATTTCTTTGTTAACCGAGCAGGAGAAAGGAACTAAATGATTAGTTTAGCTGATAAGGATTGATGAGCTGTAAAGTACATCAAAATTAGTGATGGAGATAATGTTTGTTACAAAGATCAAAGGCTAGCATAATTCAAGGAAGCTCTAAAGGATGAAATCAAAACATGTTGTTGACACATCAGCCGAGGAAGGTTTAAGTGGTAAAATGGACGAAGGAGAATAAGAGGCAAAATCTAATGGAGGAGAAGAAAACAGTTTACTTGTCTATTTAAGAGACTAGAATTTCATTATGAAACTAATGCCGGGAGAAGAAGGACTGCAAAATTATTGCATGAACAAGCTTCATGTATGCCTGATCAAACTGGTTAAGGACAATCGAACTATAGAGTATACCGAGCATCAAAAAGCTATTACCGAGCGATAGTAAGTCATTGATTATTGTTGATACAGAATTGTTATACTGATCAGAGGATTTGAATGAGCATAATATAGATCTGAACATCTGCAATTGAAGTTGCATTGTAATCAAATCAACTGTTGTTACATTTTAACCATTGTAAACAAAGAAATCTCTTAACAGAGTGGACTTGAAAGTCTTATATGTTTCAATCATAGAATGAACATTGTTATCTTGTCAACCCCATAGTGAATGCTGGTTGGACGATAACGGTTGGTCTAAAATCCTCTAATAAGGTCACACCTAACAGTGTGTTTATAACCTTTAACAGGGTTGGGTCTTCACCAACCTCACTTCAAAAGAGTGAACATTTTTGGGTTGCTGGTCTTAGGTGGCTTTTCCCTTCATAGGGTATCCACGTTAAATCTTTTGTGTTATGTGTTCATTGTGGTGATTG